>VYXF01001332.1:507654-520812 GCA_013397295.1 Polioptila caerulea
CAGAGTGGGAGGGGAACATGACAGTCAGGTGCTGGAATAAAGGGAGGAGGAACCCCATATAAGAGAGACCTGGGGTGTGGCAACGGGGGGGTTTGGCAGAAAACAGACTATCAGGGATACACCAACTGGGGGAACTTGGGGGGAGAACTAGGAACAACCAACTGAACATGAGAACAAATCCTTGATATAAAAGTACATAAAATCAACAGATCACGCACCACAACAGAGAACGAAAACACCAAGAGACCAATTTAATTTTTTTACCTAAACGAAGACTTAAAAGACTAGTCTTCCCTATCAGGGGAGGGTTATGTGGGGATAACAATTCCTACAGTATAGCAGTCAAGCTGTTTCCATTTAAGCATCCCAGCTACATCCTCTTTTGCCAGCTAGCAGGCAAAACTAAAACTATTATAGGCAATACTGCTTTCTTTCACCTGTTAGCAGAAAGAAGTATTACACATAATAGTTTCATGGAGAGCGTGTCTCTTTTATGTATGGCGTTTGGAGAGCTCTGCTTTCAGGATCTTGATTTATTAAAGAATATTGAATGCAAAGGGGACATTAATCCTAAATGTTGCATTCCTTTGCATTTCTCTTTTCAAGCTTTCATTCACATCATCATAGGTCAGTCAGCTTCTGCAAAACCAGACAATTTGATATGAAGAATAGTGAAAAAGATAGAGAAACAAACCAGGCTGATGGGAAAGAAATGTGGTTAGTAATTTTAAAAAAAAACTCTGTTGGTATAATGGGGAATAAAACAAAAGCAAAATAAGTGTACTCATGTTAGTGGTTAGAATGGTCATGTGATTAAATAGATCCCCTTTGACTAGAATGGGCATATATTTAAACATAGTAAGAAATGTGTCATCCTATTTCTAACACATGAAGAAAACATGATTGACAAAAAATTCTAAATAATCCACTTGGATGTGGCTAAGATATCACAGGAAAGCAGCAGGGAAAGAGTGATAGTGGAGCAGACACTCAAAGAGAGATTTAGTGGAAGACTGTCTCCTACCTGGAAGGAAAATAATTGTATAAATCAATTTGGTATTTAGTTCCCACCTCTGCTCTCTGGGGTGCAATTTTCCTCTCTGTGCTGAAATGTGAATGTGTCAGAACATCCCCAGCTGTGTATGTACCTTTTTGCATCCTTTTTAAATCTTGCTTAGTAGATGTGACTTCATTTTAAAAACTACTTTGCTTTATTTAGTGCATAAAGGCGTTAACAGCACCTTGAACTCAAATTAAGAATTTGAGATAAGAGGGTTAGGATATATTAGAAGACATGGAATGGTATTGACAGAATTTTCCCTTAAAAAATGCAGAGGCACTTTAATTTTCCAGACATGAAAACATCCTAGAATTGTTGTCATGGAAAAAATTAAAGGCTCTCTAAGTTAACTGCAAGATTCTTGTTGCTAACTTATTCTGTGGATAGTTCATTTTCATTTCCTTTTATTTATTCCTTCTCAGATTTAAAAGCAAAACATTCCTTTTCAATTTTGTCAGGCAGAAGAGCAGTTAATACCTTTGTGGTATATTTTGATGTTATTGATATACATGCTCCAAAATAAACAGCAAATTCCTGAAGTTTTCAGGACTCTGTGTATGCATTGCAATCCTGGATAAAAGCATGTTTGGCTAAATCTGCTTATCTTTTATGCAGATAGTCTGGTTAGAATACACAACATTGTTGCCAGGTATTTCTGAAGCAGGAACATACATATATTGTTCATAAACTCTTTGGATTAAAATCCAGTCATCTCTCGCTTAAACAGCCTTAGAACAAGTTCTTTATTTGAAAATCATACCAAACAACAAAGTCTGTCAGAGCACAGAAGGAAGCATTTGATCATGGGTGTCCAATTTAAAAGCTGGTTTTTGTAACAGTGTGTGTGTTAGAGTATAATATTTATTGAAGCAGAGCTGAAAGACTTCTGCAGAGAGTCTTGACCTGTCAGGTTCCATGATACTTGCATAAAATGTGTTTGTATAACTGATTTCTACACCTTAAACAGAATCTTCTGTAAACTTCTCCTGTACTAATACCTATTAGAAAATTATTCCCGTGGATTTTTTACTGTTCCATTTTCACAGTTTTTGATAAATCTGTTAGTAAATATTTCATGTTGTGCTTGGTCATAGATTCTCCAGGGAAGGGGTGTTTGAGCATTACAGCCTATAAAATGAAACTATCTGTACCTTACTCTGGACCACCATGGTACTCCTACAGCTTGAGAGAAAATTGCTATGTCTTTTAAGAACTCTTACTGGGAATGAATCTTCTGCATTTCATCATCTGGGAAACTGAGCTCCCTTCACTCCTTCAAAGATGCAGAGTGTGTTTTCTTATTCCCATACTGGTATAAAAAAACCAAAACCTTTTTTTTAAAACAAAATTCCCTAAATGTGCTGTTTCAATGTCAGTTTCATCTGTTTCAACAACAGCTGTTGTGTATTTGAGATATTCTTTGCAGTTAAACTCATCACTGACTTGATTCCAAATATCTGAGTGTGGTAGGCTGAAATAAAATTCAAACATGAAGTCATAGGATTTGGCCAGAGCCATGTTTTTATGTGGACTGTGGCATTGGCCTCTTTAGGAAATGGAAAAAGCAAAGACTGGTGCTGTAAATGTACCTGCCTAATCACAGCAGTGAGTTGTTAAAACTGCGACTATTACCAGAACTTTCTTTATTAATTGCTGTACTCACAAATTTTTGTAACCATTCTTGGTGTGCTCTGGGTAAAAAAAAGTAACAAAAAAACACTTTGTTAGAGATCTAAAAATTTTCCCTAGAAATTTCTATACAGAAAATCAAGTTGGTATCCTTTCTAAATAGTCGACAACATCCTGAATGCCAGTATAATCTTCCATCATACTTATTCCTATGTATCCATGTTCTGAAATATATTATTTTTTTCAATTTACAGTTAAATCATCACAGGCCACCGTCTTTTCTTTGATTCCTCTAATCATGGGAAGCATGAGAAAGCTGACCTTCCCTTTCCTCACCCTCTTCATTGTACATCAGAAGCTGGTATTTTTGTCTGCTGCAGTTCAGACAATGTCAAAGTGGAGGGGATCAAAAAAAAGAGAAAAAGAAAAACAATAACAGAGGCTGTCTGCCCATCCTTCCACTGTGTGAACAGGGAGGGTCAGAGGCAGTATTTTCATGGGATAGGATTTCATCGAGACTTAACAAATTTTAAAAATTATTGTTTTGATACCTCAGTAAATGGAGTGGTTTTGTGGGGGAGACTTTTAGAAGCACTTCTCAGTTATGCATAATTGTACACAGAACTGTCACCAATGAGAGAAATCTTTTTGTTTTAAATATACATACTAATGCAAAAGAGGCTACTAATATTTATAAGCACAGTTTTAGAGTCCTATTTTTAAAAGGTTGGCTGATAGACCCGAACATATTTTTTAGTGCTATGAGTTTCTCATTAATTGAATTTCTGTAGTGTTATTTACTTTATTAGATTGTGTTCTGTATTTCTTCTTGAGTAGAAAAATTGTACCTATTTCCCAAAATTCTTAATAACATGAAAACTAGTTTTACTGTTATTTTACCATTTGATAAGGATCAGGATTTTTGGAAGATGTTGTGTCTGTGACTCAATATGATTACATCTTTCCAGTACTTTGCTGAGAATTTTTTTTTAACTGTTCTAAAATGTGTGTCTAAAATGGTAGTTATACATTAAGGTATAAGGTAACTTCAAAGACAGCTTTAAGAAATACAGGTTTAATTTTTCTTTATCTCTGTCACAAAGTTTATTTGTTGATTCTGGAGGAATTAAATTGATAAATGCAGTGCTCAGGTAGCACCCAGTGACATTTTAACCCGGGTTCAAAGCTTCTCTTGTGGTCCAGCTCCCTCAAAGAACCTTTGATGTTCTTACATTCATTCACCCCTCATTTGCTATTGTCTTAAGTATTTACCTTCTGGAGTTTATTTAGGAAAGGTATTCTAGGATGTAGCAGTGTATCTTAAAACAAAACTATGGTAGGATAAAGATGCTTACAAAGATGTTACTTACCTGTGATCTGTCATGTACTTACATGTAAATTGCAAGGTCAATACAAAACCTGTATGATTCTGGATTGTTAAATGGGAGAAATAAACCGTATGTTTCCTTGAAAGATATTTCTGTCATTATCTCTTTGGGATGGTTTTCAAATTCAAGTCTTGATTTTAACTTTTTTAACTTCAGCATTTGAGTTAGAAAAAAATCCTTGAAACTCATTTGAAAAATAAAGTTTTCAGAATATACTTATTTTGTGTAGCCCTTATAATTTTAAATATTAGTTTTTCACAGCTTTGTGTGAGTAATTAGTAATATATGTGTTCAAAAGATTTATTCTGTTCTGTTCACTGGAAATACTAAATACCTCATGAGGCATTTGATATTAAAGCTGTCTGGAATCTCCCTTATCTTCATTGCAAGACTGACCAATGGGATTGATGTACATTATGTATGAGGTTGAAAATCAAACTAGGAAGAAGTAGCATGATCTCAGCGTGCAATGCAAAATCATATCTGGACAGTTACAATGTTTTTTCAAGGGGAATACTGCCAAGAGATTGTTTGCATAATTCCTGGATATAAAATCTATTTATTCTATTATATTTTAGAAATGTTCCTTTTCCAATCCCTGAATGAGCAAGGCTGTATCATGGTATTGAGATAATAAAATAAGGATTTCAATATAAATTAATGTATATTAATATATACATTAAACAGCAAGTTCTGAAGTCAAAGATAAATATTAGCATAATTTTTCATTTTTCATTTCATTCAGAAAACTTAAGGCCAGAAGGAACACCAGGGGCTGACAAGACTTCTACCCCCTCACAGGTTGCCCTGTGAGTCAGGCTGTAGAGTCTCCATCCTGAACAACTGGCTCTAGATGGCTCTGCTCGAGCAGGAGGACCTCCAGAGGCCCCATCCAGCCTCAGCCACCCTGTGATTCTGTGACCTGAAGCAAAATCAGTTGTAGGTGTGTCATTTTTAACAGATATTTCTCAGCCTTATTTTAAAATGTATTTGATCGCTATTTATAAAAGCTGGAATGCCTTATCCATAGTATATTCCCTCTCTTCAACTTCTTCAGAGCATTTTTCTTACCATTATAGCTAAATTTCTCTTAGTGCAGGTTAGCTATGTAATGGTTTTCTGTCCTATTAATATCCTATAGTGGATATTAATCTAAACTGAATCAACTGTCTAAGGAGGTGAAAACTCTTATTTTGTCTTTTTGAAAATTGCTTCCCAAGCTGGAGAGAATGTGTGTAGCTACATAGCCCAGTGTGGTGGGTTTTTTCTCTTCTTTTCCTTTCAGCAGCATGATATTCTTGGCTGGTGTTTACCTGTTATCTACAATTACCCCTTTAAGACTTTTTTCTTTGTTATTGTTTCTTGCTTTTTGTTCCTCATCTTTAATACAGATTATTCCAGCCTTACTAAAATACCTTGAATTTGTTCATGTTGAGTTTTATCTTACCATGTTTAGGCCATTTGTGTAAATTTCACGATAATTTTAATTAGTCGTGTTCTTGAAATTCTTTATGCCCCTCCTCACTTTTTGGAAGTTTGTAAGTTTAGTAGATATATACCCTCTTCAGCATGGGAAAAAGTTTTTTTTTTTTTTCAACTGGTTGATCGATATAAAACTTTAGTCTAGAAATCCTCTCATTTTGATAGTGAACCACCAATAAGCAATAACTGGTTTTTGTTTTGTAAAGAAATTACATATAAAAAATTTATTGTTGAAATTCTTCTCTGTGTAAGTTTGCTACAGAGGAAAAATTATATCTGTGAAACTTAGTGCAAATAACATATGTATCTCTAATAACTATACATATTTCTAGAGATTTATAGAGGAAGGATCCAAAATTTCTATGCAAATTATATATAAAGGAACCTTTATATGTAGTTGTATAGAGTTGTTGCTTGGAAGGGGGATATAGATTTACTTTAGTAATTCACGACTGTAATTACCCAGAGCTTAAAAATGCAAAATTAGGAAAAGACACCATTTTTTTTTTTTCCTTGGGTGTTCTTCCTACTTATCTTTAACAAACTATCTCAAATCCCGTGGTTAAGAGCCTGAAATAAGGCAGTATGCAGTCACTGTGTAAACAAAACAATAAAAAGCCAACAGAAATTATCTAAATTGGGATTTTACCCATACTTAGTCAGCAGTACTTAGACGGCAGTAGAGTAACTATAAAAAGTTAGCTGACTACTCATTATTTGCTAGTTTGCTTTTCTTGTAATTAGACATGTTGGTACAGTTTTAAAATCAGTCTTCAGCTTGCCATTGTGCTTTTTGTAGTGAAAATAATGGAAAAAAATAGCTACACTAGTACTGGTTATGTAGTCAAATGTAGTATACAGTAAATAGTGATTTATATCCTATAGAGTATACATCAAATATAATGCCATATTTGTTCCTTGTGCATTGTTTGCAACCTTGCGGTTTTCTAGCCTCGTTATGGAAAAAGGTAAGCTTAAAAGGAAGGAGAGTTGAGCTGCAGTTCCAGAACAGCTCACAGGATGCACAGTACAAGTGAAGGTTTGGGCTCCTCATGACCCAGTTTCTTTTGGACTTGTTGAGTTACCCTTTTCCCAACTGACTGTAATCAACCTGTTTTTGCTAATCCCTGACTAGGCACACTACCCAAGACAAATCTGCTAAAGACTCCTAATGATGCTCTGATTCTGCCGGAGTTTTACCAGGAATGTGGGAGAAAGGGGGCCTGAAGCCAGTCCCTTTAAGATCAGCATGGAACTATGCTTGAAACTGGGGAAAGGGAGAGGCACCCAATCCATGACTGCCTTCTGCTCTGCTGTGACTCTGGACAAGTTAGCTAGAACATTTGTTTGTCCTGAATTCCCAGAGGTCCAGAACAGTGTTAGTAATGCCGACATATCTTTATAAAGCATTTGTTGGGTCAAAAATAGTATTTAAATGCCCTTTGGAGTGAGATCATATTAAAAAAAAATAGCTGGGTTAGAAATAAAAGGCATGAATCCTTTTCTTTTTTCAGAATGTCCTTAGTTACAAGGCAAGAGAAGTAAGCAGAGGCCTGATAAACATCACTTTTAGTTGATCATCTAGTGTTTCAGTCACACAGGAATTCTCAAGGAGTGTTGTATCTCCTTAGACTCTTGCTTTAATTCTTAATATAATGTCCATTTACCTTGTGACAAAGAGTTGAAGCTGCAGCTGCTTCTGTGATCTTGGTCTGCTCACTTGTAGACCCTTGAAAATCTCCTGAAGTGGTAGAAATCAGCTTCTTCCTTCCTGGACCATTTTTCAGTTATACCTGCAGTTATTCCATGGAAATGAGGTGTGGCCAGAGCTCCTCCTCTTAGGTTTACCAGAAAAAGCACTTAAACATTTGAAATCAAGAACTTTGGGGTTTTAATAATTTGTTGTAATAAAATTTATGGAATTGATTTTGATTTGTTACTTTCTGGAGAATCATCTTAATACTGTTAACCTCACATCCAACACTCCTTGTGAGATTCAAGCTGGTTATCCATTTTTTAATTTCTTTTACCTGAGCAGTGGATAATAATTAGTTCTTGAAAGAAAATTTTCCCTAGTGAATGTATTACATTTGTAAAACAACTAGGATACATATATTGATTCTGGCTGGAAATTTAAAATGCAACCTTGAACATTTTGTGATCTTCCCAGTGGTATGTCCAAATCACATCTGGTGCCAAGTACTGTATTTAATCCACATTATTATTTAACTTTTTTCTGTTAAAATATATTAAATTAATTATTTACTAGGTTATATCACTGGTATTTGCAGAGATGGAAAAATATTTTTTCACAGTATCTCTATCAAATTTTGTCATACAAATGTGGCTTTCTACTCACCTCTTATTTCATTATTGCTGGATAGATTCTGACCTACGACAATATAAATAATGACTTTAATGTGTGGCTGTTCTGTGCATGAAATCACATTAAATATATATGAACCTATAAACTCTTGTTGTATGGGTAAAGATGAGCAATAGTCTCATTTGCGGAAGCGGTCAATAATCAGCAGTCTGTGTCCTTAAAAGTGTTTGTTTTAATCCTAATTAAGTATACATCTTGGACATCTGTATACTTCAGTATTACATTTGAAGTTTTTGCAAACTGTGTCATTGCAGCTATCTAAACACTCACTGTTTATAGTACTATATGAAAAACCCTGTTAGTTTTTTACTGTAGTACTCTAAGAAAAAAATACATGTACTATACTTCTTCTGGTCACTATGATTTTAATCCAATCAATTCAGCATGTGAAAGTACACCAGTAGTAATCTGGGAAAGTATTTCTTCAAAGGCTGTGCAAGTTATCTTCTGTTTCTGTTTCAGACATCATCTGGACATGTATCACAATCTACCAGTTTTCAAATACAGATTCCTTGAAATTTTATTGAAAATCACTAGCAAAGGAAAAATGGTTTTGAGTAATTTTTCTCTTTGAATGCTTACTAATCAGTTACAGGTAGCTATGAGCAGAAGTAGTGTCTTTTGCTGAAGAAAATTTTGAAGCAGGAAATTTGAAATTTCACATTGAGCCAGTGACACAAAAAATTCTGTATTATAAAGGCATGTGTAAAATCGGTAATCATACCACCAAAAATTCTGTAACTTCTTTATTGTAAAGATTACCTGTTCAATATTTTACCATTTTGTGTGTGCTTAACACTAAGAGCTCTTCTGAGGCAAAAAGCTGTATGTAACTGACAAAGGGATTTCCCAGATTCCATACTCATTCCTGTATGTAATTGAGTATGCGAATATCTTCATTTTATCTTCTTGTTTCAATTTCAGATTAACTTGGTGCTGCTGTAAAGGCTGGTGTCTAGCCAGGGCTCTGTTGAGATTCAATATCTATGATGGCCAAGTGGGTCCCCATTAATGTGGAACCTTTCCAAAAACAGGTGATAGACCCAGCATGAGTTCTTAATCACACCTTTAAATAAAAATCAATTGGCTGTATTCCAGGATGTTTCTGAAGCTACAGACCACAAAGAAAATTCTAAGAATTATTTTTTTAAAAAATTGTACCGTTATTAACTTATGTAGTTTAATTACTTACCCAGATAATATTTCTGTTGCTTGGATTTTGCTATTGAATTAGTCTGACAAGTGGCAAAAATTGTGTGACTGCACTATTGCAAACCTGAAAGGGAAATTTTAAAATGACTGCTCCAACAAATATGCCTTCTATGGAAGTGAAATAATCAATGGGGCTTGATTTTTACTTATCAGTAGTTCAGGTCTGTGCTGTGGCATCTACTGGCTGCTGCCTCACAGTATCTGAGGAAAGTGCTGAGGAAATGTATTAATCAGTAATTAGGAAACAAACATGAAAACAGAAGACTCCAAAAGCAAAAGTAGTAACTTAATAATATTTCATTATATTGAAGGGGGAAAAAAAAGACATATATCAGAAGATATGAAACTGTAGATAATCTTCTAGTGCCAGAAGCATGTGCTTGCTGATGTAACTATGTCTTCACTAGCATGACTTTCCTGTTTAGATAGGCAGCAGGGAAGTTTTGCTGCTAAACAGATCTTGTGTTTAGCAGGCCAAAGATTAAAAACAAAAAACTAAAACAAAAATGAAAGCCAAACAAAAACCTAAACAAGAAAATAAAACCAGCCAGAAACAAAAAAAAAAAAACCCAAACAAACCACTTTTACAGCTCTGCCAGGTTCTGAAATCTGCCAAGGGACCTCTGTATCATGCCCTGTTCCAAACATTGTGTGCACACACAGTCTGGCCCTGGAAGGATCTGCAGGTCCTTCCGGAGCAGGACATGTTCCAGTGTTAGCTATGAGCTCAAACTTAATTCTGTGCTTAGTTGAAATGCAAATTATATTACTAAAGTTTTTCAGTTGGACTTTAAAGAATGTATGAGATACACTAATATATTAGAAGGCTGATTCTCCCCTTGAGAAAAGGTAAAGTGAGAAGGGTCTTTGAAAAATAATTAATTTTTTTCTATTGAAAAAGCAATTCTTTTTTTGCATGAACCTGGCTTCAAGTATTCAATGGCAATATCTCACAAATGTAATCTACCAAACAGTAACAAGAAGCCTACCTAGGACAGTATAAAATGTTTACCTCTGTCAGTGACATGCTGTAGATACACGCCTGGTTTCTGTCAGACACGTTCCATTTGAAAGTCTAATGTGGTAGCTTCTTCAATAAAGAACGTTTTGTGCTGCAGAAAGTACTAACCAAGCAGCTACAAAAATCCTTTACACTCTGTCCTTTCCTGTTCACAGTACGTCCGTGTGGCT
Organism: Polioptila caerulea; assembly: GCA_013397295.1. NCBI lineage: Eukaryota > Metazoa > Chordata > Aves > Passeriformes > Certhiidae > Polioptila > Polioptila caerulea. The sequence continues at coordinate 518,003 of VYXF01001332.1, forward strand.
CCCTTAGTTGGCAGCTACTCCTCCCGGCAGCTGTAGCGATTTTAGCAGGGTAGCTCTGGGGCCCCGGCAGGTTGGCTGTGCTACAAGGTTGGCTTTTGGGGAAAATGGGCTCCCTCTGGTGAGTGGTTGAGTGGTTGTCAACTGAGCTACCCTCATGTTTTGGGTTGTCTTAGTTCAGATTTTATTTTCAAATGGTTCTCTCAAGGTGCTTGAGCACTTGCACGTGCTGACATATAATGTGCTCCTAGCAGCTGTAAGCACTCATCATCTTTATTTCCTGGAGTAGCAGAGGGCTTGCAATATAAATCTTGTAAGTTTTCACCAGCTGGGAGGGAGGGCAGGGAGACTGCTGCAAAGAGATGCCCATGGAAAGTTAAGTATTACAATTGTGTCAGATAATTTTGGTGTGCTTCAGTTCCAACTCTAGCCTTTGGTTAATATATTGGTTAATATTGGTTAATATTTCTTAGGTATTTTTCCTTTTATCCTGTTCTGAGTGACTTCCTTTATGTTTTGCAGGATGCTGGTATGAATAAAAGAGGCATGAATATGCAGTCCTTTTGTGGCAAGTGTATTCACACACATGTAAATCCAAAAGTTAAAGTTGTCTGGTAATCCACCTTGCTTCCCCAATTCAAACCTCTCCAGGCTGTGATGGTAGAGTTCTGTTGACACTATATATCTAGTCCTACATAAACTGTCTCCTAAGCAAGACTGGACTAATTTTTTTAAAACTGAAAAGGCCATTAAATTAGTCACTGAAGCAAGGTTTCTAAATTGAATATCCATGCAACTTGTATCTAGAACTCAGTTAAACAAGCATTCTATCTTAATGGAGCAGGTAAACTGGAGATAGCTGGGTAGAAATAGTCTTAGATCTTGCAGGTTGTTTGCAGTGGGAGTGAGGATCTCTAGTCCTTGATCTAGCTACAGAGAAAGTTTATTGAAATTCCTGGTCTTCTTTTTTTGAGTTTTTAGTTCTGTGTGATAACTGCTCTCTCATCCTTTCAGTAAATACCCTTCAAAGGGGGTTGTGAAGATAAAAAGGTGATGTTAAGGGGACAAAGCAGGAGGAAAGGGGACTTTCAGCCTTGGCTTTTATTCAAACAGAAATAGGCCAGGCAAGTGAAATAGGTGTGACTGCTGAACTGCAGCAAGTTCTGAACACACCTCAAGCCCAGGAAATAATGACTGGATCAAAAAAAACCCCACACATCTGCATTGTTCATCTTAGCTTGGAGGTTTGTGAAGTTTAGCTGTCTTTTTCATGTTGTTACTTATCGTGCCAGGCATGTTCCCATGAGGGACTGTTTCCTTCTCTCTCACAGCTCAGTGGCAGTCAAAGGTGTTCAGATTACTGAATATTAATTGTTCTAGGCAGAGAAATTGTAGATATAATTGTGCCCAGTAGAGGAAGGAGGTGTGTGCAAAATGTACTGCGAGTGTGGTCGTGTTAGAAACATGATCAGATTGACTGTTTGGAATTTGGAAGATGAACAGATGTCTTACTTGTTATAATCTTCAACTTTAAAATATATTTAAATGGAAACTAATTCGAATTTAACTAATATTAATAAACTTATAAGAAAATAATAAATATGACAATTAAAATTCACTTTCTCCATTAAAAGTACTCAAAGAAAACAAATATCATAAAACAAAACAGCTGAAGCTATCGAGAAACAAAACCAAACTAATTTCTCAAATCTTCCAACTGCCTGATGAGGTCTTTTTCTCTTTGTAATTTATTTAACTAAATAAATGTCAAGCATCATGTGTTGTACACTTAATTACACTTGTTGTGGTCACTGAATCTAATTGAAAAGTCATTATGAAAATCCAGAACATTTCCACTGGGAAACAATTAAAAATTAAAACCTTTAACAATTTGGGTTTTTAATGGACTAAACAATATCAAATTTATATTTTGTTTGTAGAGAATTTTGGTCAGGTAACAGAACAGGTATTTTACATTAAACATTAATATTGTTTCTAATTTTACATATTATGATTTTTTTTTTTAATAAATGTATCATATTTTCCATTTTGGAAAAAGGTTTTATCCACCTTTAGTGTTGTTGAAGATCTAAATCCACTCTTCATTTCTGTCTGATGTTACCTTTTCATCACTGCTGATTCATCAGAACTGCAGATGGGAAGATGTTGACATTTGGATTTAGTCTTCATTTAGTATTTGTATTAGTACTGCTAACTTTTGCTAAACAGCTAGCATAGGATTATTTCCTTATGCTAAAATCACTGATCATCTCTTCTGTGACCATAAGTAATTGGCATGTTGGAAGTGACTGCCCAGTTCCAAGCCCAGCTACTTTCTCATTTGTATAATAAAACACTTTTATTCTAGCTAACTACAAAGAACTGCATCCTTTGAAATTACTGTAAAATACTGCTGCCTGCTAAATAAAGCAATGTATAGATATGTATCACAAGATTGCAATAGCATTATATACAGCGTAAAACCCACATTCTAGAGAATATCTATGATATTCAGTCTTCTGGCCCTATAAAGGATATCTAGGAGCTGAGTGATGCCAGTGAAGCAATTTTTTTCACTTCAGTGTAAATGGGAACAGCTTTTTAATTCTACAGTTACTTGACTTGTCCTTGACTAGTCCGTCACTTTGGTATCTAGCATGTCAGAATAAATCTTACAGTAGAACAAGTTAGCAGTAGCTCCACTGATATAAAACCAGCATAAATACAGAGGCTGGGCCAAATTGCCTAGGTCAGATCAGATCCCTGAACTGCTGGAGTGGGTCCAGCATTGTACAAAGCATTCCTTTCTTTCC
>VYXF01001333.1:2321-12396 GCA_013397295.1 Polioptila caerulea
CTTTTTTTTTTTTTTTTTTTTTAATAATTATCCCGGTCTTTAATGACATATCCCGGCCCAAGGACATCAAAGCACAAAGAGGACGGGGAAGCCCCGGTGGCATCCCAAATTCTCCCCCAACTCTTTCCCCCGGGATAATACTGGAAGAGCCGGCCCTGCCTTCCCTGCCCGCAGCATCCAACGCATTTCTGGATGATCCCAAGGAAAAAAAAAAACAAAAAAAAAACCAGGACAACTCGGGGCTGAGATGGGACTAATTATTACTGGGGCTAAAAAGAGCTGGAACACCCAAGTAGGGCTTATCCCGTCTCCCGGGAAACTGATGGAGCCTTCTTTTCCAAGCTGTAATTCTGCTCAGGCTCAAGGCAATTCCCACTATTTCTTCCAGAAATTGTCCTAATGTTAGACTTTTTTTAATTTTTTTTTTTTTTAAATCCGCTCCGGTTAATTCAAAACCTCATAAAAACCAGGTAGGAAAGAGGCTGGAAAAGGGAAGGAGGAGGGAAAAAGGGTTGGAAATTTGTGCCCAGGAATAGGAGAGGAAATATTAAAGGGTGATGGGGAATCCGCCGGCTCCAGACTTCTAGGAATGTTAAACCCGGGATTGTGGAGCCACTGGATGTAGGAAGAGCAAAAGGAGCTGGCGAGGAGTTTTTCTTGTTTTGTTTTGTTTTTTTGTTTTTTGATTTTTTTGGTTTTTTGGGGGTTTTTTTGGTGTTTTTTCTATATTGACCTTGCTGGAGCCGAGGAAAGTTGGGAGAGGTGGATTAGGGAGTGGTTGAGTTTCCTGGAATAAAGGAAAATTAATTAATTAAAATAAATGTGAATAAAAGGCAATAAAACTGAATAAAATGAAACAAAAAAATTAAAAAGGGGAAAAAAAGATAAAAGGAAAAGGAAAAAAAATGAAAAAAGAAAAAGGAAAATGAAAAGGAACCTAAGGGAGGAAAGAATTAAAAAAATAGAGAGAAAAATTCGAAATGGAAAAAAAAAAAAAGAAGAAAAAGCAAAGGAAGAAAAAATATACATAGAAAAAAAAATAGGGGAAAGAAGTGAAAAAATATCCCCGCAATTGGTTATTTTTCCCCGAAATATCCTGGAAAAAAGGAGCACTCCCGTTCCGGGGTGTCCAGAGGCCGTGGGACACTGGGAAAATCCCAGGATCGGCTCCAGACGGCGGGGACGGGAGGTTTCTGCCCCCGGCAGGGATGGATCCCACCGGCACAGAGCCGGGAAGAAGGAATGAGAGAACGGGAAAAGGTGCCCGGAGCCCAGGAAGGGGATTTTTTTCCGGAAAAGATGGATGGAGGGATGCGGAGAGGGATGCAGGCATGGATGGAGGGATGGAAGCTCCCTCCTGGCGGTTCTATTTGCAGGGAGGGACAGCTGGAAGTGGAATTCCAGGGGAAAGAAAGGAAAAAATTAGGGAGGAAAGGAAAGAAAAAAAGTGTTTAAAACCCGGGAATGAGGTGGAGGCGGCTGCAGGGGGAACGGGGCAAGGACTACTCCAGATGGATCCTTTTTCCTTTCCTTTCCTTTCCTTTCCTTTCCTTTCCTTTCCTTTCCTTTCCTTTCTTTCACTTTCAATTATTTCCTCCCTTTCCTTTTTTTCTCCATTTCCCTTTTCCCTTTTTTTTTTCTTTTCCCTTTCCCCCCCTTTCCTTCCTTTTGCCCTCTTTTCTCCTTTCATTCCTTTCCCCTTTTCTCTCCTTCTCCCACCCCATTCCACCCACTCCCCCTCCTCACATCCCACTTCATTCCCACTCCACCCTCTCCTCTTCTCCTGGACCACGGAGCCCTTTTCCAAAGAAAATGTGGGAAAGGCAGGGATCATCTGGGATGAGGCTGTGCCTTGGCTCCCACTAAATGGGAATTCCTGACACTCCACTGATTCCTGCATCCCGATCCTGGGGAAGGCCAAGCACGGAGCTCTCCTTTGAGAAAGAGCACTTTTCCACAGTGCTTTCCTCCCACCAGCATTACAAGGAATTCTCTCACTCCTGTTGGAAAACAGCTGGAATGGAAAGGTGGGGATTTGAGTCCCACCCCGCTTCCCAAAGCAGCAACACTGAGGGATTTAGGAGCCCTTGGAATGCTTTGCTTATCCCTGCTCTGTGCTCCCTGCTCCTTCTCTCCCTTCCCTCTCCTTTATTTATTCAGCTAATGGATACCGAGTCAGTGGCAGCGGGAGTTGGGATAAATCGGGATTCATCCATGTCTTCATCCCTATTAAAGGCCAAGATTCCCATCTCCGATTGCCTCTTTGTGTCTGTCCTCGGCAGCGATACCTGGGTCACGCTCCGGTAATTCCCGACAGGAATGGGGACATGGCCTGGATATGGATCCCAGCCAGGATATGGATCCTGCTGACCCTTATGGAAACAGCAGGAAAACGGCAACAGTACCTCGGGAATGCTGAGTTTCCCAGAAACTTGAGGGATGCAGGAGGGGTTTCCCAAGGATGAGCACAGGAGAGACTTCGGAGAGGAGGAAAAATTCTGGCAGGAAAAATCCCATTAAAAGGAATGGAGATTAAACCCTTTCCAAAACTTTCCTGAAATGCCCCACCTTGGAGCTCTGGGATCCACAGTGGGAGGAAAACAGGGAAGGGATGGAAGTTTGAATGCACAAATCCATTTTGGAATCACTCCTGGGAATGGGGGGCAACAAATCCAGCAGCCCTGGGTGGAAACAGGAGACAGAAGGTGGGAATCGTTTCCAAAGGGGCTTTTCCAGGAATTTCTGTCCCCCTGGGTCCAATCGGAGCCATCATTCCCAAACCCATAAAATCCCTGCAGATGTCAAGCTGATGGCAGAGTTGTTTTTTTGGGAACATCCAGAGGAAATCTCTGGTTCAGGAAGGCACTGGCTCATCCCTGCTTTTCCCTTTGTTTCCTCTCCTTCTGCACCCTCTTCTCCATAAATTCCCAGGGTGGATTTTTAGGGATAATAGGAAAAAGACCGAAAAGGGAATTCTCCATAAGGAAAGGCAAAAATCCACTGCCTGGCCGGGAGAAATTCCCATGTGGAAAGATCCTCCAAGGAATAAATCTGGCGGGAAGCAGGTGCCGGATCAGGGCTGTTTTTCCCGGTGCAAGGATGTGAGGGGAAGGAAAAGGAGGAGGAGGAATACATCACTTGGGATGACGGGAACTGCCGAAATGGGATCGGGCTTTCCGCAGGAATAAAAGCCCCGGAATGGGGTGGATCTCCTGAAGTGCCTCTTAACCTTTTCTCTATCCTGTTCCTAACGGGAAAATAAATCCCACCAGGAGTTCTCCTCACTAGGGGGGAAAAAAGAGAGGAATGTTATCCAGCTCTCCAAGGTGCTGGGATTCATGGAAAAGGAGAGGTGGGAGACAGGGAGCTTGCTCCAAGCTTCGGATCATCCCATGAATAGGGTAGAAATTTCAGCTGGTTTTAAGGCAGGAATAGTCTTCATCCAACTGAAATTGGGGATATTTGGAATCAGGAATGGCTCCTGCTGAGATGAGGAGAGGGAGAACCACCTGGATGTGGAAGAGGCTGATCCCATGGGATTATATGCAGGAATGAGCAAGGGGGTTGGAACAAGGCAAGGTTTGGGAATCAGTGGGGTTTGGGATGCACCAGCATTTGGAACGGGACAGAATTTGGGATGCATCATCAGGGTTTAGGGTGTGGTAGGTTTGGAATGTATCAGGATTTGGAACGGGACAGGATTTGGGATGTAGCAGGGCTTAGGGTGTGGTAGGGTTTGGGACACAGCAGATTTGGGAAGTGACAGGATTTGGGATGGAGTGAGGTTTGGGATAGGGCAGGGTTTGGGATGTGGCAGGATTTGGGATGCAGAAAGTCCTGAGGCTCCAAACACCCTGGAATTCGGGGTCTCCCTGCGGGATGTAGGGCCCTGTCCCAGGTTCTGCTCCTGCATCCGAAGGGGACCCGGAGCCGTATCCATGCTCCGGCGGGGAGCCCAGGCAGATCCGGCATATTTTTCCTGGTTACTCATTAACCACCGTTCCTTTGACAGGATCAATATTCCAAGCAAACACTTGAGCAGCCCCACTCCGCTTCCCTCTCCTTCCCTCGGCAAAATGATTTATTCCCGAAAATGCAGCTGCCTGGAAAAGTGGCTCCGGGGAAAGGGGAGGGGGGCTTATCGGTGGGATATGCAAAGCACATTTATTCTGGCTTTTATCTCTCCCATTCCATGTTGATCCCATCCATACAGATGGATTTGGGGCAGGTAGATAATGAAAAGTCAAGTGGGAAATTTACACAAAGGCGCTCCCGGCTCCCGCTTTTCCAGCGACGTTGGAATTGCTTTATTCCTTCATTCCTCAAAGCAGGATTTCAAAGCTTTCAAACATTTTATGTCTAACACAAATCTGTTTAATACCAGCCTGGAATTTTTTCCAGTGTTAATTTCCTCATTAATTACCGAGGATATTTGGATTAAACACGATCCAGCTCCTTCTCCTGCTGATCCATCTCTGTCTCCTTCCCGGCGCCCCCAAAGTCCTACCGGGAGCTTCCCGTGCCGCCAAAACCTCGGGAGCTGTTCCCTAATTCCCTGTAAGCAGCTTTTCCTTGGGCCAGGAGCTTAATGGAGGGCATGGGATGGGAGTGCACAGCTTGGAACAAAAAAAAAAAAAAAAAATCCCGAAAAACCCGTCAGAATCGTTATTAATAAACATCTCCCGGCCATTTGGAGGCTGCTCCAGCTTAAAGCAATTAATTCAGGATCCGGACATAAACTCTCCAGCTCTTTGACAGCTTGGAGCTGGAATAAAAATGCCAGTTCTCCAGGGAAAAGCTGGGATAGTTGGCTCTTTTCCGGACTGTTTGCTCATAGGCCCAGGGAGCAATCTTCCTGCAGAATGAAATGCAAGGACACAAACAACGTTCCAGGGAGAGAATGGGAGATGGGAATGAACAGTTTGAACTATTTGCTCAGCAGAAGGGCGGCCACAATGCCGGGCCCATGGATTTTCCATGGATCACCCGGCTCCCCAATCCCTTTTGTTGTGGAGCCCCGGCCTCCGGCCAGATAAGGGCACAGCTGCAGCCCTTCCCTGATTCCCTGATTCCCTTATCCCACTGATCCAGGAAAAGCTGCCTCCACTGGCATTCCCAAGCCAAGATCCAGGCTCTGGCCCATGGCTCTTCCGTGGATCTTGGATCCCTTTTGTTGTGGAGCCCCTTCCTCCAGCCAGGTAAGAGCACAGCCCTTCCCTGATTCCGTGGATTCAGCAATAGCTGCTTCCACTGGCATTCCCAAGCCAAGCTCCGGGCTCTGGGATGAGGCTCCACGTGTCCCTGGATGGTTCATCCCACACCCTTCAGTTGGCATCTTTGGGAATGACCAGGTAACCCTTTTGGGACAAGGAAAGATTTTAGGGGCAGGGAAACCCTTTGGGGGCAAGAAAAACTCTTGGAGAAAGGGAAAACACTCTTGGATAAAGGGAAATCTCCTGGGGCTAGGAAACATTTTAGGGAAAGGAAGCACTTTTGGGCAAGGAAAACCTCTTGAATGAAGGAAAAATGCTCTTGGATAAAGGAAAATCTCTTGGGGCAAGGAAACACTTTCGGGCAAGGAATTCTGTCCTCATTCCAAGCAAGCAGGAATGCCACATTCCAAGGGATATTTCCAGCCCAGGCTGGAGTTGGAGAGCTGGCAAATGCAGAATTCCATATTTATTTAGGGCACAACGAGCCTGGAATGTGAAAATCCTAAATATGTATTGTCCTTCCTGGGAGACCCATCTGGGAGCCAGTGAAATACTGGGAATATCTATCCCTGCTTGGTACCACTGCATCCACACCTTCATTCCCCAGAAATCAAGGGAATTTTCTCCCTCTTCTAGTCCAGGCCTCCCCTCATTTTGCTCTGGGCAAGGAAAAGCTGGAATTCCAAACGAAAGCAAGGGAGCAAGGCCAGCAGGGATGATCCATCCTTTGCCATTCCCACTTTTTGTCTTATTGGTTCTGGGAGCTGGGAATAGCGCTGGGCTGTTGGAAAGAATCCTGAAAGGATTTTAGGAGTGAAAAGGGAAAAGCAGCTCTGCTGCTGTCCCAAAAATCCATGGTATTTTTTGTGTTTTTTTCCTCTTTTCCCACTTTTTCCTCCAGGGTAGTCAGACTGGAAGGCAGGAGGCTTCTGTTGTTCCTGGGCTGCCCAGAGCTCATCCCACATATCCCTGAAATCCCGGAGCACCTGGATATTCCCTGCTCTGTTACTGCATTGTCGGAATGGCCCATCCCAAAATCCCTCAATAAGAGGGCTGGGCTCCTTGATTCTATGAATTCCCATGGAATATCTGAAGTTGGAAGGGGGTGAGGCTCACCAAGCCTATCCCAATTCACTTTTTCAAGGTGGTTCCTACTGGATTTCCGTTCCTGGTGGTATTCCTCCCAAAATCCCTCAGGAAAGGGGTTTTTTATCTTTACCATGGTTGGGCTCCTTAATTCCATGATTTCCCAAGGAATATCCCAGAGTGGATGGGATGAGGTTCACCAAGCCTATCCCTATTCCCATTTTGAAGGTATATCCAGCTGGAATTTCTTTTCCAGGCTCCACCAGCTCTAACCTCATCCTGAAAGCGGGATGGGTTAATTAATGAGACGTTAAAGAGGCGGAATGACACTTCCAGGAGCTCATTCCTGAGCCACTCCGCTGGAGACAAAGAGAAGGTGCCGGCGGTGCCGGGTAATTTGCGCGGCGTTCCCGGGGAATAAATTTAGGGAAGCAAATATCGTTATGCGGGATTTAAATTAAAGTTGACACTAATGTAAATACGGCCAAGCAACTCCGTGTTTAAAAACTGGGATGAGGCTCCCGCTTTTTAATCAGCTCCTCTTAACTCTGCTGGCATTTCAAATCCAGCGGTTAAATTGGATACAAAGCCGGGAGAAGGAGCTGCCAGAGGGAGCAGCTCCTTCCTGAGGGATGCACGGGCTCAAGGGGTGGGGTGACGTGGGGAGAGGTGGCCAGGAAGAACCTGGAGATGATCCAACATTACCATGTCCCATGGAGATTCCCAGCTTTCTGATCCCTCTGCTCTGGCTCCAACAGCGCTCGGATCCTCTGGAACTCGTTGGTATTTGGTTCTTCCCACCTGCACCCAGCTCATCCCAACATCCAAATCCCAGAGCCAGAGCCAACATTCCTGGTCCTGGAGGGTTCTGCCCAGCTTCCCACCACGCTGCTTCCAGCTAGAATCATGGAATGATTCAGGATGGAAGTGACCTTAAAGCTCCTCTCATTCCAATCCCCATCAGAGTTAAATCATGGAATTGTGGGGGGTGAGGGGGAAATCAGGGAACAAAAGCAGCAAAGTGGAGAGGAAGGAGCATTCCCACTTCAGCTACTTCAAAGCCAGGTGATCCTGAGCTCTGGAATAACAATGGGAGCTCTGTAACCTGGCAGGGCCCAGAGTCATTCCTGTTCCAGAAACAATGGATTTGGCACTGGAATTCTGCTGCCTTCCTTTCCAAGGGAATAAAGTGCCCCTGGCTGCGGTGCCAGCACCGGTTCTCTGCCACGAGATAAGCCCTTGGAATGAGGGATCATTCCAGCACCATCCCAAAGTTTTCCAGGTCCAGATGGATGGATGCAGGGCCCCTCATCCTCCCTTTGCACTTTTAATATCCGTGGTTGTTTTGGGAATCAAATCCCGCCTGAGAGATCCATGTTTTGTCTGTGCTGAGGATGTTCGGCTCCAATCCCAAAATAATTTTGGGAATGGTGGGAATAATAATAAAAATATCAGTGGAACATCAACACTAACATTAATAAAAATATTTTAAAATATAATAAATTTTCTCCTTGGAATTTTTGGACAGTCTGCATGGAATTCCTGGTATCCCAAGGAACCCCAAATTTCCTGGACAATTGGAGATCCCTGGATCCAGCCTGAGGTGCAGGGGGTGCAGAGGCAATTCCTGTGGGGGGCACGCATTCCAGGAAATCCCAGAAACACAAGATGTGATGGGATTTGCATTATCCCAGGAACGTCTCACCCGGAAGAGATGATTCCCACAAGGTATCTCCCACTCCTGGCCTCATCCCAAGATTCCAGAATTTTGCCTGCTGCCCTGGCAGAGGATTTCCAATTCCGAATCCCAAATTATGGTTTGGGATGTCAAACAGAGTCATACTTCCCATTAATTACTCCACTGGTTATCCCAGGAGTTTTAGGAGCTTCCAGTTTGGGGGAAAACGCTGGGAAAAGGGCAAAAGCGCAGGGAAAAGCCTGGGGTGACGTGATCCCATTTTTCTGGGAAGGAAGGGGTGTCCCAGGAGTGAGTTTTACCCATGAGCCGTCCGCCAGCACCGGGGTTGTGTCCACAAACCCCTCCTTCCCGAGGAGTTAAGGAGCTTCCAGACACCCATTGTCTTGGAAAATCTGATGGAAAGCAGAGGGCTCCAAGGGCTGGGAGGGGAAGGGCTGCCCTGGCCGCCTGGAAATGGGGATGGATGGGGCTCTTGGATAGGTGAGACCTTTGGAGTGGGATAATGGATGGAGGGGAGCAGCCGAGTGGCCCTGACATCCCATTCTTTAGTGGCTCACCCCTGATGGGAGACGCCGGGAAGGGATTTGATGGAGGAGCAGGGAAAGGAGTTGATGGAGAGCAGAGAAGCTGACAGAGAGGCGGAGAAGTGGATGGGATCTATCCTGATTTTCCCCCCAGGCACGGCTTTCACCTGATGGGAAAACAGGGAAGAGGTTGCCTGGGGATGTTGTCGGCTGAGCCAATTTTAATCCCACAGTTTTCTTGGAAATTAGGGAGAATTGATCCCACAGACTGGATGGGTGCCACGGTCAGAGGTGCAGCAGCTGGGGAGGGTGAAAATTCTCTGATTTAGAGGCGGGAGCAAATTCCAAATTGCCCAACTGGGCACTCCTTGGACCCTGTGGAAAATGCTTGGAAGTGGGAAACACATTCAGAGACACCACTGCTCTCCCAAATTCCTTCTACTGGGAAAACTGGGAGCCCCTGGAATGGCAGCCCCCAGTGGGTGGGGTGGGTTTGGACACCTTGAGACAGCCAGGAATGTTTTCCATGTCCCAGAGCGCCTTTGGAATCCCGAGATCACCCCTGTGTGAGCCGGAGATAAGGAAGAGGGTGGAAGTTGGTTGGAATTGGGCAGATCCACCATCCCAAATCCTGGCTGCTGTTCCCGGTGACCCAGGAATGGCTCCAGCCAGGTATGCTGGCAATGTTTAACAACCCATCCATCTTTCCCTGCTCCTGCTCCCAGATCCCTTTGTTTGCGCCACGGGGCCCTCCAGCCTCGTGTTGTCCCACTTATCTCTGGGATTAATCTCCCAGGAATCCCAGTATTAATGTTAAACCTGGTTTTACCATTCCCACTCCTCTGGATCCATGTTGGTGGGACTCATCCCATCATCCCAACCGCAAAATCCTGATTCCCTCCCACCCGTCTTCCCAAAGTTTTGTTTGGGGGTGGTATCCCACACCCCATCATTTTTTTTGGGATGCTGCACGCCCAGCACCATCCCCCCAGCGCAATGTGGGAGCGGGAGCAGCATGGAATGCTCCCAGTGGGAACAGGAAGGGTGAAGGGGCTGAGGCCAGTGCGGCTGGGACACAGAGAGGGAGCCAGGAGCAGGTGGATGTCGGGAAGGGAGGTCAGGCTGGGAATTGCCGGCAGAGAGCTGTGCACACAGCCCTTATCTCATCCGGCCGTGTTTGCCCAGCAGGAGCAGGGAGCCGGCTGATCCCGCAGGAAGGGAGCGCAGCCGGAGTCCCCAGCTCCCGGCTTTTCACCGTGGAGGGGCTCTGAGCTGTTCCCTTGGCTTTTGAATAAAATCCTGGTGTCTCCTGGTGTTTAAACACTCCGGATGGACCTGCTCTTCATGACTCCAACCACATCCACAGCTTGGTCACATCCATGTCTTGGGCACATCCATAATCCAACTACATCCATGCCTTGGTCACATCCATAATCCAACCACTTCCATGCCTTGGTCACATCCATAACTCTCAATCGCTTCCATGCCTTGGTCACATCCATAATCCAACCACTTCCATGCCTTGGTCACATCCATAACCCAACCACTTCCAT
>VYXF01001333.1:12647-28471 GCA_013397295.1 Polioptila caerulea
TCCAACCACATCCACAGCAAAGTCACATCCATGTCTTGGGCATATCCATAATCCAACTACATCCATGTCTTGGGCACATCCATAATCCAACCACTTCCATGCAATGCTCACATCCACGTGTTGTTCCCACACATAACTCTCAATCGCTTCCATGCCTTGGTCACATCCGTAACTCTCAATCACTTCCATGCTTTGGTCACATCCATAATCCAACCACATCCATGCCTTGGTCCCATCCATAATCCAACCACTTCCATACCTTGGTCACATCCATAATCCAACCACATCCATGCCTTGGTCCCATCTATAACTCTCAATCACATCCATGCATTGGTCACATCCATAATCCAACCACATCCATGCCTTGGTCGCATCCATGCCTTGGTTCCAAGCATCACCTTCAGGTGACAGCAGCTCTGCATCCTCCGAGCCTCTGGAATATCCCATTTGGAAGGGATCTACCATGAAAATGCTGGTTCTACACATCAGGATGATCCATGACTTCCTTTGTTTCCTGGGAGTGAGCCCAGCCTGTCCTTGTGGGATATAGTGGGATGATGATGAGGGGACACGTGGAGAGTAGGAATGAGCTCTGGATCTGTGGGATGCAGGGACAGCTGCCACTGGAGTTGCCAGGATGAGAGCAGGAAGGAGTTTTATGTGGGAAAAATCAAGTTCTGCGCCACTCACCCTCTGCTCCCTCTTGGTTGTACTGAGAACCTTGGGAATGTCCAGCTCCCCACTAATAGTGGAAAATAATCCTGGAGCTGCTGGTGGCTCCTTTCAGCCTCTCCTCCATGGGACAAAGGTGTTTTTCCATCAGGTTAATGGAATGAAGATACTTGGAATGTGCAGGATGGGATGTGCAGCCACATCCCAGCCATCCTAGCACTCGGGAGCATCCCCTGGAATTCCATATTTCCCCACAGAAGACTCATTATCCCATTAATATCAGAGTGGCTCCGGGTCACCAGGAATGTCACCAGGAAGGGGCTGATCCATCCTCTGCTGCTGAGGGGTTGATCCTGAGGGGGCTTCCCAGGACATTCCTGGCAGGCTGGATGTGATCCAGGGGGCAAATTGGAGACCCTCACCCCCCTTCCCTGGAATGACTGGCCTGGAATAACCCCGTATTGCAGCAAATACCTGTCTGATTCCAGCTCCAGGAATGAGCTTTTCCATCCCTCCTGGATGGAGCTGTTATAGGAGTGACCAGGCTTTTCCATGGAAACCCACTTTCCATGCCCGCAGCCCTCTCCTCGGAGCATTCCCTTCTGTGATCATCCATCCAGGGAGTCCTGACTGTCCCGTCAGTGCAGAGCTTGGAAAGAACCCCTTGGAAAAAGCAGGATTTCCACCCTGCAGCTGGAAAAGTGGCCCCTTCCTTTTCCCTGCCTAATTCCGGGCGGAAACCCAGCCTAGGCTGGCAAGGGACAGAGGCTTCCCTGTCTGGATTCAGGATGGGGATTTCTGCGGCTGAAAGTGGCTTTGTGATTTTTCCAGGAACGCTTCCTCCCTGGCTCCGGCATGGGATGCACATGGCAAATGGGCTGTGGTGGGGAAGGAGCAGGGAAAATATTTAAACAAGGATTCGGGAATGAGCTTGGATCGCTCACTCCGAGAGCAGTTTCCGAGGCTGGTGTTAAAATGTGCTTTTTCCTCAGAGTCTCTGGAGTTTTTTAAGGACTAGGATTGGAGTTCTGTGGCTGGAAAAGGCCATAATTAATCATTTGTGTTCCCAGTGTTGAAGTGCTTCCAGCAGGTCCTGTTTATTTATCCCATTTATCCCATTTATCCCATTTATCCCATTTATCTTCTCCCCACTGGATCAAAGAGCCTTTTAGCACCCTGGAGTTTTCCTCCCAGGAACTGATCCCATGCTCATTTATCCATGATCCCAGGCAGCCCTGTTCCTGCTTCCAGCACATCCAGCTCCAGGTTCCGTGTGTTAAATTCATGGATATCCCCAGAGGCACATCCAGCTCTCAGCTAAAGCCTGTGGAAAGCAAGGAAAATCTTCCACCTGGGAATTATAATTGGGAAGCTGCACCCTTCACCTGGAAGAAGGGTGCAGCCAGGTGGGAATCAGGACATTCCCTCAGGAAACAAGTGATAAGAGGGAGGGACCTCAGGGGAAGTTCAGCTGGATATCAGGAATTTCTTTATGGAAAGGGTTGGAGTGGGACACTGGTGGAGTCCCCGTCCCTGGAAGTGTCCAAGGAACAGCTGGAATTGTCAAATTGTCACTCAGTGCTCAGATAAAGTGGGAAAGGCACAAATGTTGGATTTGATGATTTCTGACTTTCCCAGCTGGAATATTCCCATAATTCCATGAGGACTGAGCGAAGCAAGGGCTTCACACCTCAATCTGCTGGATGCTGTGAGGAGAAATCCAGAGGCTCCTTCCCACCTCCTGAGGCTTCCTCCCACCTCCACAGCGCTGAGATTTGGCAGAAAGGAGGGAAAATCCCGCTTCCCACCTTCCTGGTGGCCAATCCCAGAGACCCCCATCCTCCAAAGGGATCTGGTCTCCTTTGCCAGCTGGAATCCCGAGGGGTCAGCTCCGAGGTGGGAACAAGTAGTGGTGGGCTCCAGAATTTGGGCTCTGCTTCCCATATCCTGGCTCCCCAACCCCTCTGTTTCTCTGTCTGCTTTTCCAAGGTCTCAAGGAGCCAGTAATCCCTGGAGATTGGAGCCGGAGGTGCAGGAGCTGTGGCTCCCAGAGCATTCCAGCCATGACGTGAGCACAGAGGCATTTCCAAGGCCTGGAGAGTCCTTGGAAGTCTGGCCTGGGGGTGGACCGGTGTTCTCCAAGGGCTGGAATCCTGGCTCTCCAGCTCTGGAGTGGTTTAAGTGGAATTCTTGGTCAGAGTTGCAAAAGAGCAGAGTCTCCCTGGGTGTTCTGACAGGTGAGGGGATCAAAGCTCTGCGTGGCCTTGGAGCTCCAATGTTTCCCTGGATTTTAGGAATCCTGCCCTGGATTTGCTCCCAGTTCAGAGCCTGATCCTTGAATTCCACCCAAACCAGGAGATTCCAGCCTGAGGTTCCTGGGGGTATGTTGCAGCTCCAGGGATTGCTCGGAACTTGTCCAGGCACATCCCAGTGGAGCAGGGAGCAGGAGGGGGAGAATTCCATGTTTCTGGCTCCTTCAGTGACCTTGGGAGCTTTATCTCCATGAGTCACCGGGAGCAAATCCCAGACACTGAAGGGAGTTTCTTCTGGGATTGGAAAAGTCGGGAACCAGCCCCACATTCTTTTGTGGTTTTGGGGTGTGCCAGGATCAGGAGGGATCCGGGGGCAGAATTCCCTGGGCATAAGTGGCCTCAAAACTCTTTCCACAGGTTGCAATCCCTGGATAATTTTCCAGGAGTTCCCTCTCAGGCATTCCAGAGGGAGCGGTGTCAGTCCATGGACCCACTGAATTTTTCCCATCCTGCTTCCAGAGGCAGCAACAGGGGGGATAAAAAAATTGAGGAATTCTTTTATTCCTCCTTCAATTTGGGAGTTGGGATGAATTCCACCTGCACTAGGAGTTGGGATGGAAATTCTCTAGCTGGGAATATGGAGGGATCCAGCAGGATTTCCATCCCTGGGCGCCATAAAAGTGGGAACAGAGCCTTGGGAAGTCCCTGGCACAGCTCCACCTCCATCCTTGTCCTGGCAGCTCCGTGGAGAAGCTGTCAGGATTTGATGGAGTCAAGGAAAAGTTCAGGAACCTTGGAGTTTGACTGTGCCTTGGAGCTCCCGGAGCACAAATCACATTCCCAGCAGTTTTATGGGAACTCCCCTGTCCTTTGGGGATGCTTCTGCTCCAAAATGATTTCATGGGAGAAATCCGTGGAAGTGGAGCTGTGTTCAGTGTCCAGGGAGAGCTTTCCCTCCCTGTGCCCTCCTCGCAGCCTCTGGAAAAACAGGACTTTTCTTTGGAGAGGACTCTGCTCCTAGCTGGTGGAAAACTGATTTTATTGGAGAATTCCAAGGAAATGGAGCCGTTGTTGGTGCCCAGGGAGAGCTTCTCCCTTTTCCTTCTCCCTCTTTCCTACAACCCCTGGAAAAACAGGGCCTTCCTTTGGGGGGGATTTTGCTCCAAAATGATCTTATGGGAGAATTCCAAGGAAGTGGGGCCATTTTGGAGCTTTACCTCATTGTGCTTCTGGAACAACCAGGCCCTGGGCAAACAATTTGGGAAGCAAATGGGGAGCTGGAAATTTGGGAAGGGTCAGTGAAGCAGGAGAGGAGCAGGAGCAGCTGCATTCCTGTCCCAGTTCCCCCCAGTTCCTAGAAATCCCAAAGCTCGGGGGGATATCCCAAAGGATTTTTATCCCAAAAGAAGGACGAGGTTGGAGCACAGCGTTGGGTGCGCTGCAGGAAAACTCCTGGACGAGCAGAGGGGTGCATGGATGACCCCCGGGAAGCGAATCCCAAGGGAAAGGCCAGCTCCAGGCAGGCTGCTCCTCAGTACCTGGCTCTGGGCGCCTCTGGCAAATCTGGGATATCAAAGGCCTGTCAGCCTCGGGAACGGGACAAAGGCCGGCGCATTAATGATTAACTCCGCTAAAAGCTGCGGCTTTTTCATTCCCAAGGCGCCGGGAAGCTCCAGGCCCATGTGACAATCCCGGGCATTTTGTGGCAGATTGGGAAAAGCTCGTGAGCAAACACAGGTGCTCCGGAGTCAGGGACAACCACAAACAGCCGCAGTTATTCCAGCCGAAATTAACTCCTGTGTTTGCCTCCCGTTTTTCCTGCCAGGAGATTTTCCCTGCTTTTTTTTTTTTTTTTTTTTCCCCTTCTTTTCTTACACGAGGCTTTCAGTGTTCAGGGAGAGAGGAAAAAAGGGGTGGAAAAAAGGGAAGGCTCCCCCAAATGCTCCTCAGGAGGAAAAAGAAAGCTGAGGGAAGTTATTAAACAGGAAAAATAAAATGCGCTCCTGTTTCTTTTTCAAGGGAATTAATTGGGAGATCCTGAGGAAACGCGCGCAGGATGTTGTGGGATAACCCTGGAGCAGCGGGAGGGGAGGGAAAAGGGGAATTTGGGGATGTCTGCCCCCACGAATCCGGGCGTGATCTCGCCGTGGCTCAGCCTGAAGGTCCCTCTAGTGGCTTTCTTTGCTTCCATGAGGAATTGCCGCGTTTTTATTCCCTGTTCCAAGATTTACGCCGGCTCCCGACCATAGCGGCGAGCAAAGAGCAGAAAATTGGGATCGAGTTCCAAAAAGGAACTTTGAGCTGGGAGAAGTGGTGCAAAAAAATCCTGGGAGCGCCTTGGGAATGAACGGCAGCGCTGGGATAGGGAATGGGAATGCTGCCTCCTCTCCCGACTGGAAGGAGGAGGGGAGTATCCTGCTTTTCCAAAGGAGGGATTTGCAGCCTTGCAGTGCCAGGTGATCCCGGCTGGAGTAATTCTGTGGATGCTGCAGGAAGGGCTTGGCTCCTGCAGTTTTATCCCGGTGGAGAAAATGTGGATTTGCACCTCAAAAATCAGAGTAACTCCCCCAAAGGGAGCGGGATTCTGATCCGCACCATCCAAGGGGTTTTTTGGGATGGGGCTGAGTCTTTGGTGCAAACAGGGTGTGGTTTTGGGATAAGGGATGGAATTATAGGATACACGGAATATATCCTATCTTTCCACTGCCAGGGATAGATGGGATATTGGGAATTAATTCCTCCCTGTGAGGGTGGGGAGATCCTGGCACAATTTTCCCAGAAAAGCTGTGGCTGCCCCATTCCTGGAAATGTTCAAATCCAGGTTGGATGGGGATTGGAACAACCTGGAACAGCTGAAGGGGGATGATCCACAAGACCCCTTCCATCCCAATCCATGCTGGAATTTCATGATCCATTGTCTCGGTAACTTCAGCACAAAGTGGATTTAAGGAAAATCACTCTGATCCAGCTGCTGGATCATCCGAAAAATCCAGGAAAAACAACCCACCTGCCCTGGTGGGTGGAGCAACCGGAGAGTTGGGACAGAGAGCGGAATTCCACAAGGAGAATTGGGAAGGAGCATCCAGGTTTTATCCCAAGGACAACGGCTGCAGATGGGGACATTAAAAGGGGACATTAAATTCCATGTGTTCCATGGGATTATCCTGGAAGCGATCCCGATTTATTTTGCCAAATTGAGCTCCGGCCAATTCCTCTCCCAGGCGGTGATGGATAAATATCATTAAATTGGGAAAGATGGAAGCAAGTGATGCCCTTGGATCAGCAGGAACAAATGCTCGGGAAGGGAAGGACAAAACTGGGAAATTGGGATGCAAATCATCCAAGTGAGGTGGATTAAACATGAGGGAAAATGGGATGGAGGCTGGGAAAATTGGGAAAACTGTCAGGATGTCTTTGGAACGTCGTTTTCCTGTGAAAAAAATGGGGGGAAAAAATTACAGAAATGGGTTGGGAAAACTTCTGGGGAGAGTTCTTGAAGAGGGAAATATTCCTCAGCGTGGGAATGTTGTTTCTATTGGATCTTGGCACTTTTGGGATTGAGGCCAGAATTCCTGGGAATCAACTTAACTCTCACAACAGGGGGCAAAATCCCAAGCACTCCCTGTTATCCAGTGTGGATCACCATCCTGGAATATCCCCCTGTTTCTGTGTTTGGAAAAGCCAAATCCCTGAACTGATCCAGAGCAGGTGGAATTTAACCCTTCCTTTGCCTCCTCTCCAAATAAAGGATTTTAGTCTCCAATTTTTTTCCTAGTTTGGAATCTTTTCCTATATAAATTCCCAGAATAGTTTGAGTGGAGGGAGACCTTAAGGATGATCCCATTCCCACTCCCTGCCATGGATTGGGACAACTTCCACCATTCCCAAGACCCATCCAACCTGGATTTATTCCCTGGTTGAATATTTCCCATTGATCTGCTGCTTTCGGTTTGCAGGGAGGGAAAAGATGGAAAACTGGGATCTGGGATGTGCTGGGCTGCTCTAGGACAGGGACATCCCTCGGAATTGGAAAAGATGGAGCAGATCCAGATTTTCCTGCTTGGAAATAACCCCTCTCCCTTCCTGCATTCCCAGTGATTCCAGACCCTCCAAGAGTCCTTGGACACCAAGGGAGCTTTATCCAGCATCCATAGGAAAATTCCAGGGGTTTTGTGGACTTGATTCCATTTCTCCTGTGGGATAGGGATGACTCCTGGCAAAGCTGGGTTCCCGAGCCCCGTATGGAAAAGCAGAGAGTTTGGGCTGTATCCAGGTGTATTTTTCCTAAAAAAAAAAAAACCAAAAAAATCCAAAACAAACCAAAACAAAACAAAAACAGGAAAGAGAAAAAAAGGGAAGGAATCCTGTTGGAATCAGGATAAAGATTTATTAGAGAGAAAGCAACTGAAGGGATGGAAAGAATTCCTTTATTCCTCAGATCCCGACAGGGTGTGTGATCAGTGACCTGGAATACGCTCAAATCCAGGATAAATTAAAGCTGGATGGAATTCCCGCCCCACATTCCCCCCCCCTCCTGCCTTTTGGGCAGCAGAGGGAGCAGCCAATTCCTGGCTTTCTCTGCTTCCTGCTTTTCTGGGAAGTCAACAGGCTTGGAAAGGCTTGGAATTGAGGAACGCAGGCTGGTTTAACTGAGGTCACCTGCGGAAAAATGGGGCAGGGAAATCAGGATTTGAGAAGGAATTGCTGTGCCAGGCTCATCCCAAGGTTGATCCTTTATCTTTTTCCAAGGTTTTTCCAGGTGGAAGAGACAAAAATATCCCAAATATCACCCAGAGTCCACAAAGGGATCCCAAACATGGACAGATCCAATACTCCCCATTCCTGATGGATTTGCCCCTTGGAAACTCCCAAATCCCATTGGCTGCACCTCTGGATGGCTCTGAAAAGTCTGGGAATTCTTATCAGCTCCAGGTTTTCTCCTTCTGGGAGTTCATCCACCCTGGCTCCCTTTTGCCATTATCTCCAAATTCCCTTTGTTCACCTGGATTTGCCCCTGGATTGTCCATTGTATTCCAAGCCCGGTGGGATCCAAGGAAAGGCCCTTTCAGATAAAAACAAGGAATTAGCACCTCAGGATTTATTGTTGGAGGTGGAATTCCTGCTAGCAAGAAAAGCTGGAGGTGATTTCCAAGGAAATTTGCATTTGGAGACGCCAACATTTGGGCAGCAAATTTTCTTGGAATCAGGAGTTTGCATTTGGAAAAGTTGTGGTGTTTTAATGGGAGAGAAGCTGGAAAAAAACTCCCCCAAAATTTAAAAATCCCAGATTTCATTGGATTCCCGACAAGGTGGGAAGAGGGCATATTCAGCTGTGTTTTCCTTCTCCCTTCCAGGTTTATCCGTGGCAGTGGGAAGTGATTCCTGCAAATCTCCAGGAAGGGCCATGGATCTTCATTCCCAGGCTCATTTCCATGAAATAAATGTCACCATAAAAAACCGGGATCTCGGGAGAAGGCGGAAAACATATGGAGCTGTGCCAAGGAGGGCTCATTAATGTCCCACTTCCCAGCTGGAGTCCATAAAGGCTCCATTTCCCAGGATAATCGAGCTCCAAGGGCTCTGGGAAGGCTCCATAGGGGAGCCATAAAGCCTTGGAATTGCACATGGATACTGTGGAATCCCGGGAGTGGGGCAGGGCTCTGCTCATCCCAGAATGCTCCCCAGAAAAACCTGGGAGCAGCCAGTGTTGGAGGCGTGGAAAGGGCTCCAGGAGGAAGCAAGGAGCTTTTCCCAGTTTTCCTTGGAATGCTGGGATGGGTGGCACGGAGATGAGTGGCTGGAATTTCATTGGAAAGCAGCTCCTTTAACTCCACCTCTCCCTCTGCATTCCTGGTGA
The DNA here is from genome assembly GCA_013397295.1 of Polioptila caerulea. Taxonomy (NCBI): domain Eukaryota; kingdom Metazoa; phylum Chordata; class Aves; order Passeriformes; family Certhiidae; genus Polioptila; species Polioptila caerulea. The sequence goes on from VYXF01001333.1 coordinate 21,429, forward strand.
CTCCAGAGGGTTTTCCTTGGGATTTTTCCATGGTGGGCACCAAGGGAGGTGGATCCTGGCTCCAGACATATCCAGGGGGAAATTCCAGGGGTTTTGTGGGTTTGATCCCATTTTTTTTCTGTGGGATCAGGATGATTCCTGGCAAATCAGGGGCTTTGGGATATATCCAGGGGGATTTTTCCTAAAAAAAAGGACAGGAGAGGGGGAAAATAAGGAAGTCCAGCCCGTGAGGTGGGATGCACATGGAATATCAACCTCATCCCACTTCCCACCCCCTCCTATTCCCTCTTCCAATCCTTCATATTTCCACCTCCCAACCCTTCATATTCCCATTCCCACTTCCACCCTGTCACGTTCCTACTCCCACTCCCTCGTATTCCCACTTCCTGTCCTCATATTCCCACTTCCCACCCCCTCATATTCCCATTCTCACTTTCCAGCCCCTCACATTCCATCTTCTCAGCCCCTCTCCCATCTGCTCCCAATTTTCCATCCTGCCTTTCCGTGCCGCCTGTTCCCTTTTTCCCGTCTTGTTTGCTTTTCCCACCGCCGGCCCCTCTCCCTTCCCACCCTGGCATTTATTGGATTTCTCCCGCTTTTCTTCTTTCTCTCTTTCCTTCACCCTTTTCCAAGCAGGAAAAAAACTCCTGGGAGTTGCCAGGGCCTGGATGAACTTTTGACCCTCCTGGGCTTGGATTTTGGAAGGAATTTCAGCCGAGGTTGTGTCCCTGCTCCAACACCTGGATCCCAAATTTCCTCCTCCCTGGATATGGAGCTCTAAGTCACATCACAGTGGGAAGAGAACAAGGAATCTGCTTGGAGATTCCTGGGAATCCTGAGTTTTTTGGGGTCTGGAAGTGCAGGAAAAGCAAAATGGTGCAGATGGAGGTGTTCTGGAATATTGGGAATGCTCCTGATTTTTAGACTTATTTCAAAATATCATTCCCTATATCCCAGCTTTTCCAAATCTCACACTTTTTTAACCAGGAAATATTTAAGGAATATTTTAAAAATTCCAAATCCACGAAAATTAATTAAAAATTCCACCCCAATCAACTCCAAATTAAACAAAAATTTCACAATTTTAAATTTTCAGAGGAAAAAAATTCCCAAATTCCCGAATCCTTCCAGGCACTGGATTTTACTCCAAAAATGAACGCGGGACAGGATTTCAAAGGCACCTGCAGTTTCTGTGGGATCTAGGAATTCTCCCTGGATCCTGGCCAGCTTGGCATGGAAATATCCCTGAAAACTGCTTCCTACAAATCCCCAGGAATTTGGTTCCTGAGTATTTAGGCCCAGCTGGAAATATCCAAGTAGAGCTCTGGCTTTTTGGGATGGGTTTTGGGAAGCAAAGCGGAGTTCAGGGTCATTCCCAAGGATTTTTGGAGGGAGATTTTGGGAAGAGGAGTTGCCGGGGGATGTTGTTTCTCCAGAAGAAAATTCAGGAGGCGGCTCTGTGGGATTTTCTGATCCTCCCCCATCCCAGAAAAGGGGAGCAAAGAGGGAAAGGGTGGAAATTATATTTTTTTTCCTGGAATAGGAAGAAATCTGGGAATTTCGGGACATGGTGTTGTTTTCCTGGATTTTCCCAGTGCCAGCTTGCACCTGCTGCCATTCCCACCTTGCCAAGGGTGTTTTTCCCACTGAACAAATGTAACCTGTATTTAACCCTGGAGGGTTTTTTTTCAGGATATCGAACCCTTTGGATATTTCCACCCTGCCACCATTCCTGCTCCGCCTGAACCCTTCAGGGAGGCCTCGGAAAAAGGGGGAATGAAATTCCATCCATTGAGCCAATCCCGCTCCTCCCGACACCCTCCGGATCCCCATCCCTCTCTGTAAAGGACTTCCTATCCACAGCAACCGGGAAGCAGGAATGCTGTCCATGGTTTATGGCAGCTCCCGGGATAGGGAGCAGCTGCCCCCGGCCGGCCGGCTTGATTGGAAAAGAGGGAATGAGCCATAAATTAGGGAAAGTGGGAAGGAAAAAAGCGAGACCCTCTGGGACTCTCGTGGCTGTAGGGTCAGAATCAAAGGAAGGTTTGATTTGATCCCATAATTTCCGCCGGCTCCCGGTTTTTTATGGGAGCAAGGACAAGGCCGGGCAAATTCCTGTGGCCATAATTCCCAGAGAAATACTGTACTTACACCAGAAAAAAGCTGGATAAGCTCCCGAGGTGCTCCGGGTCCTCCCACTCTTGGAAAACGTGGATTTGGGAGTTTGGGGATGTCAAGTGCCTGTGGTTTTGTGGGAACAGGGAATTAAGGTGCGTTTCCCACTGGTTCAAGGTGGGATGGGAATTCCAAAGCCATGATCCCAGGGATGCTAGGGAGACCCTCCTGGCTCTTGGGATGTTCCTGAAGGGAATGAGCGCCCAAAGCTGGGAAGGAAAAGCATCTGAAGTGCGGGGTTGGAAAATTCCTACAATCTCAGATTCCCAAAGGCAACATTGGCCACGCTTCTCCCGAGGAACTCCAAACAGAATTCCAATATATATATACACATTAAAGGGAGGGTGGCACTGATGGAGATTACCGGGATTTGTGGTGCTGGTGGACATTCGCAGTGCTGGGAATGCTGTTTTAGGAATAATTCTTCTCCTCCCCCCTTGATCCAGGTGTCCATGGGGCCATAGGATGGAGTTATCCCAGAATCCCATATCATCCTGCTCCCAACATTTATGGGATACCTCAATTTGGGATGCGGTTTTCCATGGTTTAGGGGCAGGATTCTCTCACATCCTGAGGGAGATCCAACCTCTCCTTCCCCTCATGTCCCCCAGGCACCAGGAATTCATTCCTTACGGGACATGATCCTGGGAAATCTCCCTTTATATTGGATAACGAGCCTGGCATTTCAGGAATGGGAAGAACAGCGCTGCTGTGGAAACGCCAGGGAAACATCAGGAAAAGCCCCATCCCTAAGGAACATCCTAATTGTCCTTGCTCCCAGGTAGTCGATAGCATCCAGCAGGCTGATCCTGAGTTTCTGGGGGCACTTGGAATGTGCTGTTTTCCCCAGGATCAAGGAATTAAGGTTGGGGTTATTTGTATTGATTCCGGAGCCTCCGGCTCTGTCAGTCACGCTCGGATTTGTGGAGCACAAATTCCTCCTTTAAATGTCACCGTGCCTCATTCCCGCTTCCATCAATAATTCCGGAGCTGGGAGTTGTTTATTAACCCCCGGCGTTCCCTTCCCACCTCACTCCTCCTTCCCTCACGGAAAAAAAGGGGGAATTGGAGTTCATTTCAGGAGGGAAAACCCTCCCGTAAAATTTTTGGGCCCTCTAGCGGTTCATGGGAATTTGGGATGGAATTTTGGGATGCAGTTTCTTTCTGGCAATGTTTGGATGGAATTTTGGGATGCAGTTTCCTCCTGGTAATACTTGGATAATGGGATTTTGGGATGCAGTTTCCTCTCAGCAATGTTTGGTTAGTGGGAATTCGGATGGAATTTCGGAGTGCAGTTTCCCCTGGTAATGTTTGGTTAATGGGATTTGGGATGGAATTTTGGGATGTGATTTCCTCCTGGTAACATTTGGATAATGGGAATGCAGAGGAAGATTCCAGCCGAGACAGCTTCATCAAGAGCCTGCTGTGCCCAGGGATTCCCTGGAAATGTGGGAGCAGTGGGCTTGCTACGTCATGCCAGGGCTGCCTCCCAGGATTCGGGATAAGGGCAGTATTTATGGAAGTTCTTTGGGATCCCTGGGCAAACAGCAAACATTCCCTGAGTCCTGGGCGGGCGCTTCCTTAAGCTCTGGTTCTATTTGGCCACGGGCCGTTTGTAAACTTGCTGATGATATCAGGGAGCCATTTTCCAAACAAAGTCCCACTCCCGCCACCTCAAAATTCAGGAATATTGACACTGCGCCGGGCGCACGCTCCACAAACATTCCCGCCAAGGCCGCGGCCAAATCCAGCGGCGTTGTTTGGAAAACCTTTCCCACTCATCAGCCTCCCCTCACACGCTGGCACTGTTCAATTACCATCACTTCCAGAGCCTTAGGAAAACACCCCATGTCCATGTAAATAGAGAGATCCGAAAACTCCCCGGAATGTTGGCTTTTCCAGACTGGAGGTGATGTTTTCCTTCGCTCCAATTTGTTCGGGAAACTAATCAGGCTGGGATAAAGCCGTCGGCAAATATGGCAGAGATTGACAGGCACATGTCAGAGTTTACACAGCCCGGCCAAGTGTACAGATCCTGCGGGATCGTGAGCTGGGAATGCTGCGCCGGGCACCGGGAGCCTCCGGAGCGGCTCACACGGCCTGGAATGTGGAGGCTTTCCCAGGGAGAGGGGAAAGCTGTGGATGAGGATGCTCCGCTGCATCCCAGACTTTACTGAGGGCCTGGACTGGGATGTTCCAACTCTTAGGTGTGCCAGCTCTGGGATGCTCCTGGATTTGGATGCTCCAGTGCTGGGATTCTCACCCCAGTCTGGAATGCAGAGGCTTCCCAGAGACTGGGGGGAAAGCTGAGAATGAGGATGCCCTGCTTCTTCCCGGAGGGATCAGGAATTGGCATGCTCCTGCACTGGGATGCTCCTGGATTCAGATGTTCCAGCCCTGCAATGCTCCTGGACTTGGATGCTCCTGCCCTGGAATTCTCATCACAGCCTGGAATGTGGCAGCTTCCCAGGAAGGGGGGAGAAAGTGGAGTTATTCCAGGGCAAATAGTGGGGATTGGCTTGGGATAGAGATGTTGTGCTGCATCCTGGATTCCACTGAGGGTTCAGGGACTGGGATGCTCCCAGACTGGGATGTTCCAGCCCTGGGATGCTCCTGGACTTGGATGCTTCAGCCCTGGAGTGCTCCCCACACCCTGCAATGCAGAGGCATCCCCAGGAAGTGGAGTAAAAGAGGAATTATTCCAGTTATTCCAGTCTTGGCTAAGTCCGGATGAGGTGCGGATGCTCTGCTGCGTTTCTGGCTCTCCCGAGGGATCAGGGGCACAGCACTGGGATGCTCCCACTGGGAAGCTTAATCCCTGAGATGCTCCTGCAGCAACTCCAGCAACCACCTGAACTTCCCTTTCCCATTCCAGTTAGAATCACTTCCTTTTCCAGGAGGGAAATGAAGCTTTTTTTCTCCCAGGATCCACCCCTGTGAGACAGGGTACGGAGCAGCTCCAGGAATGCCTCCAGGACAAGGGCACGGCAAGAAAAAAACTCGGAAAAAGTTTTGAGGCAAAGCTCAGGAAAAGGTTTTGCCACAAAACTCGTTGTCTCGCTGGAGCAAGGTCCAAAGGCTGGATTCCTTTTGGTTTTCCATTACTCAATCTCACTTTTGTTGACTCCCACTCTGGAGTTGGAGCCGGCCCTGCTGGCACCTGGATCCCAAAATCCTGACTCGAGGAGGAGCAAATAAATCCCTGACGTTTCACTCCATCGTATCCCGAAAGAAAGGATTTAATGGACTTCCCGGTCTTCCCTTAATCAAGTGCAATATCCCGGAGCCTGGATACTTGCCTGGAGGGCACGGAGAGGGAGCCAACTTGGAATGTGTGCTGGGGGCAGCTGGAAAAAAACCCGGGCTGGGAGCCCAAGGCTCAAATCCTCATTTTTCAGCCTTTCAGGACCCAAGGATTGGAGCCATTGCCGTGATGGTCATTCCAGCCTTTGGGGCATGAGATTTGTGGTTGCTGTGGGAATTCCTGATGGAAAAGTGAGGATTTCTTGGAGCAGAGGGTGGAAACGCCACTCCCCGCTCAGGAATGTGGAACCCCTCTCCTGCACGTTTCCCAGGTGTTTTTATTTGGGATACCAGTGCTCCAGGATGCTGAGCTGGAAGCACAGGATCCTGGCTGATCCTAAAAGCCATGGATGGGTTTCCCATCCGGCTTTGCCTCTGGATTACCAAGCTAAAATCCTCTGTTACAGACGCAGAGAGATGAGGAGATATTAAAGGAAAATTCCAGCCTTTCCCAGTCCCGCTTCTCCCACAGGCTGCTCCAACCTTTCCAAAGGGGAAAAAGCAGCCTCTGGAAGGACTTTTAAGGGACTGAATGGATAAATCCAGGGTCTGCAGGTCCACATGTGGCAGTGGTTATGGAAACGTGTTTGGAATTGCATTGGGAATAAGGGTGGCATCTTAATAAGGGGATGGTGGGGGTCCAGAAGGGAATGGGGAAGCCTGAAAGTGGTGGGAATGGTGAGGTCCTGGAAAGGATAGAGGTGCCCGGAGGGAATAGTGGGGTCCTGGAAGGGATGATGAGGGTCTGACAGGGACAACGGGGTCTCAGCAGGGATGGGAATGTTCTAGTGGGAATAGAGGGATTCTGGCAGAGAAACTGGGATCCCAGAGGTGATGACAGAGATCCCAGCCGGAGTCGGAGGCTGCAGCCAAGGGCACCTTGTCCAATGCGAAAAGCAGCCTCTGGATAAATCCAGCAGGTCCGGGCTTTCAGGAGCCTTGTTCGAGATCACGGCGGCATCAATCACTGTCGGCTGCTCCCGGCTGGAGCGGCGGGAGCGGCGCTTTGTCCCGGCCCCGCTCCCGCCGGGATTCAATTAGTCATGGTCAGGGGGTGCCATTNCGTGGAATATAATAATGATGGACAGCCCGGCAATTAGCCGGGAACAACCGCGCTGCCACCGCCGCGGTGTCATTTACTTCCCTGGAAAATCGTCACTCCCGGCTGGAATGGCCTCGAGAGCCATCTGGCCACCGGGCAAGCCGCGGCTCCGAGGGCTGGGGAGCGATTTCCTGCCGGGAAAGCTTTCCCGGGGATGCTGCTGGGCTCGCTAATTGCCTGGCATCTCCCCGTGTGTGCCCCCCCCCCCCCCCCCCCCGTCCCCCCCCCCACGGGGGCGGGGCCCNTCCCAGGGGTTGTAACCCCGGCGGAGCAATAGCTCCGGCCTCTCCGGGCCGCCTCGCAATTCCCAGTGGTCCCGCAGGGATGAAAATACGGAATTAATGGAGCAGTTAGGGTGCAAAGTCTGGGTTTAAGTAAGAGCTAAAGCCTGGGCTAAAGTAGACAGGACTGAAGTATTTCCTAAGATTTTGGGATATAATCCCTCAGGAATCTTTTTACCCTG
>VYXF01001333.1:57464-76263 GCA_013397295.1 Polioptila caerulea
TGCATGCTTGTTTTATTTTAGTTCTCCTAATAAAGAACTGTTATTCCTATTCCCATATCTTTGTCTGAGAGCCCCCTTAATTTCAAAATTATAATAACTTGGAGGGAGAGGGTTCACATTCTTCATTCCAAGGGAGGCTCCTGCCTTCCTTAGCAGACACCTGTTGTTCAAACCAAGACAAACACGCAAGGAGTGTTTGTGCTGTAACAGAGAGTGGAGTGGAGACTTGTCTTCTCCCTGTTATAAATAACTTTGCAGTCATTGGCTTTTGCTATTAAGTATTGGCTTTTGAAAATTATTATTAATCACATCAATTTTGATACAGTACAGTTTGTAACCACTTTGAGCTGCTTTAATATAGTGTACCCTGTCAGCTTTTGTAGTCAATGCCCCATGTAGCTTTTATACATATATACCATGATAAATATATATTATAGCTTAGTATTGGGGGTTGGGTTTCCTTCCCATAGAATTTTTTCCCAGAAGCTGCTAGGAAACTAATTTCTGGATACTTATGCGTTCCTGTGGGTGCCTAAGAAAGACAAAGGAAGCAGCTGAATTCAGGAGAGCAGTGTGGCACCTGGCTACACTTTTCTCTCCGGGAGTTTTCTTTTGGAGGGACAGTGACACCTTGAGAATAGAGGCAGGTAAAGGGCAGGGGCTGGCCCAGCTGAGCTCTCTCACTCTTTGCCATCGGAGGGGACGGCCAGGCTGTCGCTCACTGCGGGAGAATTCACTGGCACCGCTGGAGCTCAGCCCGGAGGGACCTTTCACCATCTGCCCAGGTGTCCCGGGAATCCTGACCCTCGCCTCTCCCTGCCCTGCCGGGAGCCGCTGCCCCAGGCCCGCTGTTCCTTCGCTCCCGCTCCGGGTTTCTCCGCGCCGTGTCCCGCATCCCCTGCCTGCCGGGACCTTTCCACATCTCCAGCTACAGCCACGAGCTTTGGATACATCTCATCCAGCCCCCTGGGACTTTCTGCTCACTCCGGCCAGCTGTAGACGGTAAAACTGCACCAAAGGGGAAGTGCCAGCGGCCGAGAAGACTGACTGGGTCCCTGGTTCTGTTTGTTGTTAATGCCACAGCTATTGTTGTTCTGTTTGCCTTGTCACACACACGGTAAAGAACTGTTATTCCCATCCTCACACCTTGGCCTGAGAGCCCCTGAATTGCAAAATTACAGCAATTCGGAGAGAGGGGGTTTGCATTCTCCGTTCCAAGGGAGGCTTCCTGCACCTGTCTCTCAAACTAAGATATTTAGGCTTTCTCGAAATATTAAAATAGAGAGTATGTGCTGTGCATTGTAATGTTAAATGCCTTTATTCGTGCAACTAACTGTCAATGGTAGGAATAACTCAAGATAATTGTGTGAAATAGCTATTCAGCGTACCTGTGGAGTATCTAATCTCAATGATAAGATAACATTGTGTGCTGGTTTTACATTAATTGATTTTTAACGAGGAGGGAAGGAGCCCCACGGAAGCGGTTTTCTAAGGGAAGCTGCTAAGAGCTTCCTCCCTGTGTGGCAAAGCCAATGTCTGGCTGGCTTTGAGAATAGGCATGCTGATAACCCAAATAAAGACGTGACCGTGCCTCTGTGAGAGTCGTATTTTAAGACGAACAAGCCCAATAAAAGCTCTCTTGCTTCCAGCCTTTGGAGAGAGAAGATCCCCCCGGCCCTGGTGCTGTGGCTGGGTGGGGAGGGGAGGCTGTGGGGCCCTGGCCGAGGCTGGGCCAGGCTGCAGCTAACACCTTGCTGACATTAATCCCTGTCCCATCACCGGGATGGACCAAGCCAGGCCCGCTGGGCCCCGGGAATGTCTCCAGGCCAGCCTGGACACGCTCTGCCACAGCCCACGCAGCCCGGTGGGGGCCAGGCAGGGCCCTGGCAGCTGTTGGGCAGAGGGAGGGAAGGCCATCAGCCCCACGGCTGGAATTGAACTCAGCAGGGGCTGGGAAATTCCAGCCATGCAGCTGGAACATCCACTACAGATCTGGCCTGCGCCCCCGAGATCCTGGCACAGCCCCCCAGCGCGGCCTGGATGCATCCCAGGAGTGCTCCGGCCGTGCTCCGGCAGAAATCACATGGCCATCTGTGGGCCTGAGCGGGGATATGAACTCTTCCACTGCACAGGTGAGACCTGCAGACTCTCAAATCTCTGGAGTGAGAGAAAAGGACAGAGTGAAGACACTCAGAGAAACCACACGAAGACGCCAAAGTCAGTACAGAAGGCGTCAAGTTCCAGATGGGAGGAGAATGAGGAGATGCCTTAGGCTGAAATTCTTTTGGCAAGGCCATGGTGATGGACTGTGATGCACTGAAATATCCCTGAAACTCATTGGAAAGCACGGAGGGGTGGAGTATTCAAAGTGTAGACATGAGCAAAGGCAGCCGTGCGGAAGCAAGCAAATGTTGACGTAGTTGTGATCCAACGAGAAGCTTGAACAGGGAGACAAGAGTGATGAAGACCCTTTTCCCCAGGGAGGAAGAAGAAGAAGAAGACCTCTGCTCCCAGAGAGGAAGGTGATCTCAGGGACAGGTGAAGAGAACCTTGCTTCTGAACAGCTCACCCTTAAAAGAGTACCCCGTTATTCGTTGAGCCCTTGAAAAACAGTTGTGGGGAATCTGCAAGCCAAGGGGAGGGATTTTCACGTGGCAAACAGATTTTCCTTCCGGGCGGCTGCTTCACTGGGGCATTGAAGCCACGAGAGGACTGTTCCCTGTGGAGAAGTCTCCGTGGAATGGCAAGTGAGGCTCCTCTCCCTAGGGGAATTGAAGAAAGACTACTTTTGGAGGTGGTAACCTGGTTAAAAGTCCCAGGTTTTGTCCCTTTATGTTGTCAGGGGGTGAGAAAAGAGGGTGTGGGGGAGGAGAGGTTTTCTGAAGGTTTATTCTGATCTCTTAATTTTCTTCTTTTAATTCTGTAAAGTTGTCTTCATGCCCTTCAAAGTTTGAGCCTGCTTTATCTCCCTCCTACTCCTATCTCAGAGCAGCAAACGAGTAAATGATTCTAGTGGGTGCACTGTCGATTTGGCTGGCGCTAGACTGACTAGGCACGGGAAAGAACCAGGAAAATAAACACCAAGAGAAAAAAAAACTGCAAGGAGGGATTTGCTACTGGCCCTCTGGTTATCCAGAAGTGTCGAACAACAGAACGGAGCCTCAAGAAGGAACGAAATCCAATCCCACAGGAATGTTTGAATACGTATAGTCCTCATGAATAGGCCCACGGGCCTCGAAAGCAAAAGTCTCAAGGAGAAGGAAGCCCCGTCTCCAAAAGCACCCGGAAAAAAAACGCAAATTCTCCGAAAAGCACCCAAAAGGCCCCCGAAAGACCACTCTCCCAACGGCCTCATGCCAAAAAGCCCCCAAAAAGCAAAGAGCAGGGTCCCCACAGCCAAAATATGCACCCGTGTTGTGGCGCTGCTCCTTTTCCTGCCCTCTGGATCCTCCCAAGGGCTGCCATTGCTCCAGTCCAGCTTCTCTCTGCCAGCCATTGGTGGGCACCTTTTGGTGTCCAATGGGAGAAGCTCTGCTCCTGCTTCCCGCTGTCACCTCAGCTTCCAGAAAATTCGATCCATCCCTGTGGATGAGCCAGCCCCAGCTCTGGAGATGCCAAATGCTCCTCCTGGGTGGGAAAACATTCCCAGGGAATTCCCACTTTTGGATTGGGAATCCCATTTTTCCCAGGATGGGGCTGCCCCGTCCCAGCTGGAACACTTGGATTTAATATTTTAATTCCGTTATGCCTGGATATTGAGGATATCCACATGGGTTGGAGGGATGCTGCTCCTACAGGAGCAAAGCCACATTCCAGAGGGTGCCGCAGCCTCTGGCACCTGTTATTCTCCATAACAATTCCTGATATGAAATTCCTACCTTTGGGAAGCTGAGCTTTGTTCCAAGGGCTGGACTGAAATTTGGCATTCATTGGTTCAAACCCTCTGGATTTTATTGTTGGGAATAACAATCAGAAATATTCCCAGTTTTCCACCCGCATGAGGAAATCTGGGAGGCTCCAAGTGCCTGTTCCAGGCATCTTGATCCCATTCGCCAGGGAAAAGTGGGAGCGAAGTTTTACTCCAGGAAAATTCCCTGCTGCTGTCCAGAAACATCAAGCTGGATCCCTTTGGATAGTCCAGGAATCCACCTGGAAAATCCCCTTTGGATAAAGGAGGGATCAAAGTGGGATTGGCAGGGTTGGGGCTTTTCCAAGCTCATTCCCAGCTGTTCCAGGGGGGTTGGAGTGGGATGATCCCTTCCTAGGGAAATCCTTCAGAATGTATCCTGAAGGAAAATTGGAAGGCTGGATAATGAAGATCTCTCCAGGCATCTGGCTCCCATTTGGAAGTGGTGCTGGGAATCTCAGGTCAGGCGGGATGTGCTCGAGTGTCCGTGCATCCATCTGTTTTCACACGGCTGGGAATGCTGGAAGCCTCCAACCCTGGAGGGTCGTAAATCCCAACTCCGCTTTTCCCTGAAATTCAGCCCTGTCCAAATCCTGCACAAAGGCCCGGCTCATTCCCAGGATTTATGGCCTCCCGGGAAGCGTTGGGTGATTAAGGCTTGGCCACCAACACGGAGCAAACAGTAGGAACTCCGACAGCTCCAACTGGGAATGTGGGCCGGGATTTACCAAACAAATCTGGGAGAAATCCATCTCTGTTTGGAAAAGCAGGAGATATATAGCATGTTTGGGAGATGGATCCGGCTCAGGAACGTTTGGGAGGGTTGGAAATCCGAGTCAGATCCGAGCCGGGTGTAGCCAAGGCAAATATACAACTCCAGGCAAGGAGCTTTTCCAAGGGTAACAACAACAACATTCCTGAGCAAGTGAGGTCATCCCGAATTTTCTAGGCTGGGATAAAAGAAGCTGAGGGGAAAAAGTGCTGGAAAAATACAGAAGGGGGGAAAAAATGGGATAAAATATGTTGGAAGTGGCTGACAAAAAAACAGGAGATAGGAAGGGAGGAGACGGTGCTGGTGCTTCATTTCCAGGGAATAAAATTGGATATTTGGGAATTTTTGGGGCTCAACCTCTTTTTTTTCCTGACTTAATTAATCCATCCCACTCACCATCATCCCAGTTCTTCCAAAAAATCCTGTTGGAGATGGAAAAGCAAAGGGAGAGAAGGGAGGGCATGGTGGGATAGTCCTTTTGGATGGATCCGGGTGGAACCTGCCTTTCCTGTGGGATGGGCAGGGAAGGGATATTCCGGGATGGTGGGAGCACGGTGTGCCAGACAGGAGGGGATTTCTGAGACTGAACAGTGCTGGAAAGGAGAATTCCGATGGATCCCAGCATGGAAGGAAGGAATAATGTGGAGAGAGATCCCAGGAAAGTGCCCGGTCATGGCTGAGGTGCAGGGAATGTCCTGGATGTATCCTTAGGGTCTTCCTTATCCTGTGGCTCTTCCACACTCTGCCAGGAGTGTGAAAGAACCATGGAATGCTTGCAATTCTATGATTTTTAAGATCCCTCTGGTTTTCCCCAATTTGTTAAAATCCTGGATTTTTTTCTTCGATTCCAGTGATTCCCTGGAATAATCCCAGGTTGGGAAGGCACTGGAGTGCTGTGGGTCTGGAATTCCCTTTTCCAAGGGAACAGAATCCCCACAGCTCCCATAAAATTCCCAGCAGCCGTGTTTACGAGGTGTGAAGCCATAAAGCAGCTCCTGAATTTTCCACACCTTCCTCCTGCTCTGGAGGCTGATGGAGCACGGAGAATTTTTCCTCCCAATCCTCACATTTATTGCCCAGCGTTCCAACTGGGGCTGATTCCCAGCACAGGAATCCTAAGGATCATCCTGTGAGGATGGGAAGGGACACCTCCCACTATCCCAGGTTGCTCCAAGCCTTATCCAGGGATGGGAATTCCAGGGATGAGAAAAGACTTGGTTGTCAAAGTTATCCCAAAAAATCTTTATGCCTTCATTTCTCTCCCATCAGGAGAGGGAAATGTGGGATTATTTCTCCCTTGGGATGAGATGAAGTTTCCCAGCTGGAGCAGTGAACTCCCTGGATAGTTTAGGCTTTTCAGGAGGGAATATTTGCCTCGGGAATGCTCCTGAGAGTAATGGAAGTTGAGACTGGGAAAAGAGACAAATGAAAATAGCTGGAATTCTCAGCAGGAGTTGGAAGAGGGAAGCACCGATGGAGATCCAGGCTCCTGCTAGAATTTTATCCCCAAATTGATCAGGAAAAGAACAATAAACACAGGACTCTGCCTGGCTTGGAATTCCTGCCCCAAGAGCTTCCAGATCCCACGGACCTCTCTGGATTACAGCTCCCAGGATTAGGAGCTTCCAATCCCATTTATTTCCAGCCAGCTCTGGATCTAAAGGTGAGGCTCCCATGCCTGGCAATAATTTGGGGATTTTGGAGAACCTTGGAAGTGTGTGGGAGCCACATGGAATCAAATCCTTCCCAGCCCCTGGAGCTGCCACCTGTGCTGACATCTCCAGGATTTTCCTGGGAATTCCAGGCTTGATTGGCACAAAACCCATCCAGATCTAAATTTAGGGAATTTTGAGTATCCCACTTATATTTTTCCTTATTATTTTCCTGCTACAGTTCAATCTGGTAGGAATGGCATAAGACAAAGTTTTGGCAATCACATGCCCATTTTCCATGGGGGAATTTGGTGGGAATCCAAAAAACCCAAATCCCAAAAATCCTCTTAAAACAGGTGTGAATTTGTTTGTGACCTTTCCATTAATCCTTTGAGGATTTGGTGAAGGAAATAAAGAGGAAAGTTTTGGAATGCTGAATCCTTTATCCAAGAAATCTCAGGACAGCTTTGCTCCCATGTTTTAGGTGATTTTGGGCATTTTTTTTTTCCTGGAAATGATGGAATTTTAGGGTTGTGCTACTACAGTACAGTGGGAATGGTTTCCCAAGCCAGCATCCCATTTGATTCTCAGCTCCTCAGCTGGAAGAAAGGAAAAGCTTGGAATGGCTCCCATTGGAGTGTTTACCATACATCCAGGAGCAGATCCATAAAGTTCCTCTGTTTCCATGGAAAAAGGGGCAGGATGAGAGGAAAATATCGTAGGCTGTGCCAGGGGAGGATTGGGTTGGATTTAGAAGGAATTTTTTCATGAAAAGGGTGGTAGAGCATTGGAATGGGATGGATCCCCATCCCCAGAGATGTACAAGGAATGTCTAGATCTGGGAATTGGGCACAGATTGAGCTCTGATTCCAGAGGGCTTTTCCCACCCAAACAATTCCCTAATTCTGGGATAGTGCCTCATTTTCCAAGGAATTCCGTGTGTGCCTGTGGCCCCTGCCCACTCAGCCAATTAATTCCCAACTCCAGTGGGACAAAACCAATGGAAAATGCTCCTGGAGCTCATGCCAATCTCTATTTCTAAAAACCCTCTGGTTTTTTACCTTCTCAATGTCCAACCGCAGCCGAAAAAACCCAGGAGCCTCCAGCCCTGTTCAGCTGGAGAAGTCCAAACGAGCTCCAGGTTTTCCAGGCAGTTCATTCCTCATTTTCCGCGGCTCAGATTGTTTATGTTCCCTGCGCTTCCATGAAAACGACGTCTTCATTAAAGCTGAAAAATGGACTTTGGGATTGATGGGAAGCGCTGATTTCCCTTGGCCACCGGCAGGAATGGGAGTTCCAGGGAACAGCCCCGCACTCATTCCCGGCTGATGGATGGCCTTGGAATGTTATTTATTTCTCTCCGGGTTTTTCAGCTGGTTGGATTAAAAAAAAAAAAAAANNTTGAGTGTTGGGTAAAAAAAAAAAAAAAAAAAAAAGAAAAGAAAAGCAGGAAAAAAGCCAAGGAAAAGCCCAGCCGAGCGTTTGGATCACAGTGAAATAAAATCCCAGTCACCATTTTCACCCTGGAGCTGAGGATATAGGGGAAAACATTGGAATGGGTTTGGACTCCTCATCCCTGGAGATGTCCAAGGATTTAGGGAGGAAATTCTGGGAATGAGCAAGCGGTCTCTGCTTGAGCAACCAAAGGAGCCCCAAAATCCAGCATCCGGATGTTGGTTCCATTTCCAATCCCAGCCATACGATGATCCCGGTATTTGGATTCAAACTGTCCCGAATATCCCCATTCCACCCCTTTGGAGTGCCGGGATTCAAAGATCAGGATCCCAGAATTTGGGATATATAAGAAAAGTAATTCCCCAGCTCCCAAGTGCCTCCTCCCATTCATGGCCACTCTGGATTTGCCATTCTGGATTTGCCATTCTGGATTTGCCATTCCCCGTGCCTCTGGAGCCCTCCCTCCTCTCCTAAATGGAGACCAGAGGAAACTGTGGAAAATCGGGAAAATGCAGAACTCATCCCAAAATCCCCACCTCAGGGAGCTGTGGCAGCTTTTCCTTCCCCTCACCCAGTGTTCCCAAAATCCTGGGTAATGATTTCCAGTTCAGATGCCCCCGATGTGTAATGGAGAATTCCACTGCTGCCATTGAAATTCAGGGAAAATGGGTAGGGAAAAGGAGGAATGCTGCAGTTAATGCCAAATAATTCCTGGTTTTATTCCACATTTCCCTGAGGCAAAGTTTTCCCCTTTTTTTGGGAGGAAAAGGAATTTATTCCCTTTCTGCTCAGCTACAATAGGTTTATCCCAAACTCCTTTGGATTTCCAGGATCCCGCAGTCTGGAAAAAGGGAATAAGGGGGTTCATTTTGGGCTGACATTCATTTGGAATGACTACTCCAAACTGGGATTCGGTGTGATTTCCTACCTTTTCCAGGCATCCACCACACCCCTAAATCCCTCCCTTGGGATCCATCTGTATTCCAAAGCTGATTGATTCCCTTCTGGAATTGTCAGATCTCACTTAAAAAACACTAAAAGCTGGATTTCTCCCTGTTTTCAGGTGTTAATCCCATATTTATGGAGGTGTAAATATCCCCTTTTCTCCCCCAAAAAAATGAGCTCACAGTTGTTTGGTTTTTCCTAACTGGGAATGATCAGGGATACAGGACAGCGAATGGGTGTTGCATTCATCAGCTGGGATTGGGAATATCCATCAGAAAACTGAATATTAAATTCCCTTTTCCCAAGTTTTGGCATCCATTTTGTGTTTAATCCAGAGAGTTTAAGTCATCAGAGGAGAATCCAGGTTATCCCATTCTCCTGTTTCCTTGGTACGGGTTTGGTTCCATGGGATTTTTTGGGTATTGAGATTCAGCCACGTTAAAGGAAATGGGATGGGGGATGCATGTGTCCCAGATTTATTTGGGAAAGGCTTCTCCCCATCTTGCAGCAATATCTGGGATTATGCTGCCTCCCTGGGCCAGGGATATAAGGGGGGTTATTCCCAGGATTTTTCCTTTGCCTAGCAGCAATGCCTGGAAGCTCCCCTATGGCACATTGGCCCTTGTTTTTCATTCCAGGCACCTTGGCTGGAAAAACAAGGAGAAGGAGGGGGAATACAAATCCAAACAAGCTAGCAGCTGGATTTTTTTTCTGGAGCAGGGCAGGGAAAACTCATTTGTATCGGTTCCAGGAGCAGCTCCAAGCTCCTGGCACAGGAGGGGGAGCTTAGGGTTTTTCATGCCTTTGGAATTCTCAGATGCCAGACTCCGGAGGGCGGTTGTGCCTAGCTTTTCCCTGATTTACGTCTCCTCCTGGATCTCCTGGAGCTGGAATGGGTCCTGGCAGGGTGTAAATCAATGCCAGTCCCCCAAGTCCCAACATTCCCAGGGTTGTATCCCTGCCGAGTCCTTGGCTTTCCTCCTTCTCCCGATTTTCACAAAAACCAGTGGGAAGCCAGAATGTTCATCTGCTCCAGAAATGCTCCTGAAGGGCAAAGCTCTCCTTAACTCCATAAAGGATGGAGAGCTGGATTTGGGCTGAGAAGTTGGGAGGCAGGAGGGTGGATGCCTTCTGGATTCAGGGATTTGGGATTTTATTGAACATTCCTGATAAAAACCACTCCTGAATCCAAGCTCTGCCTCCCCGCTTCCAGGTCAATGGAATTTTTCCTTGTTGAATCGCTACCCTTCCTCCAATGGAAGATGGAATCCAGGATTTCCCTCTGGCCTCCTGGAAAAACTGCAGAAATCCCAGAAAATGGATTTTCTGGGGCTTACGTATTTTTGTGGAAAAGACAGAGGGCAGCTGGAATTCAGGGATTTAAGGATGATTCCTTGGGGTCATCTCTCCCAATGTAACCAGGTAATAAACCTGATGATTCCTGGCCATTCCTGGGAACCTAGGAAATGCCATTCTTGGGAATGGCGGAGAGAATCTCCATGGACAGCAGGGGTGGGAATGGTGATACCAAATCCCTCCGGAATGCTGTGTCCACCTGGAGGCTTGTTATTTTACCTCAGGAATGATAGAGGAGTTGGGAAAATCCTGGGATCATGGAATGGTTTGGGTTGGAAGGGATCTTCAAGCTCATCCCATTCCATGGGCAGGAACACCTTCCACTATCCTAGGTTTCTCCAACCTGGTCTGGAACATTCCAGGGATGGGCCATCCATGCACCCTTTGATCTTTCCTGAATCCCAGGATAGGCTGGATTAAAACCCATATTTTGGGAATTTTTTTTTGTTTTTTTAAAGGAATTTAAGACAAAATAATTCCAGTGCCTTGAAAAGAAAAAAATGTTTGGGATCCATCAGCTACAAAGCTTGGAATTTGGGAACAAATCGTATGTAGTTTTGTTGGATTTTCCTGGAATTTTTATGATCAAAAAGGGAATTGCTCAAAGGACAAGGAGGATAAAACATCTGGATGGAAATAAATTGGATTTTTCCTTGAAAATTTCATTTCTTGTGGAAAATGGTCTGTGCTTGGCCTTGGGTCGTGCTTGGCCTCGGGCCATGCTGAGGTCAAAGGACACCATTCCAGATGGATCCCCTAAAATGAAAACACAGGAAAAATGGGGAACAGAGCACAAAATTCCCTAAAATATTCAGGAGCAGATAAAAATTCCCAAGGAACAGCTCAAAAAATGCCTCATCCTAGGCTTATTTTGATCTATTCCCAAAATTTCTGTTGTTGTCCCAGGCTCTTTCTTCCAGCAGCTGGAATTTCTCCAGCCCATCCCAAATGTGTTATCCCGAATGTGTCAGCTCCTGCTCCGGGATTTCATTGGAATTGAGTGCTGCATTAATCCATTGGCTGGAGTTCATCCTTTTCCTTGTAAATCTGTCCTCTCCCGCCTCTGGCGCACGGAGCCCAATATCCAGGGGGAAATGGAGCCTTTGAACTTTCCATGACTGAGAGGTTTCCCGGGATTCCAGGCAGATCTCTTTGCCTGGCTGCTGTCCGTATAAATTTGGGAGCACCAATGATTGGATCAGGGAGGAGGGGAAGATCTGAGTTTTCCCATAGCTGGGATTAAATATTAATAAGTTCTAATAAATTGGATATGGGGAAGGAATTCTTTGCCGTGAGGGTGGGGAGGCCCTGGAAAAGCGATAGATGGCCCATCCCTGAAAGTGTCCAGTTCCAGGTGGGACAGGGCTTGGGAAAACCTGGGGTGGTGGAATGTGTCCCTGCCCATGGCAGGACTTGGAATGAGAGGATCTTGGAAGTCCCCTCTGATTTTTCCCTCCGACACTCTGCTTCCCAAACTCTGTCTGGCATTTGCTGCCTCTTCAAGGGCTCTTTCCATGGGCTTGGAAAGACAGACCCTGATCCAAGGGTGTGGGATGGAACCAGGGAAGCACAGCTGGGAAATGCCAGTGCCAAAGGATGTCGGAGCTTTTCCCTGGTTCCCAGGAGGGCGATGATGGATGTCCATACTCAAAACACACATGCCAAGGGATTTGTGTTTTTCTGGGAAGCAGGTGTTGTTCAGATGGAAGGTGGAAGTGCAGAGCCAAGGAATATCTCATTCCCACATTCCTTCCATCCTATTTTTTTGGGAATCACGGGAACTGTCACAGTGCCCATTTCAAAGGCTCACACTCCATCGGGAGCTGCAGGTGGAGGAACCTGGAATGCTGACAGGGATGGATCAGGTGCTCCTGAGTCATCCAGGAGCTGGGAATTGATCCACATTTGCTGGGTCCATCCATGAGATTCTGTGAAGCAGGGACACAGGGAATTGTCGTGGTGCTCCATGGGGATGTCCTGCAGCATCCCTGACTCTTGGGATGCTGGTCCAGGGAAATATGGATTACTCAAACCAGTGCAAACACTGATCCTACAAATCCAACCCCTTCCCAAACCAGAGTGTTCCTGGGAATGTCACAATCCCAGCTTCGGACGTTTTAGCAAACTCCTTGGGTGGATTTTTGTTTAAATCCCTGGATTTTGGGTCATGTTTTTACACACAGCCAGTTTTAACAGCATTAAACCCCTGGGAAGTAGCACTGTAGGGAAAAACTTGGAGTGACTTTGAGTAAAAAATGGGAAGAAAAGTGAGAAGAGTCAAGGATTTGCTATTTTTAGTGTTGTGTTTGCCTGAAATCCAAGCTTGCCTTGTTTTCCTTGGATACAACTGATGCTTTTGGAACTCCTGGGGCTGCCGGGGCTAAACCAACAATCCTTAACCCCAAAAATAGCCAGCCAGGAATTCTGGGAGATGAGGGAGTGGAGCCTGGAGCTCTTCCCAGATTGTCCAGCAGCTGGGATGTGCCTGGGTTTGCTGGGTAGATTCCCGTGGCACAAGGTGAGAGAACCATGGAATCACATCCCCGGGTGCCACATCCATTTCTGGAAAATCCCTGCCAGGCAGGACGGCTATTTTTTCAGGAATTTTCCCAATATCCAACCTGAAGCTTCTCTGGAAAAACTTGAGGTTGTTCCCTCTTTTCCTGCCATTCCCTGGGAGCACACACCGATCCCGGCCGGCTGCACCCTCCTGTCAGAGATTGTGGGAAGTGAGAATGTCCCTCTGGAGCCTCCTTCTCTCCAGGCTGAGCTTTCCCAGCTCCCTCCTGGTGCTCCATCCTCTTCCCAGCTCCATTCCCTTCCTGGGACATGTTCCAGCCCCTCCATATCCTTTCTTTAGTGAGAGGGGACCTGGATTGCTCCACCCCATCCCCACATTTTGGGATGAATCCTTATTTTCCTCCATTTCAGCACAACTAATCTGGACCTGATCCTAAAAGTACAGAACATTCCCAAACCTGCCAGGAGTGTGTGGAAGAAATCAGAAAATCCATGGCTTTTCCCTGGTGTTTTTGTTAGGAATCATGGATTACTGGACTGGAAAACCTCAGGTTGCGATTTTTGGTGGCCCTGGAAGTTCAGAAAAATTTCGGGAAGGTGGAAGGGCCCAGTTTTTGTCCTTGGAGCTGGACGAGATAAGAGATGATGGAGAAAAATCTTCCCTTTTCACAAAAATTGATTTTGGAGGAGCAAATCCCAAACCCAAGGAACAAATCTGCTGGGCTTATCCCAAACTTTATTTCAAACTCCATTTCCTGGCCTAAAAGTCACTGAATTTTCTTGCTCTGGGAAAGTGTCAGAGATGCTCTCCTTTACCCTTTGCTTCCCTCTTTTGCTTCCCAAGGACCGGATATTTTCTTGGATTTATTTGCCGTGGCTCCCTAAAACCACTGGAGAATAAACAGGATGAGGGAATATTGATTGATTAATTCATTAATCAATTGAGACATCTGGGGAGGCTTTGAAAGGCCATTTTCCCTGTCTTTTATGCCTTTCCCAGATTTTTATTCCCATTTCCTCTCTTCCAAGGCTCAGCTTTTTTCCCTTGTAATCTTGAGGATCTGGGCTGTTTTCATCCACCTGTGACAAGAATCCAGCTTGGAGGGGATGTATCCGAGGTTATGGATGGGTTGGCAGCAGTATCCCAAAATTCTGCAGCAATTCCGCCAGATAATTCCAGGCTGGCTTAAAAAGAGGGATGCTTCTATTCCTGGATATACCACAGGAGCTTTTATCCATTGGTTTTCCAGGCTGGGATTTTATTGCTGGGAACACTAAGCAGGGCTCAACCAAGATTTGTAACCACTTCCCTGTTTTTATCAGAATTTTACTTCCATAGATTCCCAACCTCAGGGGTGGGAAGTGTCTCCATGTGGCCTTTCCTTCCTGGCGCAGCTTAGAAGTTTGGGAAAGGGGAATTTGGGATTATTGGGCAGATTCGGGATTATTTTTATAAAGCTGCAAATCTGCAAAGGATTAAAATAAAAATCTCCATTCTTCTGTTGGCTTTGGACATTGAAAGATGGATTTTTATCCCTAAAAAAAGCGTGGAATGAGTCTGGAGGTGGCCGGGCTGTGCAACAGGAGCCGACTGTAACATTTTTCCAAGGATTCTCCTGGGCTCCAGATGTGCGGGCTGGGAAAGCCGTTAACGTCCCCAATTAGGCTTTAATTTATCTTCGTTTCCTCGGCCTTGCCGTTAAAAGTCACACCCTGGAGCTATTAAAGCTCCGAATTCCCACTCCCGAGTTTTGTCAGGTGCTGGCCAGAAAATCCAGCCCCAAACTGGACTTTATTCCCACAAAAAAAAAAAAAAAAAANNNNAACTTTATTCCCAACAAAAAAAAAAAAAAAAAAAAAAAAAAAAAAGAAAAAAGATTTAAATGAGTCAGGAGCCTTTCCCTCGACATCTGCTGGAAGGATAACACGGGGATATTTAAAAGGCTTGGAAGGAAAACAAATAAAGGCTTCCACATTCCCAAGGAATTTCAGTCCCTTGTCCAGCTCGTTCCTGAATCCCCCATTTTGGCAGGGGAGCGACGGCATTAAATATCCAAGGAGATTTATTAGGGATAATTTATGGGCAGAGCAGTCGAGCCGTGGGTTTGGGGGAGCGGAGCTCTCCACGGGCAGTGTTTTTCTTCCTGCACATTCCGATTGTTTTAGTTTATTCCAGAGGCATGGCTCGGGAGCTCATTTATTCCCGGGACACATCAACACGTGGAGTGAGATCACTCCCGTTCCTGGGGGTCGGCGGGCTGGAGGTGATGAAATCATGGATTTATCCACAGCTTATTCCAGGCGTTTGATTGACCAGGATGAATTTGGGCTGAACCGGCATTTCCCGATGTTCCCAAACAGCCGCTTAAATAATTATCGGGATCCGGGAGCGCAGAGCAGCTCCTGACACATGTTGGGAGTGAGGAGAGGACAGTTCCAAGCACTAAAAATACATCCCAGATGGAAAACTCATCCAGCTCCGAGGGGGGAAAGCTCAACCTGTTGGAGGTTGTTATAAATAGGGAATGGGGCAGTGAATGTTTGGGATAAGCCGAGTACCCAGTAGGTCTTTCCTGCCATCCATGAACTGCTGACCTTTTTTCCTTGGAGAGCTGTTAAAATGGAGGCAGAGGGCAGAGGGAGTTGTTTTCCAGCCCCTTTTGCACTTGTGTGGTCTGGAAAGGGAACAGATTTTCCCTGCCCTTTTCCAGGAGACAGACACGGGGATGAGGGGAAAGCAGAGACGGCTTAATGAACCTTCCCGAGGTATCCAGGGAATCGGGAGCTGCCTGGGGACACGGCATGGGAGCAGTGTTTCCATCCCACCAGGAATGTTCATTTTGCTGACAGTTTTGGATGGGATTTGGGATATTCCTGCTAGGGCGGTGGAAAATAGGGAAAAAGAAAGTGATCTGCTGCTCTGGAAGTTTAAATCCATGGTTGGGAGGTGGTGAATTCCCTTTGGGATGCCCCTATCTGGAGAGTGGCCAGGAGGGTGGATTGTGGGATGCTGGGCATCACAGAGATGAGAGAATGAGGGATAGGATTCCTTATGGATTAAGATGAGACCTGGGAATACTTTTTAAATTTATTTGGTAGCTGGACAAGGAGTCAAAACAGAACAAAATGGGAAAACAAGATGGAATACATCCCAGGATTTCAGGAAATCATCCGAGGGCACCGTCTTGTGGGCTGGAGTCATGGGAGGGCAACATTCCCAGGAATTACCATGCCGGGAATGTCAGGTATCCAACCCTAGAAGGATGCTCAAATCCAACCAGCCATGCAGATGAATTATCCCAGAAAACAGTGGAGCATCTTCCCAAAATGGATCCGAAGGGTCCAGGCAGTGGGATCCCTTTCCATCCAAACTGCCATTCCTTCCTGTGCTACCATTCCAAGGACAATCCTCGGGAACACCAAATGCTTTCAGCTGTGCCGGAGCGATGAAATATTCCAGACACACAGTCCCAGGGCTGATCCCAAGGTAGACGGTGCCTGGAAACACAGAGAAGGTTTTTGGGAATGAGCAGTGCATGGAAGTGGATTCCTGGGGTGTGAGGCATGTGGAAGGCTCTGGATGCAGGATGGGGGGAATTCCTCCAGGAATCTGAGGATTTAGTGGCAAACTGGAGGATTTGAATCATGGAATTCCAGACTGGTTTGGGTGGGAAGTGACCTTAAATCCCATCCCATTCCAACCCTGACACCTTCCTCAATCCCAGGTTGTTTCAAACCATGTCCAACCTGGCCTTGGACACTCCCAGGGATGGATCATCCACAACATCTCTGGGAACCTGTTCCAAAACACAACCCAAACATTAATCCCAAAAAATTAAACCCCTTGGAAAGGTAAATTCCCTCCCCTCTCTCAGCACTTCATCCCTGGATCTTTTCCCTTTGGAATGGCAGCTCTCTGGGATGTGCAGGAGATCCAAAGGTACCCCTTGTGTCTGAATGTCACCCAAACATTCCAGTCTGACTGGGCAAAATCCCAAAGATTTGGTGATCCCCTGAATAAAAGAGATGGCTTTTCCAGGGAATTAGAATGGAAAATCTTCCTTTTCCATCTGTAGCCAGTGGTATTTGGGATATTTGGAGCTGCAGCTTAAGCAGGAGTTGAAGGATCCACAGTAGCATGAGAACTTGGGGAAGAGTGGGAAAATCGGGCAATAAACAGGATATTTTTCTCCCAGAATGCTGGAATGCTCCACTGATCCCATCTGGCCCTCGGGATCATTGGAGTGGCCTGGACTAGGACGGGTGGTTACAAATGTGCCTGGAGTTTTCCCTGTGCCTTTGCAAATCTCAGACTTCTGTGGCTGGAAGGGCTCGGCTTTGGTGAATCCAATCCCTCATCCCAGCGCGCTCCAGAGGCAAGGCCTTAAAGCAGGAATATTCCTGAGGTTTCCTTAAATCAGCTTTGAGTGACTTTAATTCATCTCTGGCCGATTCCCGATCGATTCCAACGAATCATTTCACCCCAACTTTCATGTCCATCCATCTTCCTACCTCGCTTCCCTCTTCCCAGCCCGGAGAAATGGGATCCAGCTGTCGGTGTTTAGGTCAGGAACGGCTGCCAAGGCGGGGAATTGCAGAGTTATCCAAACACTCCAGAAGGCTGGCTCTCTGTGAGGGATTCATCCCTGACAAATCAGACTGGAAAGGGTGTGGAGTGGTCTCCTCATCCAGCCCCACCGCAGAGCCTCTTCCCAGGAATCCCTGCCTCCACAGCTAGTGGAAGGAATTAGTGACAAGTGGCTGGATGTATCCCAGCTCAAACCCCCATTCCCTAGGGACAAATCCCTCTCCATCATGCACAAGACACTTGATTGGGTTGGAAGGGACCTTCAGGACCATTCCATTCCCTGTCCATGGAAGCAGGGACACTTCCACTATTGCAGGTTCCCCTATCCAGTCAGTCCTGGAACAATTCCAGGGATTCCTGCATCCACCACTCACATCTCTGGAGGTTTAATCCAGGTTTATTCCTTCCATGGAGCGGGATAGGGATTTGGATCTCAGCCTGTTCCTTCCTGGTCCCTCCAAGGTGTCTCCGTTCTTCCCAAGCCATGGATTCCATCCTTCCCAAGCCATGGATTCCGTCCTTCCCAATCCTGGACTCCATCCTTCCCAACCACGCTCCAGGCTGGAGCAGAGCCATGAGTTCCATGGCCAAATTCCCAGTGATGGATGCAAATGTCATCACTAATTTTTGTGGGAATTTCATTGTTTGTTTTCCTTGGTTTTCCAGTAATAACAGCTCCTCTTCCATCCCGCCTCCAGCTTTTCATCCTCTGCCAGAGGCTTCCCCTCCTGACTTCCTCCGAATTATCTTAAAAACCTGAAATAATGGACTTAAAATAATTTTTGAAGGGCGCTTGGCTGGATTCTCCAGATTACGGGATTCCAGCCAAACAGGAGCACAGCTGGGACACAGGAGGTCACTTCATTTTTGGCACAGCAAATTAAAATAATCCATGGAATTCCAGCTCCTCCAAGAAGTCCCACATTGTATTTGGGAGCTCTTCATGCTTCAGGCTCTTTGCTGCCTGGGAAATGTGGATTTCAGGGATAATTCTGTGGCTTTGGAAGTTTCCTTTTCCATTTTTACTGTCAGAGCCTCAGACGCCGCATTGTGAACCAAGGTGCCCAAATGTGATCCTAAATCCATGGATATAAGGATATATGAGCATGGATATATGACCCTCTGGAATATTATCCAAGGATTGCAAATTGGAGTGGCTCCCATCATTTCTCCAGCACTGCCCAGCCCTGACCTGCCCCAGGCTTTAAGTCCAGTCTAAAATCCCTGGAATACCTGGCCAATAAATTTCCACACGTTTTGAGCTTCTCCAGCATGGAATATCTGGGATCAAACCATCCCAAACCCAGCCCCACTGGAATTTTCTCTCTTCAGTCTCAGTTCATCAAAAGCCTCTGCGGTTCCTTCTTCTCCTCCTAATGAAGGTGGAAATGTCCATGGCGAGGGGAATTTATGGATGAAGGAATTCCAGTGGCCATCATTCCATAATAAGGCTGACAGCCCCGTAAAATATTGCCCAAAAAACCCTGGAAAAGGCTCCAGCAGCTCCCTGGAAGGTGACCCAAATATTTTATGGAGTGGGCTCTGACGACCTTCCCTTATTTATGAATTTTTAAATGAGCGGGATCTGCTTAAAGGGGGGGGGA
>VYXF01001335.1:957-13310 GCA_013397295.1 Polioptila caerulea
GATGTGATCAATATTGGAAACAGAGTGCCAAAAATGGGCCTCATCAGTGTGATCAATATTGGAAACAGAGTGCCAAAAAGGGGCCTCATCAGTGTGTATCAGTATCAGAAGTGGGATGCACAGGGGGATCTATGAATGTGTATCAATACAGGAATAGGGGCACAGTGGGGCCTGTCAGTACAGGAAAAGGGGGCCAAAAAGGGACCTCATTGATGTGATCAATATTGGAAACAGAGTGCCAAAAAGGGACCTCATTGATGTGTATCAGTATTGGAAAGGGAGAGCCAAAAAGGGGCCTCATCGATGTGATCAATATTGGAAACAGAGTGCCAGAAAGGGGCCTCATCAATGTGTATCAGTATGGGAAATTAGGGGGGCCAAAGAGGAACCTCATCAATGTGAATCAATATCAAAAATGGAGTGCACAGGATGGGTCTGTCAATGTGTATCCATATAGAAAAGGAGGAGCCCAAAGGGGAGTTATCAAATGTGTATCAATATCAGAAGCAGGGTGCCAAAAAGGGACCTCATCATTGTGTATTAACAGCAAAAAGGGGATTATCTAATCAGTACCTAATGTGTATCAATACCTGAGAGGCCATGCCCAAGGGACACTTATTAAAATGTCTCAATATGGAGAAGGGGATGCCAAAAGGAAAGACCTCATCAGTAGGTATCAATATCTAATATGGGGTGCCCAGAGGGGGCCTATTGATGGTATCAGTATCAAAAAGGGCTGCGCTGAGAAGAGTTATCAATGTGTATCAATATCTAAAGGGGTGCATGCAGGGGACTTCATTGATAGGAATAAATATCAAAAAGGGGGTGCTCAAAGGGGACCTATCAAAGTGTCATTATGGAAAAAGAGGTGCCAAAGGGGCATCTCATCAATGTGTATCAATATCTGAAAGGGGGAGCCCAAAGGGGGCCTTATCAATGTGTATCAATACCTAAATGGGGTGCACAGAGGGAACATATCAATGTGTAAAAATATCAAAAACAGGGGTACCCAAAGGAGACTTATCAATGTGCAAAAATACCTAAAAGGAGACTTATCAATGTGTAAAAATATCTAAAAGGGGGTACCCAAAGGAGACTTATCAATGTGTATCAATACCTAAATGGGGTGCACAGAGGGAACGTATCAATGTGTAAAAATATCAAAAAGAAGGAACCAAAAGGAGGTTTATCGATGTGTATCAGTACCTAAAGGGGGTGCACAGAGGGGACCTCATCAATAGATAGAAATACCTAAAGTGGATCAATGTGTATCAATATCCAAAGGGGCTCCCTGTGCCAGTCCTGCCCACCCTCCCAGGGATCAATTCCTCCCCACTGTCACACCCAGCCCTGCTCTCTGGCAGTGGGAAGCCATTCCCTGCCCATGTAAAAAACCACCTCTCTTTTCCTAAGCACCCTTCAATTACTGGAAGGATCCCCTTACATGGGAAAATCTTTTTCCCCTGGGGAAAAGCCAGTCCGTATTTCTGCTTCATTCCCCTGGCCACTTTCTGCCATTTCCAGGCCTCCCAGCTCCTGCCTGGGCTGCTTTTGCCGTGTCCCCAAGGCTCCAAAAGTCGCCCTGGGTTGCGGGCGGGCAGCCCTCCTCGCCGGGCTGTGACATTTCGACATTTCCCCGAGGAATGCTGTGACTCAGGCCACCTCACAAGGCAGTGCGTGTGTCTGGCAGGTGAGCAGGTGCTGCCGATTGTCGCTGCTATTTGTGGCACCCTGGCATTGCGGGTGGCAGAGCAGAGCGAGGCCAAGGCACCAGCAGAGACCTCGAGCAGCCTTGCCGGTGTTAAAAACCCAGGGAGGAGAGAAGAGCCGCCGGGGTTTAGTTCGCTTTTTTATTTTGACCGTAATGCAAACAGGCATAAGTATTCCATAAAATCAGAAGATTGGGACTATACAGAGAGAGGTGCATGCTTCAGAACAACGTGGATATCTTGCAAACAGAGCCAGAGTCAGTCTGAGAGAGGGGCTGGGGCACGAGGGGACGGACGGCAGAGATTTTAGCAGCATTGAGAGCTCAGAGGTAGGGGAAGAACCGCGCTTCTGGCTGCTTAAAGCACTGGTAGGGTCACACACAGCTCGGGCTCACCCCACCCCTGCGTCCTCAGCACAAACCTGCCCTGGGGCCACCCAAAAAACAGCCAAAGGAGCTGCCCCTGCTCCACGCACACCTGTTGGGTGGGATGCAAGGTGAGAGTGCCGGGCTCAGATCTTGGCGTCATTTCCTCGAGCGAATGAAGGCACAGGGACATGAGGGCAGCGAGGAGCAGGGAGCAGCCAGGGCTTGGAGCCTCACCCAGCCCAGCGGGATTTACCCACGCCCGAGGGTTTTACAATGGAAAATTCGGGAGTTTCCTGCCCCAAAGCCGCCGCCTTTCCCAGCCCATCCCCGTCCTCATCGTGGCACTGCTGCTCTTCGGGAAAAGGCCACCGGAAAATTAAAGACTCCAACCCAACCTTTGAGTCTGAGCCCGAAGGTGCCTGGGTGAGCCAAGGGGATAAATCCCTGCTCCTATTACAAAAATTAATTGGCACTGAACATCAAATTCCCCGGGCAGCTGGCAGAAGTCGTGTTTTTAACTCATGTGCAATGATGAGTCCCAGCTGAAAGCCGCCCCGCTCCGCTCATCCTGTGCCTGGGGAATTGTGTGTGCACGCTGGAAAAGCTGCAGACTGCTCACAAAGCACACAGAGCCCGGGGTTTTTAAAGGCATTTCGAGGCAGCAGAGCATGGGGATTCAACCTCGGGAATTGTGGGGATTTGCCTATATCGTAGGATTTTAGCAAAGCAGGGATTTTGCACTGAATCTCACTTGCGGGGAGATTCTCCGACCCCATCTCCTGTTCCTGGACATCCTGTGGGCTACTGGGAAATGGCTTTTGTTAAGACAGGATCCCATGCCATGAGCACATGGAAAGGAGAACAAAACAGCAGGCTGAGAAACCAGGAGCATTAATGATTCAGTTAATTAAGGCTGTTTTTTTGCCCTTGATAAATTTTAAAAATCTCTGCTAGCAGTTATTGTAGGAACAAAAAGTTTGATTTAATCCAAATTTGATACACTGGCTGTTTGCTCTCTGTTTGCTTTCCCCACCCCAAAAGCAACACATTAAAACAAAGCAACAAAAAGAAGCCCTGAATTAGTTCCTCTCTTAGATCAACATTTCCAGGATTAAGCCTTTCAATTTTCCAGGTATTAAGGATGGCCCTGGAAGGAAAATACTTTGCCTGGTGTTTTTCCCTCGCAGGTTTCTGCAGCAGCCCTGCAGAGAGACAGGCAGGAGCTGCCCTGCATCCCAGTGCTGTGTTCCTGCTTTTCCACAGCTCCAGAGCAGCTCTGAAAGTTTGGGATACAAGAGTCTTGCCCAATTCCTCACCACAGCAATGAGGAATAGCTGCAAAACTTCAGCCTATGGGCTTCTGATAAACCAGGAGTTCTCAGGGCCAGGCTCCCAGGTTTGATTTGCTCATCTTGAGGCACTTCCTCTCTCCTCCCTCCCCAAAATCTGGCCAGGCAGGCCGTGGGTGAGTAAGGCAGGAGAGCAGCAGCCCCGGCAGGGAGGGAGGTGCTGCCACTGCTCAGCTCTGAGCTCCCAACCTGCTGGGGTTTTAGTCCTGTGATTCCAGGGCTCAAAGTTCCATCCCAGCCAAACATCTGCAGGGGTGGAGGCCAGCAATTGCTAGACTGCTTCATTTTCCCAGCAGGAAAAAAAAAGTGGATCTGCGTGGCAAAAGGCTTGGACATCCCACGAGTTTCCCTGTGCTAAGTTGCAAGCTGATTTTGGCCTCTCCTAAATTCTGTTTCCCCTCTGGAACCAAGTGCTTTAAAGCAGCAGCTTTCTCCCTCTCCCCTGTCTCCCTGCTGAGCACACATGGAAGAAGCTGGAGCTGGGATCTTCCTGGGAAAGGGGAGGTTTCCCAGGCACTGCTGGAGCCATGCATTGCAGGCACGTGCAAGCGCGGATTGACACACGCAAAAATATTCTGAATTTGCTGCTGCTGCTGTGCAAGCTGCCAAAATCCCCAGTGCCACTGAAGCCAGCAGGTGTGGAAGGCATTTTGGATTGGGGAGGACTCGGATTCCAGGCTAATTTTATCCAAGTTCAGGATTACAGGTTTTCAAGAGCACTGGCCAAATTTTGCTCTCTCTGTTACAGCCAAAGGAATTGTTATAACAAACACGAAGTTATAGCAAAGTTGAATGGTCCTGAAAATGTGTCTCCATCTGTTCTGTGAGAGGACTGTGCTCCCCTCTGGAACTATCAACGCAATTGCAGAGTTATCAGAGCAATCCTGAAGCTGAGAACTAGTCCCCAGAGAAAGCAGAAACAAAATGGAGTTTTGAGCATAAAATCATCCTTCCAAAAACATGGTGGGAACCCTCAGAGGGCAATGGAATGGCTTCAGTGGTCAGAAGTCAGGAGGCAGCAGCTTTGGCTTGGGCTGAGTCCATGAGGCTTCAAGCACAAACACAGTTTGATCAGAATGTCCCTAGGATGTGAGAGAATTCACAGCCCCAGTTTGCACCCACACTGTGAGCCCTCCCCACCTCCATCCCCCTGGGACACCCCACCCCGGGGAGATGGGGCTGAGCAGGGCTGAGTTTGCTCCCAGATCTCCCCGGGGGAATTTCCCCACCTGTGGAAAAGGGAGCCAGAGGGCAGGAGCAGTGCCGTGCTCCCTCCCCAGCACAAGGCACTGGGAGCCCCTGTCCATCCCAGGGGGGCAGGCAGGCCTGGGAAGGGAGGGATCTCCAGAGGGAGCCTGGAAACAGCCGGGATGGGGACAGAGGGATCCCATAGGGACAGGAAAGGAGCAGCCACGGGCTGGACACGGGGTCACTGTCCTGTCTGTTCCCACCTCCTCTCCTGCAAGGCCGTGGCTCCTGGCCCGGGACACGCCTGCAGGACTGCACAGACAGGGCAGATCCCCGTGCTCAGGGTGTGCACAGAGTCCCTGCTCCCCCCGGGACACACAGGCACAGAGGGGACAGGGAGCGTGGACAGCCTGGAGCCAGATCCCCTTCTCTGGCCAGTTTGGGGTGACTGGCTCAGTTCCTCTCGAGCAACGAGCTCAGGCCATGGTGTGGAGGTGACAGCTCTGTGAGGCCGCTCCTCGTGGCAGATGTCTCATTGCTTTGCCATTGTCTCATTGCTTTGCCCTTGTCTCTCATAAACAGAACAACAAACTCCCAGCAGTCCTTCCCAGGAGATGAAACCTCAGAAATCACCAACAGCTCAGCACTGGATACCCGAGCCCTGAATGGCTTTTCCCTGCTGGTGGACACAGCAGGTTGGGAAAACACGGAACCTTTCCCCCTGGGTTTTCAAATCCATGGAATGACTCTCTGTGGACTCTTGAAAGACATAAGAAGTAAAATCTTTGCAAAAAAAAAAAAAACCCACTCTATAATATCTTCAAAATCAAACCTCCTGTTCAGAGAAGTCTCTTTAACACCTGGAGAGTGAAAAGGAGCAGAGCTGCTCAGAATTGGGGTGGTGGAGATGCTCAGGAGAGCGACTGGGCCACTGGCCAGGCTGGGAGTCCCTCACGTCCAGCACAGGAGGGGATGGGCAGCAGGCTCCCAGAGGGGACAGATTTGTGACCCAAGTGCCCCAGAGGCACAACCCCTCTGTGTGTGACCCCGGGAGCAGCTCGGGGCACTGGGCTGGGGCAGACCCCACCTCAGTCTGTGTTTCTAGCAGAGGTTTTGTGGCTGCACCCACATGTGAGAAATGCCACAGCGAGAGGAGCAGAGGCCAAGCTGGGAGAGACACACTTCAGGAATAATGAAGCACATCCACAAGTTTCTTTCCCCTGTTGCTATGGGAGAAAATAAAGCTCAAGGGGAGTGTGAAGCCCCTGCAGGTGGAGGGGATGAAGGGGAGCAGTTCAGACGTCTGAGGCTGACTCAACAGCAAACAGTGAATCAAAATTCCCAGTGGTGCAGCTTGTGAGGAGCCAGCGGTGCCACTCAGGCTGTGGAAGCAGAGGCAGCTCGGAGCCCTGGGCGTCTTTAACTTCATGGACCTTCACAGCAAGGAGGGGCTTTCTGCTCCAGGTCCAGGCAAGGAGCCTTGAAGCAGCATTTCCCCTCCCCAGGGCTCGGCAGGGCCCAGCCATGTGGTGTTTGCTGAGCTCTGCCTGCCTGCTTGGCCCAGAGCCCTCTGCAGACCCACGGGAGGCTGGGCTGTGCTCCCCTGGCAGCTCAGCTGGGAGGGAGACAGAGCTGTGGAGCTTTGGGATGCATGAAAAGCAGGATAATCCAGCTCAGGCAGGGGCTGCAGGTGGGAGATGGTACAGCAGGGCAGGCAGGAGGCAGGACAGAGGGAAAAACTTGCCAGCACCACGCCATGAACTGGGACAAGGACAAACAGATGTTTCTGTGGGCATTACCTCCTCCTCTTCCTCGGCAGGTCACATCACCCCTTCTCCGAAGGGAGGACCAGAGCACAAAGCCGGAGCCAGCATTTCCCAGAAGAAGAGGATGAGTCTGATTTTCTTTCTGATTTTCTTTCTGATGGAGGGCATGTTTCTGCAGCCACAGGATGGGGGTCAAGTCCCAGCTTGCTGCGTGTTCCCAGCTCTGGAGCCAGGGATTTTTCTCCCAGACAGGAGCTTTCCCAAACTCACACATCCCAAGCCAAGGGACACAGCTCCCCCATCCCACTGCCCGCCCTGCAGCTGGGGCACAACCCAGGGGTGGGCTGCCCTTTCCTCCGTGCTCTCCAGCTTTCCCCTCCAGTCACCGAGTCCCGAGGCAGTGCCACCCCGCTGGCCGTGTGTCCCAGCCCTGCTTGCCCAGCCAGCTCAGCTCTGGCCACAACGTGGCAGCATTTATTCGTTTTATCCCGTGCTGGATGCTCAGCTGGCGCCAGCAGACCTGGATCTCAAATTCTCCCGGTGCCTGGAGCCCTTTTGCTCCTGGATTTGGGCTGGAGATGCTTCAGGGGTTCAGGGGGTCGAAGTTGCAGAAGGTGTCACAGCCCATGGAGACGTGGCAGGACAGGGCAGGAGATCCTGGCTGAGGGTGGGAATAACAGCACAGCCTGAGACAGGGGAGCCAGTGGGGCTTGTTCTGTGGGCTGGGAGAGCTGCAAACCTCCTGCAGCTCTTTCTGTGCTGCCTTTAGCCCAGGCCAGGTGGTGCTAGCCCTGTGAAAGCTCCTGGACAATCCCTGTGCCTTCACCAGTTCCGGTGCTCGGCCCCATCCAGGACCCGTGCACAGCTGGGCAGGAGGGCAGGATCAGCAGCTGCCACCTCAAGATGCCAACCCTGCATCCCTGCCTCCAGCAGGAGCTGCAGCCATGTCCTGCTGTCCTTGTGATGGCAGTGAGGGAGGACTAACCTGGCTCTGGCTCAGCTGGGCAGAGCCTGATGCAAAGAACGCCGAGGTTCAATCCCTGGATGGGCCATTCACCCAGGAGCTGGGCCTGGTCCTTGTGGGTCCCTTCCAAGTCAGAATGTTCTGTGATTCTTCAGGGTGCAGCAGGAGGGAGGACAACACAAGGTCATGTTTGCTTTCCCTTGCAGACAGCTTTTCTCTGTTAGAAGCTTTCTGTTTTCTCCAACCTTTCTGTGGTTGTGTTAACAAATTGCTTTTGGGGCCAGGCTCTTGCAGCAGGGCTGAGGTGTGAGCGTGTCAGAGCCCAGCACCTTTGCAGCTGATCTCACCTCCCTTCTCACATGAGATGTCTTGGCTGAGACAGCTCGTGCCACTGGCAGGTGGCACAGAGGGGCCTGGCTCACCCCCAAAATGCCACACGTGTCTCTCTTGGCAGGCAGGTGGCTCCATGGTGACACTCTCTGCTCCCTGAAATGTGGAAAGGGCTGGGGTCTGCGGTCCCAGAAGTGCTCATGAGATGTGCTAAGAGCTGATGGCTCTGGGATTTCCTGATTCCAAATCCTTGCCAAAGACCTGGAGCCTCCATTCCCCTGCAAGTGCTGTCCTCGTTCCCAGGAGGTGCCTCTGGCAGCTGGGAGCTGCTTCTGTCCCATCCTCGTGGCTTCCCAGGCTCACCTGGGAGAGAGATCAGAGCTTGCAAAGCTCTGGGTGCAACCAGGCCCTCAGCGTGTCCATCCAGCACTGTGGCTGCAGATCAAATATTCCCTGTAAAAACCCCGGGAGAAGTCACTGCCAGGAGCTTTTCCTTGGCCTGCACACCAGCCTGTGTGCTCAGAGCTTGTGGGAGAACTTCCATGCCAGCAAAAGTTGGGACAGAGCAAAAGGAGAGGCTCACAGGGAGCAGGAAAAGAGAGCAGGCAAAGAGAGACAAAGCACAGGGCTCATTTAGGAGAAATCATGACACAAAAATCAGATCAAAAAACACACAGCTGTACCCAGGCTGCTTGGGGATGAATAAAATTCATGGGCACAAGGGCATTGCACATCATCTGCCCCTAGCCTTGGGCATATGCCCTGATTTGTCCAAACCCAAAGGAAAGCCATGAAAACACAAGGATTCAGCCAAGCCCCGAGCTGGGGAAAGAGGGAGCCTGGCAGGAACAACCCCCAGCTCTGGACAAGCAACAAGACCTTGCCATTGCCCAGCCCCTGCCACCTCTGCTCACCCCCAGAAACACCCAAAAAATGATCACAAAGGTGGTGATTTCATGCAGCTGCAAAATGCCCTCAAGGGAAGGAGGGGAAATGTGGAATTCTGAAAAGAGCCACTGCAGGTTATAAAGCCATCGATCTCCAGTGGGGAAATCCAGGGAAGGGGAAGGAAGTGAAAAGAAATGGCCACAGGACAAGAGCGAGAGAAGAAGGAAGAAAAGGAATTAAAAGTCATCATCATCATCATCATCAGGACACAACAACAGGACGAGACAGAGCGCTTTCCATGGGCAGTTCCCCGTGGAAAAGGAGCCACCGTGTCCGTGAAATACAAAACCCAGTGCCCTCCAGCTGGAGTGGGCAGCAGGTGCTGGGACTGGTTTGGCATCCCCTGGGGGCGAAGGGTCCAGTTAGGAGCAGAAAACCCTGCAAGGGAAAGGGGAGAAAGGCCGGCCTTAGAGGGGCAGTGAGGAGCACTGGGATCATCCTGACCTGGACCTTCCATGTTGTGGGCAGGAGTTCACAGAGCTGCATGGGCCGGGCAGGAAGGTGACCTTTATCCCTGTCCATAGATGGGAAACTGAGGCACTCTGATAGAGTCCAGATCCCAGAGTATGTGATTCCTTGGAGAAAAATTCCTACCAAACCTCAGAGATGTGGGGAAACCCACTCTAGGCACTACAAAGGGAAGGGGTTTCACCCCAAGCACAAGGAGCACGATCCATGCAGCTGCCCAGCCTTTATCCTAAATAATCCTTCTGCTCAGCCAGGGAAAATCCCACCATGACCAAGCTGAGCAAATGGCAGGACTTGGTAGAGCAGAAACAAACACAGCAAATGTCAAGATTTTTTTTTTTTTTTTTTTTTTTTTTTTTTTTTAGGAAATGAAGAAAATTTCCNTTTTTTTTTTTTTTTAAGTTCTGGTTGTTTTTGCAGCACGGAGCAGGGAGAAAAGCCTCTGGATCTTTCCTGAAGGGGCATGGAGAGCTGAACACCTGGAGCCAGCCAGGCTTTCCTGCAGCTGGGGAGAGTCACCCCTTCCTTTGGGTTTTTCCAGCCTGGAAGCAGCAGCAGGCAGGACCATTTTCCTTTGGATGGGATTGTCAGGTGCAATAAATTGGGAAGCTGGGGGGATTTATCCTAGAGAGGTGACAGCTACTCCAGAGGCACTGCCAGGCTTCCAGAGCAAAAATCCAGTGCCTCCCTCTGCTGTAAGGTGTGCAGAGAAGTCAAAGCTTTCTTTCCCATCCTTTCCCACCCTTCCCCATCCCCCAGCCCACGAGGTGACTGCAGGGGTTAAAAGAAACGTGTCGACTCACTCATCCGTGTCTTTTTTGCTCTCCTCGATGAACGCGATGGACTCGGATCTAAGGCGGTTTGTCACCTCGTACGTGCGCAGGGTGACTCCAAAAATATCCTCGTGGTACCGGCTGTCATCCTGGGAGGGAGCGTGGCAGAGGGAAAAATGGGATTTGGGAACGGTTGGTGTCGGCCCCAGCAAAATCCTGCGTGGTGAGAGGGGAGGCACAAATGCCCAGGAGGGGGTTTGGGGTCTGTCACCAGTGGGACAGAGGGGGTGGCACGACCTTCCCAAGGTCACACTCTGGGGCACAGTGGAGCTGTTGCACACATTAGACCCCCTCAGCTGCTGGAAATTCCTGGCTGGCAGGGGCACAGCAGCCCAGCACCAGTCTGGGGAAAGCCAGAGGCTCTGGAGCCTGATGGGACCTGGACATGGCTCAGAAGGGGAAATCCCAAGGGAATCATGCTGAGTTCTCCTCCTGGGGAGAAGCAGAGCTGTTCCAGCATCCATCTGTGGGCCTGTGTCCCAAACTGAGCCCATTTAAGCTTCAGCTGCATCATCTGTGTCTGGCATGGGGCACACAGGGAGATTTGGGGCAGGGACCCACAAAATGCCCTAATAAATTCTTTTTTTTTTGACGGAGGGACTTTTCAGGGTGTACAAACCCTGCCAGGGGTGCCCAAAAGGGCTGGCACCAGGCTCCTCACAGCCTCCAGGTGACCTCCCCGTGCACAGGAACCTCTGGAATGTCACCCTGCCGGCCATCCCCGGGCGGTGCCGTCCCTGGGCAGCAGGTGCCGTGCCCGTGGCGGGAGCTGGCGGAGGGGGCACACGCAGGTGGCCGTGTCACACCACAGCCACCACTCACCCGCAGCTTGCTGAGGAAGGCTCCTGCCTCCTCCGCCGACAGCTGGCCCTGCTGCCTCACGATGCCCTGCACGGTCTTGAGGACGTCCCCGGCCATGGTGACATCCCCGCAGACGTAGATGTGGCCGCCCTGCTCTTTCAGTGCTTTGAACACGGTCTGGGCCAGCTGCTCCTGTAACACGTCCTGCACGTATTTCTGAGGGACGAGCAGGAGGAGGGAGCTGGCATTAGTTCTGGTTTCTCAGCCCTGTCCTACCCTGGGGGCAGCAGTGAGGGGTGACCCCTCTTTGGGGGCACAGCTGTGCCTTGCAGCACCCACAGTGACAAGAAAGACGTGGGGACAGCAGCCAAGCATCGTTCTGCTCTTGCATGGGCACACCTGCACCACGTCTTTCATTGCCAGGCCTGCTCAGGTCCTGGTGGAAATTTGGAGCAGGTATTTGCACTGGCTCTGGGCTGCCCCACTGGGTGACATGTTTCCTTTTTCCTTTCCTTTCCTTTTTCCTTTCCTTTTTCCTTTTTCCTTTCCTTTCCTTTTTCCTTTCCTTTTTCCTTTTTCCTTTCCTTTCCTTTTTCCTTTCCTTTTTCCTTTTTCCTTTCCTTTCCTTTTTCCTTTCCTTTTTCCTTTTTCCTTTCCTTTCCTTTTTCCTTTCCTTTTTCCTTTTTCCTTTCCTTTCCTTTTTCCTTTCCTTTTTCCTTTTTCCTTTCCTTTCCTTTTTCCTTTCCTTTTTCCTTTTTCCTTTCCTTTCCTTTTTCCTTTCCTTTTTCCTTTTTCCTTTCCTTTCCTTTTTCCTTTCCTTTTTCCTTTTTCCTTTCCTTTCCTTTTTCCTTTCCTTTTTCCTTTTTCCTTTCCTTTCCTTTTTCCTTTCCTTTTTCCTTTTTCCTTTCCTTTCCTTTTTCCTTTCCTTTTTCCTTTTTCCTTTCCTTTCCTTTTTCCTTTCCTTTTTCCTTTTTCCTTTCCTTTCCTTTTTCCTTTCNCTTTCCTTTCCTTTCCTTTCCTTTCCTTTCCTTTCCTTTCCTTTCCTTTCCTTTCCTTTCCTTTCCTTTCCCTCATCCTCTCCCACCTGGATGGCTGCAGGAGCAGCCTGGGCACACGTTCAGTGTGGCACTGGGATGGAGACACGCCCTGGGAATGGTGGCCGCTGGGAAGGGGCAGTCCTGCACATTTACGTGCCCCAGGGATGCCCACTGGCCAAGGACTCTGTGCCCGGGCCCTGCTGGCTCCCCGTGGGCAGCCCGGGCCGGCCGGCACTGCCGGGGCCGCGCCCACCTTTGGTTTGTCCGGTTCCCGGGAATAGGCCGTGTACAGCTCTCTGAAGACACCTTGGGTTTTGGCAAAGAGCGTCTCCTCCTTGTAGATGTGGTCGATCCTGGACTGCCGGCAGCCGAACACCAGCACCATGGGACACGGCTTCAGCCCTGGGGACGGCGTGGGGACAGCACTCAGCACAGGGGCCACCAATTCCCACCAGCCACCTCCCTCCAGGCTGCCAGCAGATCTGCGGGGACACCCCTGGCACGGGGACCTCATCCCTACACCCCCAGCCCAGGGCTCCCAGAAGCTGTCAGGTGAGGGAGGGGATGGCTCCACCCCAAACCTTGTGAGGTGA
>VYXF01001335.1:13536-29934 GCA_013397295.1 Polioptila caerulea
CACCCCAAACCTTGTGAGGTGAGGGAGGGGATGGCCCCACCCCAGATGTGTGTAAGGTGAGGAAGGGGACGGCCCCACCCCAAATGTGTGTGAGGTGAGGGAGGGGACGGCCCCACCCCAAACCTTGTGAGGTGAGGGAGGGGATGGCCCCACCCCAGATGTGTGTAAGGTGAGGAAGGGGACGGCCCCACCCCAAATGTGTGTGAGGTGAGGAAGGGGACGGCCCCACCCCAGATGTGTGTGAGGTGAGGGAGGGGACGGCCTCACCCCAAACCTTGTGAGGTGAGGGAGGGGACGGCCCCACCCCAAACCTTGTGAGGTGAGGAAGAGCACAGCCCCACCTTTGTGCTGGATGTCAAAGAGCCGCTGCTGCCAGAAGCTCCGGAAAGGGGCGATGCCGGTGCCGGGGCCGATGAGGATGCAGGGCACCTGTGGGTCCTGGGGCAGGTGGAACCCGGGGGCACTGCACACATCACAGATCCAGTTAAACACAAGCAGGGTGTTCCCTCCCTCCCCTCTGCCCACAGCCAGCTGAGACACCTCCTGGAGCAGGAGAGGTGGAAAATGAGGTAAAATCCCAGGATGTGACATTTTTGTGCAGATTTTCTCCCAAAGGGGAGCCATTTGCTCACAAACTGTTTTCTCCCACTGTGCTAACAATCGAGGGCAGAGAGCTTATCCTGTGAGGGGTCTCAGTCCCTCTCCCTCAGCCCTGGCCTTGCGTGGGTCACTCACCCTCGTACAAAGCAGGGCACCACTTCATCCGTCTGGATCCGGCTGAGCCACGAGGAGCAGACTCCGTGGTGGATCGGTCCCTCTCCGTCTGGGAAGGAGGGAGCAAAGGAGGTCTGGACATGCACATCACCCAACAACTCTGCTTTCCTAAACCCCTCCCTGTGACATCCTGTGTGAACATCCCCCTGAAACATTTCATATCTCAGCGTCCATTCTCCATGAACTTGGCAGAGTTTGGCACTCCCTCTGTGGAGCTACCCAGGACCCAGACCTGGCATAGCTGGACCTCCACAGTCTTTATGGAGCACCCATCTCTCCTTTGGACCTTTTTGGCAGGAGCAGCATCGTGATGCTCCCAGACACAAACCCTTCCTGGCAGCTCCTCTGTCTTCTCTGTGTCCTGCAGAGCACCAGGGCTGTGTCTGTCTCCACCACAACCATGCTTGGACACACCAACGCTTGCACTGCTACAGAAACTTGGCTGCTGGGAACGTGGGTTTGGCACAGGCAAACAGAATCCTGCATGGAGCTTGGATTATGTACCTGCCCCAGAAGTGTCATCTCTGTGTCACTGCCACTCTCCATGACAGGGGACAGCAGTGGTTTGGGGGAATCTACTCTTGCAGCAGGCAGAAAGGCTTTCAAGGAACATCTCCCTGCCCAGAGATTTGCTGGGGTTGCCCCTGTGCTGCTGCTGCTGCTTTTGCCCAGAGCCCCAGGCCTGCCACTCACCTCGGGTGCGGTAGGACACCACAGCCACGGTGAGGTGAACCTCTCCTGGGTACATCTCTGGGGATGAGCTGATGGAGTAGTAGCGAGGCTGCAGGAGGGGCAGCTGGGTGAGCAGCAGCGTGGAGGGCATCTGCACCGAAGGGAACTCCTCCAGCACCTCCACGATCGTGGGGTTCTTGGACCACTTCCACTCCTCGTACTCCTGCAAGCCCTGGGAAAGAGGGAGGGAGGAGAGAGCTGCAGGATCCACCTTTTCCAGGTGCCTCAAGGGATATCCCAGCAGGTCCATGGCATAGCTGGAGTGGGTGGCAGTGAAGGCACCCTGAGCCCTGCTCGGGGGTAGACATTCAGCCTAAGCACAGTGTGGGATGACAACGCCCTGGCTGGGCTGTGATTGTCCCCAGGGCCTTGCAGAACCTGGAGCTTGGGCTCTTTACCTTGCTAAGGACCTGCAGACGTTTCTTCTCCTTGTCACTGGTGGCCAGCAGAGCAAACTGCTGCAGCAGCAGTGGGCTGGGAGGGGTGGTGATATCCAGGTAGTACTTGAAGGCCTGGAAGATGGTGCAGGGTGGGACACGGTTCTCGTCTGTCCAGTTACTGATGACACCTGCCAGGAGGGAACGCAGCACAAGCCTGGGATCAGCTGAGCAGCAGGGCCAAGGTGGGAAAATCCTGGTTTTCATCCCCCTCTGAGACACTGGATTAAAGTTTTCCATCCCCAGTTACACCGTGTGTGGCAGTAGGGAATCAGACTTATCCCTGAAATAGGGTGTTGGGATGGCCCCTCAAGATCCCTTCATTCTTCTTCCCAGTCCTAGACATTGCCCTTTCTAAGGAATATAATCACCTTTAATTTTTCCATGGAAAATCTTCTCCAGGGCCCTCTCCACCCTT
The DNA here is from genome assembly GCA_013397295.1 of Polioptila caerulea. NCBI lineage: Eukaryota > Metazoa > Chordata > Aves > Passeriformes > Certhiidae > Polioptila > Polioptila caerulea. Next base: position 15,898 of record VYXF01001335.1, read on the forward strand.
CAAACCCTTGCTCCACATCCCAAGTGCAGACGAGCAATGGCTCTGGGCAGAGCAGGGATGAGGGAGGTGCTCCCAATCCAGGCAAACACAGGAGGGAGATGAAAATAATTTTCCTGGGGCCACCCACCTCCCTGAGGCACTACAAGAACTTCAGGAGCTGGGAAAGGAGGAGAGAGGCCACCTGCACTCCCAGGTTACCTAGAGCCGTGTTCCTCTCCTCCAGCAGCTCCACCTTCACCAGCTGGTTGGTCGGAGGGGCATCCTCAAGCCTGTCTATGAGGGCATTGACCAAGTCCTCGTGGTTGCCCGGGAACACGCCCAGGTGGTCCCCAGGCAGGTACTGCAGCCCCTGGTGCCCGTTGGTGTGCAGGCGCAGGAAAATCGTCAGGCGGCTGCGGGGGAAGGAGGAAAAGCAGGAAAAAGGGTTTTGGGGGATCCTTCAGGGAGCAGCTGAGCCCTGGCCTCAGGAGCTGCTGGCGTGCTGGGCAGTGGTGGTGGCACGTCCAAGGTGTGGTGGCCATGTCACCAAGGTCACAGCAGGGAGAAGGGACACTGCAGCACACCCTGACTCGCCCCTGGGGGCTTTTTAAAAGGGGAAAAACAATTTGACCTCTGGCTCAGCCATTTTATCCTTCCTTTGCTGCCACTCCAGCCAGCTCCCCATCCCATGGGCTGAGGGAGGTACCAGGAAGAATTTCAGTTTCAAGCTGCACCAAGGGAAATATAGGTTGGATATTAGGGGAAAGCTTTTCATGGGAAGAATAATAAAGTACTGGAATTGTCTGCCTGGGGAGGTGGTGGAATCACCATCCCTGGATGTGTTTAAAAAAAGACTGGATGTGGCACTGGGTGCCATGGTCTAGTTGAGGTGTTAGGGCAGGGGTAGGACTCGGTGATCTTGGATTGGAGGTCTCTTTCAACCTGATCATTCTGTGATTCTGTGAATTCTGTGATTCTGTAGAGCTGTGAATTCTGTGATTCTGTGAATTCTGTGATTCTGTGAGTCTGTGATTCTGTGAATTCTGTGATTCTGTAGTGCTGTGAATTCTGTGATTCTGTGAATTCTGTGATTCTGTGAGTCTGTGATTCACCATGCATGGAGGTCAGCAACACCCTCCACTGCCTTCCAGTGTCACTCATGGTTTGCACAAAGGTGGACTCCATGGACACCCAGGGCTCAGGGGCTGTTTGTAGCACTGTTTTGGGTGCCCCAGGTGTGTGTTCAGCTCCCAGGACAGCAGCATCTCCTACCTGGACTTGGGGCTCTGCAGGTTCTGGCGTGTGAGGAGCCGGGCTGCATAGACGCGCTTTTTGTGGATGCTGTACAGTCCTGAGGAGGAAAAGAGTCAGGGCAGGGATTCAGCAGAGCATGGCCAAGGCTTCTGGTGTCTGTAGGATCATTGTGGGTTTAACCCTTCAGACCAGAGCTGGCCACAGGGGTTTGACTCCCTCCTGTGAGCCCGAGGGATCAGAAACCCCGGGGTGAACCAAGCAGGTTTTTTTAGGGACAGAGGAGGACTCCAGAACCACCCCCATGAGACTCAGGGCTGTGCCCCTCTCGCTGCCAGGGCCTCCTGGCTGGCAGGAGAGCACCTGGATTTGGGAAGAGCTGCGCTGGTGCGGCAGATCCTGCGCTGCAGGAGCCGTGCTGAGGGGCCAGGTGTCCGTGGGCCGGAGCTGCCTTCGCTCCACAGCGCTCGGTGGAGCAGCACTGGACAAAATGAGCTTGGAAAGATCCCAGGTTTCCAGCTCCTCGCTTCAAAAACGGGGTCAGGAGGAGGGAGGGCAGATTGTGTCCAAACATCTCTGTTACACACACGGACAGGGAGCGGCCAGGGGGGCCTGGGACTGTCACAGGCTGTTCCTTGGGCATGGGGTGGGGGGAAAGGCAGGGCTGAAACGCTGGGAACTTAACAGAGACAAAACCCCTTTGCCCCTGTGTCTTCTCCATCTGCCCCACAGCCAGAGCCCTCCAGGTGAGCCCGCCTGTACCTTGTGTGAGCTCTGGGGCCTCAGCCACGTAGGTCAGGCGGAACTTGCTCCTCTTCCAGCTGCGGTCGTTGCTGATGAGGGAGTTGTTGGCTTTCTCGATGTTGACGTCGTCCCCCACGCAGAACACGTCACACGCTGCCTGCAGCACACACCAGGCCCTCAGGCACCTCCCTGGCCTCAGCTGACCCCCTTAGCCCAAGCCCCATGGAGAGGGAGCCCCCAGCAGTGCAGGGCTGTATCAGTGGCCACAGGTGTGTCTCGTGGTGCTGTCCTTCCCAGGTATCTGGGATGGCACAGGAGTACACGTTGGTGACCTTTTGGTGGTCGGCACAGACCAGAGTGTCAGCTCCACGCCCTTTGTTGTGGGCTGTGGTGGTGCTGGAGTGTCCCAGTTCCAGATCCAGCTCTAACCTCTGTCCTTCTCCCCTCTGCTCCTCCCTGCAGCACCAGGGCAGCCCCAGGTTACCTTGAAGACCTTCTTGGCCCAGGTCCTGAAGGATTCCTCCTGGCCACAGAGCTCATCCCCCTCTCCCATGCGGAGGATCCTCTCTCCCCCCAGCTCCTCCAGGAGCGTGTCCACGGCGCGGGCAAAGGCGCAGAAGTGGGGGTAAGCCCGGGAGCCCAGCCCAAACACGGAGAACCTGGGGAAGATGGCTCAGCTGTGGCTGCTCAGCTGGGAGGGACACTGGCACATCCCCACCTGCCTCCCCACCACCCACAGCAGCCTGGAGGGGTCTGCACATCACCAGAACACCTCAGGGTGAGGTGGGAGTGACGGGGTCTGTGCAGCGCCGGCTCCTGCCCTGTCCCCTTTACCTGACGTTGGCCAGAGGCCCCGTGCTCTCGAAGTTGTCCCTGGAGTCGGGGCCATCACTGGAGGATTTCCGTGCGTCCGAGTAGGAGGAGACGCTGTTGAACCGGACCTTGTAGCTCCTGTGAACAGTGACAGCACCCAGGGTGACACTGGGTTCACACAGTGCCTCTCACCTGGCTTTGTGCTCAGAGGGGACCCGGTGGTGGGGGACACCAAACCAGAGCTCAGGGCTCACAATTCCATGAGCAGGCGCTGTGGGAAGAGCAGAGGGATGTTCTCCCTCTGAGGGTAAAGCCATAGCAACATTCCCCAGCTGGACCAGGAATGCTCCATGAGGTCCTTGTCACCTCCCACCGTGCTGACCCACGTGCTGGCCACCACATTGTCCCCAATGATGCAGAGCTGCCAGGACCTTTGGCTTTACCTGTCCTTCCCCGGCAGCACACAAGGTCGGGTGTGTGTCTGAAGAGATATTCTGAGGGTTGTTTCATTCATAGGAAGTGGGAAATAAAAAATAAAAAAGCAGAGTGAGGGGAAAAAGGGATGAGGAGGGGGAAGGGGGAGCAGAGGAAAAAAAAAAATAAAATCTGACAACAGCAGAAGTATTTCTGAATTGAACCATCTCCCAAAATTGCTCCGCACAAGAGTTTCTAAATTTACAGCCAGAGCAGTGAGCAGTGGTGTGTGCATGAGTCACAGCACAGCTCCTGCAGCCGGCACGGCACGGGGAGAGCGCAGCCCCGGGCCGAGTGACAGCCGGGGCACAGAGCCCCGGTGCCACCTCTGCTCCTCCTCCTCCCCTGTCTCCCCACACCTCCACGCTTTTCTGCTCCTCCACCTGCTCCAGCCCACCCTGCTGGCCCTGGCCACGTCCCCACCCTGGGTTATCCCAGGTTGGGTGGCCTCCCTCCCCAACCTCCGAGATGCTCAAAGCTCTTCTTCCAGTGTGGGGGATTTTCCACAATCCCAGACTCTGTGCAGGGCAGCAGAACCCTCTGGGTTAGAAGGACACAAAGCCCAAGCTCCCCCGGTGGGTGCTGGGCCCAAGGTTGGGACAGCAGCTGGAATGGGAAGGTCCTTGTGGTGTGGGATGGCTGCTGAAGGATGGGCTGCATTTGAACAGCAGGCATGGAATAGGAACAGCTTAGGAATGCTCTGGAAAACCCTTGCTGTAAGACATGAGGAGCCAAATATCAACCCCAGCACAGCCTCAGGGCTGTAGCCAGAGAGCTGTGGCCACAGAGCCCTGACAGGATCCTGACACTGGGATTTAGAGAGGCCACCGTGCCCTGAGGGGTCTCAGCATTCCCTGGGGGAGCTGGGAGTCCATGGGGTGCATGGACAGGAACTGCTCTCTCCAGCTTTCTTTTACCAGGCTGACACTGTCCCTCTTCCCCTGACAGTGTCCTCCAGGCCTCCCTTTCTCATTGCAAAAGGTTTTTTGCGTGCTTGATGTTAGCAAGTTCCTGCATATTGGTTGGGGCAATCCCAAAAACAGTTTGCCCAGAGCAGCTGTGGCTGCCCCTGGATCCCAAGGCCAGGCTGGATGGGGCCTGGAACAACCTGGGACAGTGGAAGGTGTCCCTGCCTGGCTCTTAGAAACTCCCACCAGCCCTTAAATCACACTTGGAGGTGTCTGGGCCAGCAAGCACCGAGCCCAGGGGCTTTTGACCTCCTCAGATCTGCCTGACCAGCCACGGGCAGCACCTCTGCAGCCAAGAAGATCCCTGGGGTGGGAACCACGTGTGGAATGCCCCTTCTCCATCCCGAGAAGGGCCGCCCCATCTCCATCTCTTCATCCATCCCTCCAGGGCAGCCTGTTTTGCCGCTGTCCCCATTAAGGCACGCGGCCATTAGGGACAGAATGTGTTTTCAGCTGGGCAGCCCTGCAGGGATCCATCAGCTGAGTGGCTGCACAGCAAGGGGAGCAGCTCGGGGCTGCAGCAGGGCCAGCTCTGCAGAGCCACAGATTGGTCCCTGCCGTGTTTGTCACCGCCCCACAGCCCCAGTGACACCGCTCCACCTCAGGGTGCTGGAATTGCCCTGGATCCCTGGCCAGGGCTGATCCAGCCTTAATTAAGGAGCAGCCCTGTGCCAGTTGTAAGCTCAGGAGACATTCCAGGGCAGAGCAGTGTCCCAGTTCAGGGAAATATTTTATTCTTCACAGCTAAAATAAGAGGAGACCTCAAATGATTATTCTCACTGCCCTCCCTCCCCAGCCCCCGGGATCTGCACGTTGATGCTCAAAGCTCCTCTTCCCCTGAAGGGGGATTTTCTACAATCCTAGATTCTGTCTCCAAGGTACCGGTTACAAACATCACAGGATTATCACAGCTCTCATTTTCCCTAGAAATCTTTTCACACCATGCATGGAGCTAAATCTGGTTCTCAAGCCCTCCCCCACCTACATCTGCAAGGCTGGGAACTCCCTTCTACCTCCAGCTTTTACTATTTTGGTGCCTCCTGGACAGGCCCTGGCTCCCAGAATCGATGATTTTGGGGAAATTCCTATTTTTATCTGATTTTTTCATAGATTCCTGCCTCTTCAAGATGAAGAGAGAAGCTTTAAAGTGTCATTCCAGGGAATTACAAGCTGGGATCCACAGGCACTCCTGACTCTGCTTTTGTCCTTCCTGGCACCTCCACTCTCTCCATTCCCTGGGTCTCCAAGCAGGTCCCATTCCTGGATATTTGCATATGTGAGACCTGCCCGAGGATTTCCCATTCCCTTGTGAGAGGATGAAGGCAGGGAGCCCTCCCTGCATGCTGGGGTTTGGATTGGGAGGGGAAGGGGTTGGTGTGCTCTTACTTCCTCTCCTCGAGGTTGGAGTTGGGGTTCTTCATCTCCATTAATGCACAGCCAAATTTCTATAGAAACAGAATAGAACAGGCCATCAGTTTTGCCAGCTTTTGCAGGAAATCAAGCCCTGAGCACAGCCTGGGCTGTGGCTCTGCTCCCTGCTGGCTGTTCCCAGCTGTCCAGGAGACAAGCCGGGGGTCTGTCACCTTCTGTGTGACACTGGTGGTGGTGACACAGGATGAATTTAACTATGGATTTGTGGCTGTCTTGTGACAGGAAATCAGGAGATATCCATGCTCCAGAGCAGGCTGGAGGCATCTACAGCACCTGAACCTGTTTTGGGTCATTCCAGCTCAGTCTGAGCCAAAAGAGGATGTTCCTGGCCCTGTCCCACTGCTGTCTCCTGCTGCAGCCACCCCTCCCTGCTGTCCTACCTCTCCGTTCTCGGGCGGGTCCCCGTTGCCGAAGGTGCTGGTGACCACCAGGACCATGGTCTCGTGCTCCAGGTGCACAATGTCATACTCGTCCATGGACATCACCTGGGAGCACAGAGAGGTTACAGAGAGCTGGGAGCCTCCTGGGCTGGCCCCAGTGCCCCTGGGGGTGGGAACAGCACTGAGATCTGTGCACTGGGAGGGTGGGAACAGGAGCCTGGAGGGACATGGGTAGCCCTGGAGCTGCCACTCAAGGGACAAACAGATGTGGCAATGGCTGCAGGAGATCAGCTGGAAAAACCCAACCCAGACCCACAGGATCTGGCAGCTGTTTTCCATGTGTTTCCTTGGAGCACCCGTGGTTTCACACCCAGCAGGAGCCAGGAGCTGGTACAATACCTTGGCATCAAAGGCGTGTTTGAAGATCTCACACAGAGTTTTTGCATAGACCTGGGACTTCCCCGTTTCCGTGGCATACAGGATGGTGGCCTTGACCCTCTTGGCCATGGCTTGGCCCATCAGCTTGGCTGAGAACTTCACAGCCCTGGGAAGCAGGAATGAATCCCAGTCAGAGCTTGGTCCTTTTACCCGTGCCTCTGGCCAAGACCTTTTTCATTTCTTATTAAATGAACAGCCTCACAAAGCTGTAGCATCAATTTTTTAGTTGTTATGTGGCAAAAAGGGAAGCCTTGGAAGAGCTCAACTTGTCAGGGAGGAAGAGGAGATGGGGGAGCTTGAACAGAGCTCAAATACCCGCCTGTGTTGGAGAAGGAAATGCTAAACCAGGCATGAGGGTGGTATTTCTGCAGGGGCAGAGAAGCAGGAGAAGAATCAGGGGCAGGCAATGCCAAAGGAAAAGCTGGAATCAACCAGAGCTGGAGCTACAGGAGGACCAGCAGCTCCTCCATCCCTTAAATCCAGCTGGGTTCTGCAGGAGCTGCCCTGCTCCACACGGAGCCTGGGGACACCAAGGTCAGACCCAGCTGTCCCAGCGCTGTGATTTGCGTTTTGGTGACACCGAGGACTGCCCCGGCCGGAGCAGCCCCCCCGAGCCGGGCGTGGCACATCGAGCCGAGCCGTGCCGTGCCGTGCCCAGGGCTGTTTGCCGTGCCTGCAGCCCTGCCTGGGAGCTGCTCCCCTCTCCATCCTGGCCGAGGTGATGCAGCACCGGGAATGCCGATCCCTCGTCTGTGCCACCAGCGGGAGCGCCGTGCTGGGGGACAGGGGTTGTGGGTTTGTCGTTTTAGAGACACACAAAATCACACCGACACTGTTTTCCCTACGTGCCAGACATCTTTTCTAAGTGGGCCACCAAGCCTTTACATGGGGCCACCAACAAGGCAGAAATCCATCAGGTCTGGATTTAGGCTGATGTTGCAGCAGGGAAAGGCAGTTTTGGGGAGACTGGGGGAGCACAAAACATCTCTGTGGCCTCTGCAAGAGGAAGGGCTGCTGGATTCCCTTTGACAGCCATTGCTTCAGGTGTTTGACTCCTGCAGGACTCCTGCATCCCCTCCAGATGAGCTGTGGGGAATGGAGGCTGCAGCTGGAATGGTCACACTGGGCAGGAGGAGCCCAGCTTCCCCCAGCCCCTCCTGCCCAGAAATACTCTGGTTTTGGGGGATCATTTAGGGAGGAAAAAAAAAAAGAGGAAAGAAGTGGTAGGAACTCCTCCAGGCTGGTTTATCCTGCCTGCCCTGGCAGCTCCTCTCCATGGCAGTCAGCCTCAGGAACATTTCTGTTTGCTGCTGTGGCACCACTCAGTGAAGTTCTGCCCCTTTGTCATCCCGGGTGGCAGTGTCCTCTGTCCCCAGGACCTGCACTGGCCCCAGGGCAGGGAAGGGGCAGGTGGGGCAGGGACTGCAGGTCTGAAGGCTCAGATTTAGCCAGATTTTTGAGTCTGAGCAGGCACCAAATCATGCTCAAGGCTCTGGGCTCAGGCTGCCTCTTCTGCAGCTGATAAGCTCAGATCCAGACAGGATTAATGGTGAATTACAAAAACAATTCCTTTCCCTACCCCAGGAACAATGGAGATTTTGTTTCAAATTACCTGCCACACTCACATTTTCATAAAACCATCCCTCAGTGGGGTACACAGTAATAAAAGCATTTTTTTCTCCGAACTCCATGAATCCTCCTGCTCTTCCCTCAGCCCCAGTGTCAGCTGCAGGAGCACATTCCTCAGCTGCTGATCCTGTTTATGGATGCACCACAGAGAACAGCTCGCAGGAGGTGACAGCTGAAGAGTGGGAACAAATTGATAGCAGGGATTCGGGGAAACTGAAGTGTGGGGAGATGCTGTGACGAGCCAGGGCCACCTGGCAGCCTGGCCACCATCACCAGGGCACACCCAGCCCTCTCCTGCCTTGGCCCAGGGCTCTGCTGCCACAGAACCAGCAGCTCCTCTCTGCCAATGGCCCACAGGGGAGGAATTTGGGCCAGGATCAGCCAAAGGGTCCAAACTGTCCTTCATTCCTGCATCCCTGCTGCTGAGGAGTCTTGGCAGGGAGGAGGGACTGGGGTGGCCCCTTGCCAGGGGTCAACTGACCATGAAGTGCAAATCTCAGCTCAGCCCTGATCCATCTGCTACCTGCAGGGAGATTCCTCATTCCCATCTCCCCTTCCTTCCAAAGCAGGTGTTTGGAGGGTTGGGCACACACTGGGGGCAGGTTCTCCTCACGTCGGGAAAAAGACAATGGAAAAAATGGAGGAGGAGTGTCAGCACAGCCCTGAAGAGGGAGGGGGGGGTTCTTCCTGCCCCAAGGAAAGGAAAAACAGGCAAAACATCCTCAAAAAGTGGGAAAGCCATCCCTGAGCATTAAGACCTTTTAACTGGAGAATGAACAGCTCAGGAGAACAAACAATATCCAAGACCTGGGATTCACCTGGTCACACCCCTTTTGGTGGTCTGAGGGGGTGTTCAAAGGACTGCCTGTGTTCCCAAATGTCCCTCATGGCAAGTAAAACCTTCAGTGGCCCAAAGCTCAGAGCCCCTCATCCATCCATCGGGTGGCACACAAGTCCAGGACCAACCCCAAACATCCCAGGCCTTTCCAGACCCCGCTGGTACTTACTTTGCCAGCTTCTTAAAGCCAATGGCCCTCTTCTTGGTGGGTGTCCCATTGACCCCTTTCCAGACGTGGGTGTTCCAGGGGTCCGGCTAGGAGAGGGAAAAGCAGGATCAGAGGGTGGGCAGTGCTCAGAGCTTGGAGAAATGCAGCATCCACAGCACTGAGAGTTAAACTCTTCCAGTCAGGAAGGGGAGGAATAGCTGCTACTTCACAGCTCTCCCTCTCCTCTCAATGTCCCTGATCCTTGGAGCCTCACGAGGCTTTTTCTGGGCAATGGAATATGCCCAGGAAAATTGCAATCCAATAAACCCTCCTGGCTTGTAACAGCATCTGGCCAATTGCTCTGTCACCTCTCCAGAGGAGTGTTAATAGGCCACAGCCAAAAGGAAGGCAACACCAGAAGGGGAGAGGTGATGGAAACAGATCCTTTCCCCTGCTCTGGCCACAGGGTTTTTTTCCCTAAGAGGCCCGTTGGGAAGGGGAGGCAGCTGAAGCCAGGAGCAAGCACACAGAAGCTCATTCCGTGCCCTTGCAGGCTGCAATCAGAGCCAGGAAGCATCGGGGTGCCTGGTGGGTTGGTTACAGGAGTGAACAGACTGCTCCTGCTCTGTGATTATTCCTTAAGGGCTCTTGACTAAAGGTCACATTGTGTGGAAAGCACCGGAGCAGGCACAGCTGGATAATGAGGGAGTGTTTGCTTGGGGGTTTTTCTTCATGGCCTGGAGTGTTAAATACCCCAGCAGCAGCATTTGATCCCCTGCTGGGCCTGCTGGGCCAGAGCCCCTGTCCCACTGTTGGATCCCCAGGATACAGGGGCCTGCAGGCTGGATTGGGATACAGGGGCCATTCTCTCAAACCTGCAGGCTGGAATGGGATACAGGGGCCATCCTCTCAAACCTGCAGGCTGGATTGGGATACAGGAGCCATCCTCTCAAACCTGCAGGCTGGATTGGGATACAGGAGCCATCCTCTCAAACCTGCAGGCTGGAATGGGATACAGGGGCCATTCTCTCAAACCTGCAGGCTGGAGAGGGGAGGGATACAGAAGCCACCCAGGCCATTTCCTCACCCATCCATTAGGCACTTCCAAAAAGGACTAGCTCTGTGTGATTAAAAATGGGAATCTCAGGTGTTCCTTGGAGGGGCAAACCCCCATTATTACACTGTGTTAGGGTGAAACATCCCCAGGACTTGTCATGGAACCGAGGCACAGCTTGTGGAGGAGTTGGATGGTGCCCATCTCCTCCCTGCACCTCCCGAGCTCCCTCCCCCACAAGGCCCCGGTGGAAGGCAGAGGTGGGGACAGCACCTGGTACTCAAAGGAGGGTGTCAGGCGGTAGTTGAGCATCTCCTGGTGGAACACGGGGGTGATGCTGCCCGACATGGGCGGGACAATCCAGACCCAGTCGGCGGGACAGCCGCCCCGGCACCGGTACTCGTTCTCCATGTGCTTGATGAAGGACTCGGTGGCCGAGTGGTGATCCACGATGGTCACCTTGTCACTCTGTCGGGGCACAAGAGAGCAGAGCCAGCAGCTGTCAGCACACCCCAGAGGGCAAAAGCCAAAGCTTGACATTTGGAGCTGTTTGTCCCAAATATTCCTTATTCCCAAAGTCTTTGGGATGATCCCAGGGGGCTGCCGACCCCGATCTTCCCAAGGAGGCTCTAAAGCTGCCCCAGTGCTTTGGGAATAGATGTGCTCTGTGCCCTGTTCTCCCTGCTGATTGTCCTGGGCCAAGCAGACATGGGATGGATGGGATGGAGCATCCTCTGCTCAGAACCTTGGGAAGCTCTTCCAACAGGGCAGCTCCGACCAGCTCTGGGAAGGACTCCCACCCTCTGAAGTTGGCTTGCCAAGGACTGGTTTTGTTACTCAACCTTTAAGTGCAGGCTAGGGGAGAGCCTGGGCCAGATCCTGCCTCATGGATAGGTCAGAAGGGTTGGGTTTTCCCCCTGTTGGGATATTCCTTTGGGGCCAGCAGGTGCTGGTGGTGTTGTTTTACAACATCCAGAGAGTGGAGATGATTAAATCTCACTGCAGCAGCCCAAATTTTGGAGGCCCCACCTAATTCCAGCATTGTCCTTGGGTGGATGTCTCCACACTTGTCCCACCCAGTGCTGGTGTCCCCCAGCCTGGCCCAGACACAGCCCTGTGTCCCTCCAGCCAGGCTCCCGAGGTACCTGGAAGCTGTAGAGCACAGCAATGTTGATCTCCACCAGGGCCTGGTCCTTCCACAGCGAGGACGTTTTCCTCATATCCAGGTTCATTTTCTTGGCCACTTGCTGGAAAAACACATGGCAGGAGGGGAAGGATTTAATGGCCAACAACCAAGGATTAGAGATCTCTGCTTGGGGAGAGGAACCCAGAGGGGAGGCCCAGGCTGGCACAAGGCACCCACAGGGCAGGGGAGGGATGATTTTGTGCCTTCCCCTGGGAAAAAATCCTGCCTTTCCCCCTCCATGGCAGGAGCATGACTTTTCCTCCTCCCTGAGCAGAGGCAAGTGGTCAAATGCTGCTGAGAAGGCCACCAGGAGCAGCTGGACACTCAAACTGCTCCCACCCCTCTGGTTTTCAGGAGGTTGGGGAGGGATGGAGCCCCTTTAAAAAGACAACATTCCTTGAAAGTTTTGATGGATCCAGATCCCCTGCACCTTTCAGTATCTTGGCTTTCTCTCCCAATGTGGGCAGTCCCTGAGCCATGGGACCAGCTGGAGGGAGGGTCCCCAAGGGCACACACGCCCCTGAGGAGCCACCAAGTGTCTCTGCACCTTTTCATGTTTCAGCACTTGGCCTCAGCTGAGCACATGACCAGGTACACGAGGGTAACACTGACTGCTTTCCTCAACACTTCCATTTCTGGAGGCAGAGGAACATTAGAAACCCATCAGTCCCAGCTTTAATTCAGCAGCTTCTCTAGCACAACTGGGGGAAACAAAATTCTCTCCGATTTCAATAAAATCACAGCTACAAAACACTTAAAAATTAATATACACAGGGAGGAAGTGGCTCCAAAGCAGCTTGTTTGGGAACAACTGAGGTCAGCTTTTACTCCTGAGAGTAAAACATGTCCCGGGAAGGGAATGGAGCTGGGAAGATTCTTTGGGAAGCTCCACAGGGATCACACCAGCTGGCCCCACAGGACACAGAGGCATCGCCAACCCTGGCCACGTGGCGCCAGGAGAAGGGATATCCTGCACTCTCCCGCTCCAAAAAACACTCTCCCAGCTGCTCCCCAGTGGCTCCAGACCCGCCAGGAGCACCAGGAATCACCTCCAGGATGTTGTAGCGGGAGTTGTCGCAGTAGTCGCGGACGCCGATCTCTGTGCCCATGTACCAGCCACTGAAGGGGCAGGCGGAGAACTCCAGGCCCCCAATCTCCAGGAGCATGTTGGAAACGGCTGGCAGCCCGTACCACTTCAGGCCCAGGTCCTTAAACCACTCAAACCTGCCAGGAGAAGAGTCAGGATTAGGCAGCCAGCCAGGAATTCCCTGCCCAGTGCAGGCAGGGGGATGGGGGAGGTCACTTTGCCACCAGAGTGAAGGACTCGAGCAGAACATTTCCATCAGCACCTCCCTTTGGGGCTGTTCATGGGGACAAGGTGATTGTGGTGTAAGCCCTGGGAGACTTCAAGGATGAGATGAACCCTTTGCTTTATCTGGGTCTTCTTCTCAGGTCAGGATTAAAAGTGCGAGAGACAGAACTCTTGTTTGGATTTATATGATTATTATTTTTATCTACATTATAGTCTCATTGACTGTGAGTGCTTCTACACACTAAGTTAACAGAGTAGAAATGGTGCCCAGAGTTCTGTCTTTAAGGTCTTTTGAAGCTTATGAGATGCCAACCAATTTATTTTTACTTTTAACCCAATAACTAATCACCCACGTTCTGCACTGCAGATGTTTTAGGACTATGCCCTAATCCCTCCATCTTGTTACATATATATTACTAAATCCCAAAACCTTAAACTCTAAATCTCTCACCCCATGATATCACACACTTCTATTCAACTCCACACTCTCAATCCCAGTGCTATCACTCAGCTTTGGAAGCCTTTTCCATGGCCTCAGGTCAAACACAGTGTGTTTTTGAGGATCAGCCCCTGTCAGAAAGCCTGAAATGCTCTGTGCCCAGGGTTCTGACAAAGGAAAAGGAGATTTTCCAAGAAAACCAATCTGGATACAAGGGAAAGCCCTGAGACACAGGCACAACTTCCCTGCCAGCTCTGCCAGCTTTACTGGAGGGAAGACCTGGGAGAGGGCCTTGGGTGAAGCCCCCAGGCCACGGCAAGGGTGGAATCAGAGGAGCCCAGTGCTGCTGATCCCCTGGAGCAGTTTTGGGGCTGCCCCGACTCACTTGGGGTGCCGGATGGGCACTTCCAGCACCAGCTCTGGTGGGATTTCAAAGAGCTCGGGGTCGTTGCCGTTGGCCTGGAGGAGCAGGGGCAGGATATCGAAGCGCCCGTACGGTGCCTTCCAGCCTTGCTGGATGCAGATCTGCAGGGAAAATGAAGGCAGGGTTGATGTCCCAGCAGGTCACCTGCTCTTCAGGCACCGTGGGCAGGGAATTGTGTGGCCCTGGGCACAGCTCCTGGCAGGATTTGTGTCCTTATGGTTGAGCAAAGGGAGCAACCACAGGGGGTGTCCTGTCCCAACCCACCCATGGCCATGTCAGGGGAATTTGGGGTGAAAATGAGCCTGGAATAGATCTCCAGTGGGATCACAGCTTGTGCCTGTAATGGTGAAGGAGCAAACGGGTGAGAAAAGTGACAAATCCCAGCCTTTACCTGTTGGGGAAGATGACTCAGGAAAGCCTTATAAATATGATTGTCTGACAAAAGATTTTGAGAATATAGAAACTGTAAGCAAAATTGAAATGAAGGCAACCTTTGACATACCAAACCTCAGTTACTGAACAACCAAAA
>VYXF01001335.1:29957-46260 GCA_013397295.1 Polioptila caerulea
CTCTTACTCTTACTCTTACTCTTACTCTTACTCTTACTCTTACTCTCTTACTCTTTTGCTTTTTGCTCTTACCTCTCTTGCTCTTACTCTTTCCTCTCCTCCCCTGCTCTTCTCCTCCTTTGTTCACCCCTCTTGCTGCTCTTATCTACTGTGCTCTGCCCTTATCTCTCTCTCTCTTAGGCCTGCTCTGAGCTGCAGCTGGCAGCTCCAAGCAGAGCTCTCTGTACTCACACCCCATACAATAAACTCTAAGTTCTAGGACCTGGCTTTAGAGATCTCTGTATCCGTCCATTGAACCCACCCGCTCTCCGACAGCCGGAGCACCCAACACTCTCCTACATTTACCCTTGGGAAAAAACCTAAGGGTGACCCAAACCCAACCTCCCGCCGTGGAGCCGCACCGGGCAATCCCAACCCAGCCCCTGCCCCTCCGGGGGTGCCCCACATTCCCGGCGGTGGGAAGGGCGGGTCGGTACCTCGGTCAGCTCCACGTTGGCGGGATCCCCCAGCACGGAGCCGTCGGGCTGCTTGTAGCCGGCGTAGCGGATCAGCTGCGCGTTCCAGATGCGGAAGTCGTGCTTGCTGTCCGTGCGCTGCGGGAAGATGGTGATGGCAGACCTGCAAGGGAAGGGCAGCGCTGGTGAAGGCAGCGGCGGGAGGGAGTGCTGGAGGAAAAGTGTTGGGATTACAATGGTCACAAACGAGACGGGCCGGCTGGAGCGGCTGTCCTGGAGCTTTTATTCCATTGTAATTATCAGCCTCGTTCGACAAGGTTAGGCTAGAGGAATGGATGCAGCTTCAGCCACTGCAACAGCAGCCGAAGATTTCTTTGTTACAGTGCATTTTAAAAACTTTTCAGCCAACTGCAGATTGCCAAAGCTTTACAGGCAGTTGCTTTAGCCAATTACGAAAAGCTCATGTACACTTTCTTCTAACAATGTTTTCCTGTAATAGTCTGGAACAATGGATAGTAGTTCATTATAAAGCATGCATATTTCTACTATCTTAGTTAACATATTTTCTAGGCCTTACTTGATATTGCACGCAGCTCTATTATTTCCTGACCTTGCTTCCTTTAACTTTCTTACATTTCTGAGATTTGCTTTTCCACAGCTCTCTAAGGGTTTTATGGATTTTCTATTTCCCACAGAAAAGGTGCTGCCACCACTTCTGGGTGTGCCCCGAGCGAGTCTCAAGGAGCTGTCACGCTGGAGGAAGTCTCGGCTCTGGAATTTGGAGTGTTCCCAGATCCTGGCTGCTAACAGGGGTTTTCAGACAGCTGGAGGGCAAACCGAGCTCTGTGGTGGATGCAGAATGTAGGAAAGGGGAAATAATGGGAAAATCTTCCCTCTGAGGTCCCTCCTGAGGGCAGCAGGAAGAGACTTGGACCAGCAGGACTCCTTCCCCCCAGGTCAGGTCCCTTCCCAGGACTGCTGTTGGCTGTGCAGTGCCCACACCCAACCCCAGCAGGGCCCAGAGCTGGGTCTCCACTCATCCAGAGGCCTCGGATTCAAACCCTGATGACTCTGTGGTGGCTCACCTGAGGTTCCCCTTGTTGGTGGCGTACTTGATGTGGTTGCAGATGTAATTGAACATCCCGTGGGCCGTGGTGCAGTCCCGGGCATCGAACACCTGGAACAGGGAAGCACTTGTGCGGATGTTCCAGCTCCTAGGGCAGGGCCAGGCAGAGGAAACAGCACACGGAGAACTCCAGGCACCACTGTGGCTTCTTGGGGATCTAAAGCTCCATAATTATGTGTTCCCTGCCTTTGGAACACGTGGATGTCTAATCCAGCTGCCCCTTTTGCTTTGGAGAGGTGACTCATCTGCTGCTCAGGCAAAAACCTCCTCATTCCCATGCTCCCAACCTGCTGCTGTTCCTGCCTTATCCCCCAACAATTACGGATTCTGCTCTGCTTCTCTTGTAGATCAGCACTCAAAGCTGGAACAGGACAGGTGTCTGTCGGTTCTGAGGGACAGGGAGTCCTGGAATCATGGAATGGTTTGGGTTGGGGCTTTTAAAGAGCACCTCATTTCACCCCTGCCCAGGCAGGGACACCTTCCACTATCCCAGGTTGCTCCAAGCCCCATCCGGCCTGGCCTTGGACATTTCCAGGGATGGGTCATCCACGAAAGCATCAGGAAGTCAGGAAGGGGAATCAACAGAAGTGGCTGTGCCCATTCCCTGTGTGAAGCAGCCACAGGAACTGCTCAGCAGCACTGGATTTGTTCCAGGTGACAGCAGGAGAGGACATCTTTGTACCAAGGGATTTCCTAGGGATCACTGCTTTCCAATTGTGTTCTGTGTTTCCCCTGCCAAAAGGGCACCGAGCCAAATCCTCTCCTGCGGGATCTCAGTACTGAGGACAAATGTGTCCTGCTGCCTCACTCCAGGTGGAGCAACAGGTTTGGAAGCAGCAGGAAAGATGTTGGAGCAGGATCTGATTTTGGGAAATGTCCCCTGGAGCACCAGCTTCCATTTCAGACACAGCCACCTCATCTCCCATCCCAGGGACACTTTTCCTGCTCCCGCCAATGTCCTGAAGCTGCCGAGGGAAGCTGCGTGTGCCAAACACCTGCCCGTGGAGCTGTGCTGTGCTTCCCACGTGTTGGAGAGCAGGATTTGCCTCCCCAAATGCCCAGCATGCCCTTTGGCAGGAACCTCCTGGGTGCTTTTGGTGGGAGTGGTGCTCACCTGCAGCTTGGACCACTGGATCCTGCCCACGCACCGCGCCGCGTTCCTCCAGGCGTGCTTGGCGCCGTAGATCAGCTCCGTGTCCCGCAGCTGGTACGTGTCAGTGGCCTCAATCTCCTTGGTCACCTCCTCCAGCCTCTCCATGTGGGCCTTGGAGCCAGACCTGGGGAGGTTGGGAGCAGAGGAGGCAGCGGGTCAGGCAGAGGGCAGGGAATGCTGCTGCTCTCCACTGGTTCCTACACACACACAGGGATTGTGTGGGTGGCTATCCCAGCCTTGGGATAACGGGTGAACAGGGACCAAGGGGAGAGGAGGGTGACTTGTGCAGAGACAACACAAACACCAGGAATGAAACTCTACTCCAGAAGCAGCTGCTGATGGAGCACCAGAGTCTCCCCCTGCTGTGACTCGCACACAGGGGAGATCAGATCGTGGAATCATGGAGTCATGGAATGGCCTGGGTTGGAAGGGACATTAAAACTCAGCCCATTCCATCCTCTGCCATGGACAGGGACACCTTCCACCAGCCCAGGCTGCTCCAAGCCCCAATGTCCAACCTGGCCTTGGACACTGCCAGGGATCCAGGGGCAGCCACAGCTGCTCTGGGCACCCTGTGCCAGGGCCTGCCCACCCTGCCAGGGAACAATTCTTTCCCAATGTCCCATCTCTCCCTGCCCTCTGGCAGTGGGAAGCCATTCCCTGTGTCCTGTCCCTCCAGGCCCTTGCCTCAAGTCTCTCTCCGTGTTTCTTTTTGCCTCCTTTTTGCCTAATTGTGGAAGGCCACAATGAGGTCACCCCAAAGTTTCTCTTCTCCCGGCTGAACAACCCCAACTCTCTCGATCATTACTCCCAGCAGAGGGGCTCCATCCCTCTGATCACCTTGGTGCCTCCTCTGGACTGGCTCCAGCAGCTCCAGGTCCTCCCAGGGCTGGGGCAGCTCTGCAGGTGACACGTGTGACACGTGGGCACCAGCAGCAGCCTCAGGCTGTGTGCAGCCTCCTGCTGCAGCACTCACAGCTTTATGGACGAGTAGTACTGGTCAATGAAGTCCTTGGCCAGGAGCAGCACCTCCTCCTTGGTCCTGGTGTCCTCTGACTTGCGGATGTGGGGGCTGGGGGTCATCACGGAGCCCATGCAGATCTGCTCGGTGCACGCCGTGGCCTGGGGGACAGGAGTGGACAGGAATGTTCTGGAGCTGCCACGGCACTTCTGGTCACCTGAGCTGGGCTGGGGCAGTCAGTGACCACCTACACAGGGTGGTGGTGTCTGACAGACAGGGACATTCCCAGCTGGTTGGGGACACTGTGTGAGGACAGCCAGGCCATGTGCAGTCACCTCTTGTCCCTCATCCGGACAGTCAGAGAGAGGGGATTCACACCCCCAGCTTGGCGGGAAGTCAAATGCTTCTCCTTATTTATCCCAGATGGATTTCCCTCTGTCTGCTTATTGCACCAAAGATTTGAAATTCAAACCCTACTGGCGACAAGACTCAACTCCTCCACTCCTGCATTCCCTGGTAAATCCATCTTGGAAACGGCGCCATCCACACAACGATGCTCCCGGAATTTTGGCCAGTCCTACCAGCTCTACTCACCATGGCAGTCTTGAGGTGCAGGGTGTCGTGGAGCACGGAGCCTGTCTCCCAGTTCTTGATTTTCACAAAGCGGGGGCATTTGGAAGGGCTCCCGTTCAAGGTGTTCTTGGTCGGGGACTGGCGCCCGGATGGCGGCGGCTGGAAAATAGGGAATACCCAGCACAAGGTCAGAACTCATCAGCAAGATACAGGAAAAGGTCCCAGCAACAGGATTGGGTATGGGTGGATGCCTGTGCTTAAATTCCAGGGGTGACATAGCCAGACAAGTTATATTATCCCAATATTTGGCATTATTTGGGATCCTACAATGGAGCAGCCAACTCGCAATGGAATTAAGAAGTTGTGTCTGGTTATGGGATAGCCAAAACTATGGAAAAAATGAGTTAAAGGCAGAGGTGGAAGTGATTTGGAGAATGCTGTGTTCAAGTTTCCCAGAGGAAGACTCCCCTCCAAAATCTGTGGGATGTTCCTTTCCAAGGAGCATCACCTGCTCAGGTTCTGCTGGTGCCAAGCTCTGCCTCGCTGGTGACACAGAACTGAGCATCAATCTGAGCAAGCCAAAGCCACAGCTCCTTTGCTATTAATGCTGGAAGGACTGTAGGAATGGGGCTGGATAAATTATCCAAGCAAGGGGGGTGCTGCTGAATCATGAGTAGTTGGATTTCTCCAGCCTCAGCTCCCTGACACTCTGCCTTGGGATGGGCTCACCCAGCTCTCCTCAAGTTCTGTGCCAGCACGGGCAGAGCCTCAGCCAGCACTGAGCTTGTGAGGAGCAGATCTGGTTCCAGGTGCTTCTTTTTGCACATTTTCACAGATAAAACTGCAATTTTCTGCCGTGGCCCTTATTCACCCCAAGCACGTAAAGCTCACAGAGCCATCAGTGTGTGCCAGTGGGGACAGGGCAGTCTGCAGTGGCTCTGGGAAGCAGAGATGTGTCTCCTCGGAATCAGATCTTCCACAGGCATGTAATTCCATCGCTGGAACCACGGCGCTGTTGTTGCAGCTCTCCAGGGGACATCTGAGAGTGCTCTGGCCAAAGCTGCTTGTGTTTGGCACCACTTCAAGGCTGTGCACAGCAGATCTGGGCTTAGACTGGATCTGTCCCTTCCTACAAAGGAATTACTGAAAGGATCTGTCCCTTCCTAAAAGGAATCCTGGGGCTGGTGTTCCTTTTGGATTAATTTGGTTCTCTTGAAGCTGATGCTGCCCTCGACAGAGGGTCACCCTCCTGTTCACGGGTCCTGGGCTCATGTCACCCTTGCAGAGGGGCAGCAGCAGGAGCACAAAGTCAGCCTGAAGCAAAGAGCCAGCACAAGAGAAGCTCTTGGTTCAGAAGGGAAGGCAGCAGGAGCCACTCAGATGACAGAGCAGTGGAGGCTCCAGGTCTGACTTGTTCCCACTTTGCCAGAGGATTGCTCTGCTTTTCCAGAGCTCGGAGAGATCTGTGCCTGGCTGATTCCAAGGCCGATGCCTGGGCTGAGCTGACACCTTTGCACTGCCCTGCTGGCACTGTTGGCCAGACTTTTTGCTCAGTTCTTGTTTTTACCATAAGCTCCAGACCTTTATCCCCTGGAAAACAGGGATTTCAAGCAGCCTGAGGCTCACAGTGCAATGCCACGCTCTGAAATCATATTCAGGGAACAGGGGACAGAAGCTGGAGGGGAAGGCAGAGATTTACAGCCTGAATCCTCAGCAGGACCTTCTTCAGTCCCTGCAGCTTCCAAAAGCTGCTCCCTGCACCCCCTCAGGCTGCGCTGCCGTGGATCTCTGACATTCCTCATGTCACAAATCCCATGATTTTCCCAAGGAATGTGTCAAAGTCTACCCCTTGAAGCCAAATGTCCACACACCACATCTCAGCCTCCCCTTTGCATGCTGCAGAAATCAAATAGGAAATCTCATGTAGAGCTCAAACCCAGCAGCAAATGAAAAGAACCTCCTCGATGTAGTCTTGGAAAAACTCTATTTTCAAGCTCATTTTTTTTCAGTTTTGAGGAATTCAACCTGAATCATGACAGTGGCAGGTCCTGGTCGTTTCCCCCCCCTGTTTGTTTTACTCTTCCAAGAGAATGAAATCATTCTCTAGTCACCAACAGCGTCCTGTGCTCCGTGACCCACCCTGAGGACCAAAGAGGACAATCTGCCACCTCCCCTCCGAGCCTGATTGCTCAGAGCAGCTCTCTGAGATGGACAAAATGTGCTGAAAACAGCTCAGAAATGCAACCAAAACCAATCCTCACCTGCAACTCCACCTGCCAGACAGAACCCAGGAGCACCAGGCAGGGAGTGCTGATTGCATCCAGCACTTTTTAATCGGAGTTTTGATCTCCTGACAAGGTGTGCTGCTAAAACACTTCTTGCTGGAGCGGGTATGGCCCCAAAACGTGCTGGGAATGCAGATGTAGCAACGTCCCCATCCTCAGAGCAAGTGGGGGGACCTTGGCTGCTCACCTGCCTGCAGATGTTCCACCTCAAACCCCCTCAAAGCTGCTCCCTTTCCCATTTGTTTTCCCCTGCAGGAACTGGGCAAGCTGGAATCTTGGAATCCCGGAGTCATTAAGGCCGGGAAAGATCCCCAAGCGGGTTGATCCCAAGCTTTGGGTGAGCACCAAGCTGTCAACTAGAGCAGAGCACTGAGTGTCATTTCTTGGACACTTCCAGGGATTAGTGGGACCCCATTAATCACTCATTAATCCATTAATCTGTTCCAGAGCCTGACAACCCCTGCTGGGAGAGGGCCACGGAGCAGAGGGATGCTGAATCCTGGGATATCAGTGAGAGGAATGATGGATTTGTCCTTCCAAACGAGCTGTGGGTCTGCTGGCAGATAAAACCAGCACTGAGAAATAAAGGAAACAATGGGAAGGATTCCAGTGATTGATGAATGGAAAGAAGGTATTTGCCTTACAAACAAACTGCAGGTTTGAAATTGGATATTGAAAGATGAAAGAAAAAATGGGGGGAAACCATAAATTCCATAAAAATTAAAAATTAAAAGGGAGGGTTATACATAAGGGGGAAATCTTAGGTATCAGGCATTTGGGAAGTCTGGACTTCTCAAGTCCCTCAGCCAGTGGGGAAAGACAGAGGGAAATATGGCCAGAAAATTGGGATAAAAAGGGAGGCTGCATCCTCCAAAAATTGGAGAGACCCCAGGGGAATTGCCCTATGGCTTCTCCCTTTATTGGAATACTACTGTGTCTCCTTTTTGGACATCAACCTCTGGTGTTTGTGGATTCATTTTCCCGACACCAGCCAGGCTGGAGCAGAGGTGCCAGGGCTGACGAGCACACCCGGGAGCAGCCGGGGAGAGAGAGAACCCAGAGCAGGGGAGGGAGCCGCGGCTGAGCCCGTGTGTGTGCGCCTTCCCCGCACGCCGAACCTGAGTCAAACATTCCCCGCCGCTCTGCCAGGGAGGCTGCGAGAGATCTTTTCACGTTTTAATTAGGCAGCTGGGAGATCGGTGACTCAGGAGAGGGACAAGCCGAGAGACAACTGCGGCAGCCGGGGCGCACTCGCGTTATGCAAACAGCTTTTACCGAGGCTGTGCCGGCGCTTGGCGGCTCCGGAGCTGGCTGCTGCTGCAGGAGGAGCGCGCCCGGCCCTGGGGGCTGCTTGGGGACACGGTGACAGCGGACATGTCCCGTTCTGGGCTCGGCAGGAGCTCACCCTGCGATGGGACCGCTGGGCTGAGCCCCGTGGCTGTGTGAGGGCAGCAGCAGCCGGCTCGTGGATTTATTTCCCTGCTGACATTTCCTTCCAGACTGCACCAGCCGCGCTTGGCTCGGTGTCCTTTGCCTTTGGACAGCTGCAAATCACCCTCGCAAGCTGCTCGGAGTCTCTTCTCCCGAGAGCTACACGGGCTCAGAGCTCCCGGTTGCTCTCGAGCTGCTCACAAATCCCTGTGGACTGAAACAGGACCTGGAGCATCTTCAGGGTTAGGGCCAGGGGGATTGAGCTCCTGGGAAACCAGTAAAAAACTCGATGTAGTTTTGTAAAAAAACAACGGAGGGATGGGGATCGATGCCCAGCGGGGCTTTCAGCACCTTATTACGAGCCTCAGTGAGCATTCGCCACCTGGCCAAGTGAATCCACCCAATCCTGCCTCAAAAAAACAGGGAAAGTTCCCACTTGGCTCGACTTTCCCCTGTGTTAATAGTATTTATTGCTGCTTGAAAGAAGTTCAGCTGCCTTGACTGCACACAGCCCCAGGGAACGGCTGGGGGAAAAACCACACTGCTTCCAGAAAAGCAGGCGTAAGGATTCGGAGATAAGAAGGATAAAAAGAAAGCTGTGCATCGAGTGGAAAAAAAAAATAATAAAGAGTTTAATAGCAGCTTAAGACTGGCGGTTTTGGCAGCCCCAGCACAGAGAGAAATTAAGCTCTGCACACAGAAGGTTATAAAGTGCTTATGGTAACAGACACGGACAGGGGCTGAGCAAAGGAGGCAGGAAGAGGGAGCCTGTCCAGAGCTGGGGCACAGGCAGAGCAGCACCGACCTGTCCCTGGGCTCAGAATTGCTGCCACGGTGCAGGGGACGTGGGGCTGCCCAGGGCCATCCCCCCGGGGGCTGCTGCAGCTCAGGGGCGCCTGTGCCCGTGTGGGTGACACCCGCCCCGTGGGCGGCAGTGCCACTGGGACACCCGGCCCGAGGTGAGGGAGGTGGGGATGGAGCCCGGCCAGGCTGGTTACAGCCCTGCAGCGTGGTCAGGGCTGTCCCAGGGCCCCGTGTGGGCATCAGCACCAGCTCAGAGGGTCTCGTGTGACCCCCAGGGCTCCCTGCAAAAGTGCATGGAGCATCATTCCATGCAGGATTCCCAGGGGAAATGCATCCAGCCCTGGGGCCCAGCACAGGAGGGATCTGGAGCTGCTGGAGAGAGTCCAGAGGGGGCCATGGAGATGTTCCAAGGGCTGGAGCCCCTCTGCTCTGGGAGGGCTGGGGGTGTTTACTTCGAGAGGAGAAGGATCCAGGGATACCTCAGAGCCCCTTCCAGGGCCTAAAGGGGCTCCAGGAGAGCTGGAGAGGGACTGGGGACAAGGGATGGAGGGACAGGACACAGGGAATGGCTTCCCACTGCCAGAGGGCAGGGCTGGATGGGATATTGGGCAGGAATTGTTCCCTGGGAGGGTGGGCAGGGCTGGCACAGGGTGCCCAGAGCAGCTGTGGCTGCCCCTGGATCCCTGGCAGTGTCCAAGGCCAGGTTGGACATTGGGGCTTGGAGCAGCCTGGGCTGGTGGGAGGTGTCCCTGCCCATGGCAGGTGGGTGATCTCCAGCCTGGTCCCCCAGGTCCTGCCCTGGATAATCCCATCAGGGAGACCCTTTTGCCCAAGCACTGGCAGAGCTCACGCACGTCATGTTTTCCCCGAGGTGATCTTGGTGGCCTGGCAGGGTCTGCCTGACGTCTCTGGCTTTGCTACAAACACGGAGTTAATCTCCTTTTGGCAAGGCAGCCTGAGAATTTATGGTCGTGGAGTGTGAGGAGATGAAAAGGCACCGTGGAAGGCATTATCTGAAGTGCTCTATTGAATTACCATCAGATGAATCCAAACGACTTTAATGATGCAGCTTGGCCTTGTGCCACCAGAAGGGATCACATTCCCCAGGGAGGCCTCAGCGTCCTGTCCCTGGCTGGGCTCCCATCCCACGTCAGCCCTTGGGTGAAGAGCATCATTCTCCAGTGACCTCCATTCCCTGCCTGAACCACAGCTCCTGGCCCAAATGGGCTCTGGCATCCATCACCTCCAGCTTTTGGGATCAAATCTACATTGTCCCTGCAGGTCCTTTGCACTGTGAGGACCCACCAGGATGGGTCACATTCCCACAAACCCTGGGAATTTTGGTTTTGCCACCCAAAGCAGCCCCAGCCACAGCCTCTTACCTGCTCTGCTTCGGAGTAGGGGTTGTTCAGGACCACGGGGGTGCTGCTCTTCCCCCACAGGTCCCCCGGGACACGATCGTTCTCCATCCGAGCCGGCAAAGCTTTCTGGGGATTGTTCTCCCCTTCCCTGAAACTGAAGGGTTAAAAATCATTTGGGTCCCTGGGTGCTGGGGCCATGGGCACGGGTCCTGCTCCAGCTGCTTCCCACAGGAGCCAGAACTTGGCGGGAAGGAAGGAAAGGCTGAGGCTCAGCCAAGGCAATGAATCACCGAGGTGAAGACAACACAACACAAGGGAAATTCCACCTCAGGGCCACAGGAAAGCCCTGGCCCCACCACAGAGCCTCTACACCCCAAACCCCGGGCTGGAACCCTGGGAAAACAGGCATGGAGACAGGGAAAGGAGGCTGGAAAAGCTCATGGCAGAAGGCGTTTGCAGAGCAGCTCGGCGCTCATGAGCAGGGAAGAGGGAAAAACCCCAGAGCAAACAGGAGGCTCCCAGGAGCTCTCTCTTCTCTTCCTGACCTTTCCAGACGCTATGAGTGGAAGTGATTTCAGTCAAGCACACTGATGGATTGCCCCTGGAATTGCTGGGGCTGAGGGGAAGGCCGGGGACTGGGGACATCCCAGCGCTGGCTGCCCCAGCCCGCTCGGTGACACGAGAGCAGCTCAGGTGTCACTCGGGTGTCACTCGGGTGTCACTCGGGTGTAACTCCCTGCACCACACAGGTTTTGGGGTGTGGGAGAGGCTCTGAAATGCCACTCGAGCAGCTGATGTGAAACCTGTGCCACGTGAGCCCTCGCCAGGGAGAAAACAAAGGGGGTTTAGAGACGTGACATTCAGGCAGGCGGGAGGTGGCACCTTGTCACCAGCACCGCAGGGGGAAGGGGCTCCCTGGGCTGGGCTGAGCAGGGGCACGGGTCAGCACGGGCACAGGCACTGAAGAAATGCCCTCTGGAATTGTTTTGCTCCTGCTGTCAGTCCTTAAAAGTCTTCCAGATGCCACTGAATCAGTAATGAGGCTTCTCATTAACGTGGCAGGGTTTGGGCACTGACCAAAGTAGGACACTTGCACTCGAGGCATAAATCACACCAACAGGGTGCTCTTGAGGCAATTTCAGGAGGACAAATAAATACAAATAAATTCAGTTTCACAGTCCTTGAACTCCTTTAGCTCAAGGAAACAACTTTATTTAAAGAGCATCTCCCTGTGCTTTTCCTGTCATTTTTCTGCTTTTGCAGAACCATGCTCAGCTGCCAAAATATTTCCCTGGGCTCTGGCCACCTTCCAAACATTGGAAAGTGGCCACCTTGGTGCAAGTGAGGAGGCACAGGTGCCTGAGGGCAGTTTTTCCTGGGATTTCTGTGCCCCTCCAGGCCATGAAAGCTGTTCCCTGGTGACCTGGCTCCAAGGAGGAGTGAAAGGGCTTCAATCAGATAAAACACAAGAAACCCCACCCGCAGCACCTCAGCCAAAGGCAACAGAGCCCAATCTCTGCTGCAGGTGGTAGTGATCCACACAGACCCCAGAACCCACCTGGATCCACAGGGATCCCAGGGGCAGGGACAGCCAGGACCCTGCAATCCCACTGTGCCCAACCCTAAGGGCAAGCTCAGGGTGTCCTGCCCAGTCTCCCTCCATCCCAGTAATCCCCAGCAGCCAGGCAGGGAATTAGCAGGATGAGGCTGCAGCCAATCTGGCTCTCTCCTGCAAGCAAGGCCCAGCTGGTAAATCTCCTGGAGATCTCTCATTCCCACGGCTGCACATCCCTGCCCTCCTGCCCTGATCCCCATCGTGCCAGGGCACACAGAGCCAGGTCAGCACAGGGCCACCGAGCTCGTGGGGTCACCTCCAGCAGCTGAGGAGCCCCAGCTGCTGCTCCTCACAGAGGGCTCAAAATCCAGACAGAAGCACTGACTCCGTAAGGGAGACACCCTGGGATCTCCTGGAGCTTGGGACCTAGCAGAGGAAACGCCCTGGAAAACCACGGGGCCTCTCCAGGGACCCACAGGAGAAGTTTGGGATCAGCCAGAGATCCCACAGGTGCCCCCAAAAGGATGCTGCCCCCAGGGAAGTGTCTGCAGGGCCACTGCCAGGGCGAGGGAAGCTTGGAGAGGGATCCATCCAGCAGCAGCTGCAGCTGGAGGCCTTGAAATGTGGGATCCCATTCAAAGCCATAAATGTTGGCAGCTGGAGCAATCCCAGATGTTGAATTAAATTGGGTATTAATTTGGTGCTTGGGGATTTACAGGGATTGCTCCCTTTCCTTGGCCTCGAGCACCACCTGACAGCGAGGTGCCCCATCCTGAGGGACAGGGACATCCAGGTGGGAATTACCTGGATGCTGCACATCCCTTGCGTGTCTGCAGGTGTGGCAGGAGCGGGATCCGTGCTGCTCTTCCCGATGGATTTATGGCTGCATGAGCACGGCAGGGAGGGGCTGACCCTGCTGGAAAGGCTGGAAAAAGCTCTGCTGGAAAAGCACAGCCAAGCGTGGCTGTGACAAAGCCATGGGAGTGACCTGGGGGGTGTTTCTGGTGCTGTGCCTGGCCAGGGGCTGCCCTGAGCCAGTGCAGACCTCCCCCGGATGAGGCTGCCCAGAAGGATCCGGCTCTGTCTTTTTGGAGAGAGGCACGGAGAGAAAAGCCCATTCAGAGCAGCCAGAGCCTCACCCCAGTCCGAGCACAGATGGGGGAATAAAAATAAAACCCATCAATTGCTTCATTTTACAAATATTTCCTGCCCCTCGCTTGTAAGGGCCTTGTTTGCGAGCTGGGACAGGAACAGGATTTTTGGGATGAGTTATTTTCCTCTCTTGCCGTGGCTGCTCCAGCCCCCTGAGGCACAGGGTGCCCTAGCACACCCCCGTGAGGATGTCACTCCCAGCCCCAGCACGATGTTTCCAAAAGGATTTTATCAACAGGAGAGCCCAAAGGGCACGGGGGAGGGCACAGCTCCCTCGAGGGAGCCAGGTTGGACATCCCCAGGGATCTGCCTTGGGACAGCCACAGGGACAGAGGAGCTGGCTCCTCTTTTGGAGTTTTTGGAGAACTCCAGGCCAGCCTGAACAGGGCTTGGAACAACCCAGGATAGTGGAAGGTGTCTCTGCTCTGGTAGAGGGTGGAACAGGATGGGCTTCAAGGTATTTTCCAACCCAAAGAGATTTTTTTAATCCCCACTTCGATGTCTCTGAGGAACTGGAAGCAATGCTGAAGATAGAGGCTGTTGGTTGGATGAACTCTCCCAAAAGCCAGATCCAGGATCCAGGCATCCCTCTCTGACCTCTCCCAGATCCATGACACACTCTCAGGCAGATCTCTTGGATCCAGAGAGATCCAACCCCCAAAACCCTGTCTGAGGGGTATTTCTGTTCTGAAAGCCAAATTTGATACTTTAAAAAGGCAAGAGGAATCCTGCCCTCCCCCACTGGTGCCAGGCAGGGCCTGGGATGCTGCCTCCCCTTGGAAAGAGCATCTGGCTGTTTGGAGAAATGAGAGGCACCACTGTTTTCTTTTGACTAATTTGATGATGTTGCAGTGCTCCGAGTGATGAAGCAGAAGGGAAGTTGCTGAGACAGCCCTTTCAGAAATTTCTCCAAAGCTTTTCCAAAAAGAAATTAAAGGGGGGAAAAAAAAGAGCAAAAGGGAAGTTTGTCAGTTTGTCACTCGGCCCCTTTGAATTTCCTTGGCAGAAGGAAAAATTCAAATCTCTGATTTCCCAGGCAGAGAACAGAGATATCCGTGGCTGCTGCCATCCCAGTTGGGGTGGATGATAAGGATGGCAACGCCCACACCTCGGTGACAGCTCTGGTGACTCTGATAACATCACCCTGTGCTGTGACCAGGGATGAGCTTCTTCCTTCCAGGCCCTTCTCCTGGAAAACCTGAGCCTGGGGCTGTGTGGGAAGCTCACATCTCGGGAGAGAAATTCCTTCTTTGTATCTCATTCCCTGATTTTTCATTTTGGGAATGGCTGCACTTGTAGTGCTCCTCCTTCCAGTTCTTGGGGCTGGGATAAGCAGCTCTTGCCTCACCTTTCTTTTGGCCCATGGAAAACCACATTCCAGAGGGCATGGCATCCTCAGAAATTAAAATTCCCTGTGCTTCCTTCCCTGGGGCAGCTGGAAAACCTGCAGGCTGCAGGCTGGAGCGTTCAGCAAGGTCTGGACAAGAGCAGAGGGAGAGGGATGGGGCAGAAGGGATTTGTGGGGTGCAGAGGATGGAGCAGAGGAAGTGGGAATTTGGGAGAAGGAAAACTCCAAAAGCTGGGATGCACTCCCTGGACAGACAGCTGGGATGGTGTGCCCGGGGTGGGAAGTGCAGGGTGATCCAAGCAAGGAACAGAGGGAGAGGGGATGTGGGTCAGCACGGGTGGAGGAGCACAAAAGCCTCAGGAAAAACCTGTGGGATGATCTGGAGAAGATCCTGCGGCCTCAGCAAGTCAGGAATGTGCCCAGCACTGGGATCAGGGACTAATGAGCCGAGCAAGCTTCGGCCTCAGGGATCTGTGAAATATGAGGCTGGAAAATGCCTTTGAGGAGGCACTGACACACAGAGACCTGGGAACAGATCCAAGCAATCCCAAACTCCCACCAGCACAGCTCAAAATTCAACCAGCATCGAGCTGCAACCGCCGCTCCCGTCCCTTCCCAGCCATTCCCAGGGAGCACCTGGAGGATTCCAAGAGCTGGGACTCACACAGGGATCTCCTACAGGATCACACCGGGGCCATGGGTTTGTCTGCTGGGGTCACACACAAGGAGAGGGGCTGTCCCATCCTGGGGGATGCAAGGAGCAGCCCAGAGCACTGGGAGAGTGAAGGGTGGCTTGGGGACAGGTCTGATGTATTTGGGGGGAATTGTAGGCTCCCTTCCAGTGGTGGAACGATGTATTTGGGCAGAATATGGGATCTCTTTGGGGGGAATATGGGATATGTTTGGGCAATATGTGTTTTCCAGGCATAGAGTGCCTGCCTGGATCAGTGATGGAGTAGAGTGATGAGGAAGAAGCCCTAACAGAGGGAGCAAGGGAAGGTTTTCCCTGCCGGAGCTCCCTGCATCCATTTCCACAATGGCACAAACGTGGTAATTCCAGGGAACCTTCTCCTTTCTGAGGTTTGAAAGTTTTGTATCCAAGTGCAGAAGAATGAAGACAGATCAGAAATGCAAATGAAATGTTTTGAGCAACACAAAGAGATTTTGGCGGTCCTGAGGAAGGTGGGAGGAAGAGAATTTTCTCTTCGGGAACTGCAAAATTATGGGGTTTGTTCCAAGGCACGCTGGAGTCTGAAACCTTGAAACCTTTCCTGAACTGAATTCCTGCCCTCAGCACTCTTCTCCCTCTCGGGGCTGCTGTTTGGACTGAAACTGCCATGTTTCCATCATGCTGCTCATGTCATGGAAGAGACCTGGGAAGGAAAATAAACCCTGGCAACTCAGTGGGGAGGGGGGAAGAAGGAGGGAAGATGGGACCTGACAATCTCCCCAGAGCTCTGAGGGAAAAACAGACCTGGGTTCACTGGCAGAGAGTGAATCAAACTCTATTTTTGCTTCCTAGCCTACAGTGAGCCTCATGGCAGAAATGCCAGCTCTCATCATACCTTGAGCCCCACGATCCCGACTGCTCCCCTCTCCAAATGCAGAGACCTGAGCCCGGGAGCAGCTGTGGGCACTCCATGGACACACCCCGAGGGCACATGGGGGGAGGAGAAATCAGCCAGGAATTCCCCTTGGGGAATGCAGACCATAGGGGCAGAGGATGGAGAGGAACTGATTGTGTCCCCAAAGCAAACTTAGGATCAATCAATCAATCAATCAGTCAATCACAGGATGGATTGGAAGGGACCTCAAAGCCCATCCAGTGCCCCCCTTGCCATGGGCAGGGACACCTCCCACTGTCCCAGGCTGCTCCAAGCCCCATCCAGCCTGGCCTTGGACACTGCCAGGGATCCAGGGGCATTGTTTCAAAAGTCATCGTCTTGCTGGTAGTGTGCTGAAACTGTATTCTGTACAGTCTTATAAGGAGTACTTAGAAGAGGTATTGTGTGTAGAACTGGTATGGCCTTTAGTTTCAGAATTGCATGATAGAAGGTAAACATACTGGTGAATAATGAAAACGAATCTTTAATTGCTAT
>VYXF01001335.1:46280-57763 GCA_013397295.1 Polioptila caerulea
CACTGCCAGGGATCCAGGGGCAGCCACAGCTGCTCTGGGCACCCTGTGCCAGGGCCTGCCCATCCTCCCAGGGAACAATTCCTGCCCAATATCCCATCTCTCCCAGCCCTCTGGCAGTGGGAAGCCATTCCCTGTGTCCTGTCCCTCCATGCTCCTATAAGAAGTCCCTCTCCATCTTTCTTGTAGGCTCCCTTCCAGTTTTTCTTGGAAGCAACACTGGAGAGAGGAGCTGGAAGCCCAAAGCATCAGGTGTAGTTTGAATTGTTTTTGCCAAAGCCCATCTTGAGCGAGAAGTTTTTGGCTCCCTGAGGACAAGCTCAGCCGTGGAACGCTGTCACAGCTCTGTGAGCTGGGAAGGTCAGCACCAGGCAAGGAGGAGACAGAATAGGATTCATCCCAAACCCACCATCTCCAGCTGGATCAACAGCCAAATAGGCCAGGCTGGAGGTGTCCAGCTCAACCTTGAGCCAGGTTTTGCACCCTCCTGGGTGTAGGTAGAGCTCAATTCCAGCACTATTCCTGCCTGCAGAAGTCACGGCTCATGCCCGGGAGCTGCATCCATCTGATAAAGCTCACTGGGGTTTTTTTGGCATTTCCTTGGCACTGACCAACACTCTCCCCAGTTATCCACTCCCCATTATTCTCTGACCTTCCTGCACTTCTCCTGCCATCCAAGAAAACTTGGAGTGCAGGAGACCTTCAGGATGCCCCGGCTCTGTGTGAGCCCAAGCTGAGGAGATGAATCATCCTCAGCCCAATCCCACAGAAATGCCCTTTGCCCCGCACGGCAGCTCTGACAGCTCCTCCCTGCAGTAAATCTCTTTCCCACACCTCTGCTCCAGCCTGGGTCTTCTCCCTCACTTCCACAAGAGCCAGGCTGCAGCTTTTCATCAAGGAGAATTTGATTGAAAAGTGGATTTTCCTCCCCAAGGTATAGCGATTACAAAGATTTGGTTTTTTTATTAGGATATTGGGAAAAAAAAAAAATCGGTATTTTGGTGAAGTCTCTGCTTTGCTGCTTCATGATCCTTCAATTTAAGTGAAATCAAAGCATTTCTGTTTCATCTCTGAATAGAAGAGACTCCAGGAAGTAAATCCACATTTTTCATCCCTCCCCATGGCTGGAGCAGAATTTCCTTGGAGATCCTGTAGCTGGTGGGATGGGGACATGGTTTGAAGGGTGAGGCTGCACCTTGTTCAACCCCAAAGTTTGGGATTGTGTCTTCTGGGGGCTTTGCTGGGCTGTGACCCACAGGTCCCTGATCTAAACCAGAGGGGATTTTGAAGCCCCCCTGCACATTTTGCATCCAGTCATGACCCTTTCAATATCTCAGCTCTAAAACCAAGCTCTCCCAGGATGGGCTGGTGCTGGATTAAATCATGCACAGTCCAGACAGGTTTTTGGAGAGCGTCCTGGGCTCGGGGGGTTAAATCACTTCCCATTGCACAGCAGATCTCCAGATTTTCCAAACCCCAACAATTCCCAGGTGAACAAGACCTGGAGAGTTCCTGTGGTGGGGAGGGGATGGCAGGGAGGACGCCCAGACACCGGCACCGAGCCCAGCAGATATTTTTTCCCTCTGACTCAGTGTGAGCACCTTAACAAGCTTTGTACTGTGTCCTCCCCGGGAAACAGGAATAAATTGGGAGAGCAGGAACGACATGAAAACAACTGAAAATAAAACAAGGAGGGTGGAAAACACAGGGGGTGTGGGTGGGATTGGGATAGGAGAGAGTGGGAGCTCAGCCTTGGCTGGGAGCCCACGGAGGGAGACCCCGCTGTGGCTCTCCCCTCTTGTTTCTGATAAAGAAAAATGAACACAATTTTTTCCTCTTCCTCAGAAGTGTCTACAGCAAGACAACCTGAAATTACAGAGAACTTGAAATTACAGATCTTTCCATGCCTGAGCCACAGATCTGCAGCTCCAGCAAACCCTCGGGGCTTTTCCAGCCAGTCAATAAGTGAGGGCAGCCACAACCTGCTGCAGCATTTGACACTGCTAAAATGTGCTTGGGGACTTGGGGAAATGCAATAGGAAAAGGCAACCTATCAGTGTTAATGAACGGTCAGGAGGAGAGGGAGTTGGCACTGAAAAAACCCAGCTACAAACAACAGCTTTGTAAAGCAGGAAGGGCCCCAGGGAGCTGCTCCGGCTCAGGGAAACACTGAGGAAAATTGGGAGCTGTCCCACTTCCCCCTCCTCAACAGGACGCGTGACCAGTGTTGTCCATGTCCCCTCCCATGCACACAAATCCTGAAACAGCGATCTGGCTCTAGAAGGAGCAGAGGCAGATCCGTCCTGGCATTTCCACAAGGATTGGCCGTTCTGAGCTCCCCATAGAAAACATTTCTCTGGTCCCACTGCCCTTGCCCTGTCTTGGCTTCAGATGGAGCTGCATTGAGGCTCTCCTCCCCTCTCCCAAAAGGTTTGGGAACTCATTTCTCCTGGGAATCACCGTGCCCTGCCGGTCCACCCTTCCTGCCTCCTCTCCTGCAGTTAAAGCGAATTTCAGCCGGAGAGCTCTAAGGCAGGACCACAAAGACAGGAATACCATGGACCTCCTTTGGCAGGTGGGGAGACTGAGGCACGGGATTTTGCTTCAACTTAAAACAAGTGGAGTTGAGAACGTGGAGCAGGAATTTATCCCAGCCCATCCCGTGATCCACCACATCACACAGCTCAGCTTTCCATGAGACATTGTTCCCGGCCTCCCCAATTTCTCATGCTTACATCCTTCTTTCACAATCTTCTGCCAATTTTTCATCTTCCCCTCACCGACCACTTCCCCCTTTTTCGCATCCCTTCCTCTCCATCTCCACCCTGCTGTGCCAGGCAGCAGCCAGCTGTGGAGAGGCCTCAGCGAGCCCAACCAGCACGTTCCACCCAAGGTAAAAAATGTATTTAGGGACCTACCAGTCCACCTGGACTTCTATATCCCGTGTCTCTACCTTGGAGGGCGCATCTCCATCGCTGTCCTTACTGCTGCTCTTCAGCAGGTCCAGGACGGGCTCGATTTCTTTGAGCAGCTCGTTGTCTTCCACGCCGCCATTGAGACAGGAGTGACCACAAGCCCTGTCCTTGCCCTTCCCGGCGTCCGGCCCTTTGCTGCCGGGAACAACGCCGTTAACGTGGACCATGGGCTCCACCTCCTTCCCGATCTCCCTGGTCCACAGGGATCCCATGGCTGCTGGCAGCGGCTGCTCTTTGCTGGGAATGCTTGGGTTGGACAAGTCAACAGCCTTCGGAGCCGGGCACAGGGGTCTGGTGACACGGACGGTTTTGGGCGTCCCGTCGCCCATGAAAGTGGTCTCCAGGTGAGTGGTGAAGCCCTCGGGGCCGCGCAGGATGAGCACCACGTAGGTCTCAGAGGCGACGCTTCTCAGGATCTCCAGCGCCGTCTCATAGCTCATGTCCACCAGCGGCCTGCCATTGACGGCTAAAATGATGTCCCCAGCCTGGATGAGGCCACTCTGCTCGGCAGCCCCGCCCCGGATCAGGTCGGAGATGATGACGGGCGGTTTGCTGACGCGCTCCTTCACCAGGAAGCCGAGGCCGCCCACCTTGCGCTTGAAGAGCCTCACCGAGATGACGTTGGGCTGGATCTGCTGCACGCTGAACACATTCTCTTCCATGGCAGCCCCCTCCTCCAGCCCGCACTCCAGGACCTCAACACCCGCTGGGCGCAGGGAAATTCGCTGTCGAAGGCGCTTCCCAAAGCCGGAGTGGGAAGGGGCAACTCTGGCTTTTAAGGAGCTGGACTCACTGGGAAACTCCCCTGGGCTTCGGCTGCAGAGGGGCTTCCTGCGGCATGCTCGGTGGCACTGCTCTCCGAACGGGAGAAAACCGGGAATGTCACCCCTGGGAAGCCAGGCTAGGAGCAGGGCGGGCAGGGCTGGGCATCGCCTGGAGTGGGAAACATTCCAGCTTCCAGTCAGCCGCTGGTCCTGCGCCGGGCGGAGAGAGGGAGGCAGCCCGCTCGCTTCACCGGCATCCCCGCCGACGGTGCGAGGGCTTCTTTATCTGGAAAGAAGGGGGAAAAAACAACAAAGGAGGGGGATAAGTGAGGCAGGGCAGGCGCAAGTGCCTGCTCAGCACGGGGCTCGGCACGCCACAGGCACCCTGTCCCCACAGATGTCACCCCCCCGGGCTGCGTTTGGGAGCCAGGCTGCAGCCTCACAGAGCTCCGGGCTTTGTTTCCTGCACCTCCCTGCGAAAATCGGCACCATCTGTTCGGCGGGGCCGGCGGGGAGCGGGGAGCCCTGGCAGGGGCCGCTGGGCACGGGCGGTGCTGGGCAGCCCGGCTCGGACACCGCCCGCCCTGCGGGGCTCGCACGCAGGGGGAGCCGCGCGGAGCTCGGCCGCGATCCCTGCCGGCTCAGGATCCCGTCTCCATGTGTTTCCCAGAGAATCCAACAGCCTGATGGGTGAGAGCAGACAGGGGACGGGCATCCCTGCCCGGGAGGAAACCTGTTCCGGAGGTGCTGTCACTCCGAGGCGGCTTCAGGAGCAGGAGCAGCAGCCCGGAGCACAGCGAG
This sequence comes from Polioptila caerulea, assembly GCA_013397295.1. Lineage (NCBI taxonomy): Eukaryota > Metazoa > Chordata > Aves > Passeriformes > Certhiidae > Polioptila > Polioptila caerulea. The sequence continues at coordinate 50,818 of VYXF01001335.1, forward strand.
GGGACAGAAGAGGCCGCTCAGCTCCCCTTCCCCGGAGTTAGGAAAACACTTCCTAAGACAACTGCTTTTAAGGCTGGCTGCAGGGATCACGGCTCAGCTCCTCCTCTCCCCATATTTCCAGCCTGGCACGGGGAGAAGGAGGCGACGCTCGCACTCCCCCGAGCCCAGCTCTGCCATCCGGCTCCGAACTGTTCCCGCACCAGCTGCTCCAGTGCGGGGAAACCACCCCGAGGGGAACGCGCCCGGGGCTCATCCTGCGCTCGGGGGAGCCCCGTGCAGCTGGGCACGGCTGTGAACGGCCCCGGCAGGGCTGGGGGAGTCACATCCCATTGACTCCTGATGGGACCCTTGCTCTTACACCGCCACGCTTGGCTTCCGTCGCTTCTGCTCCCAAAGCCTCCCCGCGCTCCCCTCGCGTTCCTCAGATGCTCTGGAGGTTTCTCTCCAGGACTGTGCCCTGACACTTCGCATCGAGCCAGCACCTTCTCTTCTTTTGTAAAATCTGAGTTTTGGGCGGAGAACAGAGGGCACTTGTTCTGCCGGAGGCACTGACTGACAAGGGAAACAACTTTCTGTCTCCCCATATTCAGGGCAGCATTCGCACCTTCAGCCCCCCTCTGCCGGGAGCCCCTCGGGCTCCCAGATGGGACAAACAGGGGTCTGAGGAGCAGGGCAGTGACACCAGCGCCACTCGGGCACGTTAATCCTCATGTGAGGGATGCTGCTGACCCCAGGCTGGGCTTTTTTAGCAGCGAATTAGGAATAAAACAATCAGAGACCCATAACCCAAACCGATGGGTTTAACCCCTGTGGCCCTTCCCCTGCTCCCTGAGGAGCAGCAGCAGCTTGCAAAGAGTTAAATGCCACCGGGTCACGTCCTCAAAGGCTAATTAACGCCCTAATTGCCAGGTTACTTCCTGCAAATGACTCTGGATCAGGATCCCGGGATGGGCTGTGCCACCTCCCAGGGCTCGGGCAGCGGCGCAGGATAGGGAAGGTTCCAGTTTTGGGGAGGATGGAAGAAAGCAGGAATTTGCTTCTGCCAGAACTGTTCTGTCCCCTTCCTTCCCTCCCACCCCTCCATCCCTTCCCCATCCCAACCCCACTTCCACAGGAGGGCCCCAGCCGAGTTTCCCCTCTTTCCCAAGGCTCTTTGGGAATAGCAGGAGCAGCTTCCTTCTCCCTGCCAGGCTCTGATTTTCCTGTCCCGCTCCCCTGGCCCCACACCCCCCCCAAGGTGACCGTCACCCTGACGTCCAGGCCCGGCGCTGAGCCACACAAAACTCATCCTAATGCCGAGGCTGGCGCCGTGGGGACAAAGGGGGCGTTGGAAGCCGCCGGAGTGCCACGGGAGCAGGGAACAGCAGCTCCTTGCGAGGGGCCAGCCCCGCTGCTCGCTCGGGGCTCCGCAGCCCTCGCCACCTCCTCGCCCTGGGCGAGCTCTGCGTTTGCATCGTGCTCGTCTCAGCGGGCAAAGCCACCGTGGGCACCGCCTGGAAGCACAGCCAGGCGTTCCCAGCTGCTCACACGGGCAGATGCTGCACAGCTGGAGGATGTCCTTCAGCCCCGCTCGACCTTACAGCGGGACTTGCTGAGCTCGCTGGAAAGAGCTGAGAAACCCCGGTGTTTAATCCCTCACTCTTCTCCCACCAGGATAATTTCCAGCTATTTCCATGGAAAAGCTTGTAATTTCTTGTATGTGTTCTTGCCCAGCCTGCAATCCCATGGAATGCCATGGCATTTCTAGGTGCTCATTGTTCCCTGTCCCCAAACCCACGGACGCCTCAGCATTCCTTACAAAAAGGATGAGAAGGGAAACGTAGATTTTAAGTGATACCTCAACACCCATCCAGGGATTTCTCCTTTTTTTCTGCTGCTCCTCAGAGTCAGGAAGGTCAGAAAAGACCCAGAAAGGAGAGAGACAGGCAAGGAGAGGGAGGACAGACAGGCTCTAAGCACCTCAGCCTCCTGTTCCTTTAGGGAATAGTTGGATAAGGATTTTCACAGGGTCATGGCATCACTTACGTTGGAAAATAACCTTAAAGATCATTGAGCCCAATTATTTTCCAGCTGGAAAGCCTTGCACAAACTCAGACTGGAGAGAGGAGGGAGAGGGAGAAGTCCAGGGAGGCGGGAGACACCAGGAGTGCTCGGGAGACTCCCCCAGGAGGGTCAGGGCTCTCCTATCCCAGCTCCGGCTGTCCCAGGTCTGAGCTCAGGGGGGAAACGTTCCAGGTGGAACCCAAGAGGTTCAACCCTGTTGGGGGCTGAGCTGTGCTGAGCTCTGTGAGCCCACAGATTCCCAGTTCTCCCTCCCAGCACCATGAGGACTCCGATTTATGGACCCCAGAGCCGGGTCGGACATTTAGAAGCTACTGGAGGTGTCAGGTCTAACTCCTTAAAACAGCGAGAGCAGGACGGGGTTTTACCAGGGTAGGAACACTTACTTCACCCCAAAAGACAGCCAGGAGATGGCAAATCCATCAGCAAAGCCAGGCTCAGCTCCCTGTCAGGCCAGCCTGCTGGAATAAACCTCCAGGGATGGGGCCATTCCACTCCTGCCTTGGTTTCCCTGCCCTTCCCAAAGCATTCCCCAACTCAAAGTAGAAAACAACCACAAACCCTGCAGAGGGGCAGCATCCCAGGCAAGCCTTAACCCTGATCCCAGCACCAGTCCCAGAACACTCCTCCTTTGGAGCTTTCAGGGAAGAGCAGCAGAGCTGGCTCCCCCCCGGCAGCGACGAAGGCGCTGGCTCAACAAACCAAACCCACGAGAAGCTCCTTGAGCTGCCAGATAACATCCCAAGAACAAACTCCGCCACAGATGTGAATGCCGTGATTTGATTTCCAAGGCAAAGCGGAGGAGAACTCAATCTTGGGAGCTTTAACACGATCTCCTCACTCTGCCAGGCGGGAGCCGCCGGCTGTGCCTGCCCCGCGCCAGCCCCTGGCCGTGGCCACCCGCACAGAGCCATTTGGAGCCCTGTTTTAATGGCCCCTGGATGCCTGTGCCAGCTTTAAATGGGCACCATTGTCCTCTTTAATTAGCTTTCGTGGGATTTATAGCGCTTGAGGAAGAAGCCTGGTGCTGATGGATTTATGCCCATTTAATTTTTACGACCCACGGAGCATCGGTGGATCGGATGAGCAGCGCTGGGATGCAACATATGCACTATTCCTGTAAACCTGTGTGGCTGTGCCTCCGAAAAGGGAGCGTTCAAGTGATTCCCTGGCAGGCAGCTCGTCAGTGCCAGCAGTTCCACACTCCACGCCCACCCAGTGTCTCCTTGTCCACGGCCTTTTAATCCTGGGAATACTCAGACAATGTTCCTCTGACACCTTAAATTTTAGCCTTTATATTTTTCAGGTCCTGGACTGCACTGGTGTGTAAGTCTGAACTCTCTATAGAATGCTGGTCAGCTTTCTTCACATTCTGCTCAGACTGAACAATCCTTCTGGGCCTGGGAACCAAGGCCACCATCTGCCTCAGGCCTGGAAAGTGGAAACAAAAGGGAATTGGGGGTGGGGAAGCAAACCTGGGGAATGTGACTTCATTACCTGAAGCTGTAATTGGACAATCCAGCTCTGATATGCAGCCAGACCAAAGCTCTGTCTGTGTGAGGAACCCGTGGCCATCGCCCCTCTGGGGTGTGGCCTCTCAAGGCTTTGCACTGCCCAAGGTGTGTCCTTTAATAAACACCCACTTTACTCTCTGAACTCTGGCCAGCCTCTGCTCTAGGTAGCCACTCCAAGGCATCACCTCCAGCTCTAATCATCCACCTCCCCTCAGCCTTCCCAAATCCACCCAGGAAGAGCGAGACCTTTTCCCTTCAAAACGATGGCTCCGCTTCTCGCTTCCCATTCCCAGCCTGTCTCGTTGGGAATCATTATTCCAGCTGGGCTGGGACTTTGCCTTTGCCCCCAATAAACCTGATTTCCAGCAGGAGAGACTGCAAGGAGGCACTTTGCCATCTGCACAACGCCCTGGTGCCAGTGCCCGCTGGACACCAGCAGGCTCTGGAAGGACACTGCCAAAGGGCTCCACCTTGGAGACCCCATCACCTCTCCGTGGCTGGCTGCACCCAAAACATTCCTGTTCCTGCAGGAAGAACAGTTAATCAGATAAGTCCTTGCCTCTGATGGAAATAAATCCATGGCCAGACCCCAAGAGGGTTCATCTGTCTCTAATCAGGGGTTGTTTCCTGGAAAACAAACCACAGCTGTTTGCTTCTGTTGGGATAAATCTGCCCCAAAGCCCCAGGACCTGCACATTTATCCAATTCCTGGTGCTTGGTTTGGTGTCCAGCCCCTCTCCAGGGAAGGAAACAGCCACGGAAACCTGGTCCTGCTGGCACAACAGCCTCTGGAATGTCTAGGCAGCTAAAATGATCATTGCAGATCCCTTCCAACATAAATGTTCCATTTTTTCTGATTTGATCCTATCTCATCCCATTCAGACCAGTGTCCTGCATGCTCCTGATCATGGAACGACAGTGCTGGAGGAGGCAGAACCACCCCAAAACTTTCCTGCAATTTATTGGAGCCCCTCACCCCCCTCCCATTCACCCCATCCGACACAACCCGAGCAGATCGCACAAAATGAATTTTAAGGTTGCCAAGACAACTGTGTTGACAAAATCCCCCTTTTTCTCTAGCTGCCAGAGCCAGGGTTTTGTTGTAATTTGGAGTTCAAGACTGAGCAGATTTCTGCACCACGCCTGCCATTCCTCTTTTGCTGTTTCCTACAATATTTTCCTGGCACCTGCCGTGTGTGGCTCCAACAGAATTTAGATAAAAGCGTCAATTCTGCCGCTCACCCCATCTTAAACTGATGTTCTTATTAGGGCTTGGCCCATCTGTAAAACCTCAATTCCGCCACCATCAATTTTCTGAGAGGCTTGGAATTACACCAGTGACTCCAGTGTGACAAATTGGAGCGGTGTTAACACACCGCCACTTTGTCCTGGAAGACAAAATGGGTAGGGATGAAATAAATGAGAAAATGCCACTTGATGGATGGTCTGGCAATCCAATCGCAGCACGAGAGGGGAATTGGGGCTCCATTTAGCAAAAAAACAAAAGAAAAGGAAAATTTAAAAATCACAGCAGGTTGGCTGGAGTGGTAATAGCTCTGGAGCTGCCAGCCAGCATCAATAAAGTCAGGGATGGAGCTCCCTGCTCCGAGTCCATCCAGGAATAAACTCCTGGTCCTTTTCAGCCACTCATGTCCCCTCCTCTGCTGCTGACACCCCCAAATCCTTCCTGTGTGGCATTAGATTTTCCAATAAATGCTGTTGGCACTGGTTTTCTAAGGAGTGATTCCTGCCCCTGTTTAAAACCCTCAGGAGAAGATCAGGCTCCTCGCTGCACAAGCCCCCAACCCCCAGCCAGATCCCAGTGAAATTTTGTCCCTGAGACTGCTCGGGGATTTCCTGAGCGCAGTCACCATCCCTCTCCAACAGGGAAGGTGCAGGTTTAGGATCTCTCACTTCCCCACGGATGAACCCAACCCACGGAGCCAAAGCCGAGCTCTGTGTGCTCTGCTTTGCCTTGGCATCCTCGGGGATGTGCCAGGGGAAAATCGAGGATAATTTGTTCCCCCGAGTTTCTGTCCATGCTTTGCATTAGCACTTGTTGCCATAGTACCAACAACAGCAGCAAAGTTCTCCAGGGACCTCCCGGGACACATTCCCTGTCCTACAAGGGCTCTGACTCTAATTCCGGCAGGATTCAGGTGGGGAGATGATTTGGACTTTCCTGCCTCCTGGATTTGCTGAAGGTGCTGCCGGTGGGAGAGAGGCTGTTCCATGGAAGCCTCATCACCCTCACCCCTCCAGCATCCCTGAACATGGATGTGGCAAAAATCCCAGGAATATGTGTGGGAGAGGAATGGAAATGCACCCCACGGATCCCAGGGGTTTTCCCCTTCCCTATGGAAGCTGAAGCAGCCCCAGCCCCTACCCTAAACCAGTTTTTTGCCGTGCCAGAGGAGAGGATTTTGGCTCCCCGAGCCCCTGCTCCTCACTGCTGGCATTTGGGGCAGTCTGCCACCCCAGGGCCAGCTCGGAGCCCTCGTCCCAGATGTAGCAGTGATGCTCCATTTTGCTGCTTCTCGGGGATGAAGGATAATCCCTGCTCGGGGCACCCTGAGCTCCCCGGCCTTTGAAAGTGAGGAAGAGCCGCACGTTCCCAGCATGTCTGGAAACGTAAGCCTGAAACTCTGGAAAATGGGATTAAGACAAGCCTCCTCTAGAAGGGCATTGCTGGAGCTTGTTAAGCTTTTGGGGATTGTCACAGAGAGGAGAAGCCACCGAAAGCATTTTCTTGGCACCATTGCCCCCGTTTTTGTGAGGACACACACGCAGAACCTCCAGGTTTCCACACTCTGTGTACAGAGCCACCCTCCTGGTGACATCTGGGCTGGCCACAGCCACATCCCGAGCCAGATCCTGCACGGACAGTGACGACCCAGGGTCCCTAATCACACACGGCCCATCAGGGCTCATTTGGAACGAGCATGATTTATCCAGCCTCAGCCAGACAGTGGCTCACAGGCCTCTTCGGGACACAATGCATTTATTTTTGGAGGGATCAGATTGCATCTATAGATTTGATTTAACGCACAGATAGGATCAGAGCAGTGGGAGTAGAACAAAGGCATCTGAGCTCCGCTTGGAGCCGCCTCTCCAACCCGGCCCCTCGTTATCGGGGTTGGGTTTCTTTAGGGGAAAATTGATGGTATCAACAAGTATCAAACAATATCGTCGTTACTCGGGAAAGGTAAATGCTAATCTATGCGGGCTGAGCTCATGTGACTTATCAGTTACTAAAAATAGTTGTTTTCAGACACTGATTTAGGGAATCTGGCAGATTTCCTAAGCCTTTGTACAGACACACCACTGAAATGGAAAAGACAAAATACACAAGCAAAGCAGGGAGGGGGGGG
>VYXF01001336.1:368-33008 GCA_013397295.1 Polioptila caerulea
AAATGTTAGAGAGTTTCTGTCCGTTAATAGATGGACATTGATATTAGATCAATGTTTGTATTTCTTTAACTCACAGGGAACTACTAAAATATGATCACTGGCCAGCAGTTTTCTGCTAGGAGAGTCCTGTAGACTGTTCCACACGTCTTTCATAAAAGCCAAACCAACTCCAAACGCTCTGCCTATAGCAGCTTTTCACAAAGGGCTTCAGAAATCCAGGACAACTCTCAAGGGAGCATCCAAAGGGTTTTGTCTTGTTCTGACAGAAGAATTTTCTGAAGCAGTTTCATTCAGATGCAACACAGGATGTGAGTTTTGTATTGAAATGTTTCATGATGCATAATAAGCCTGGAGAATATGAGATTCAGGGATGACATGCAAAAGCTTTGGCATATCCTCCAAAGTGACTAATTAAATTGTCAGTTTTATTTACTCTTCTATTTATTCCACTCAAGTACCAGTACTGTTCTTACTGCTTAAGGAGCCTTACACTATAACAGTTCCCACAGCTCAACAGATATTCCCTGCTCTTTACAGCAGTTAAGCATCTGTCTTTTTCAGGGCCTAGGTCCAGTATTCAGGCATCCCTGACACATTTAAAGTCTCCATTCACTCAACCTACAAAGCATCACCTAACTCCACAGGCACTGAAGTCCCTAGAGAACTAAGTGTTCATGGACTGATGCCTACAGATCAGTCATGCATCTGCCCTCATGCTCAGAGCCCCACACTGTTGGAAAATGGCTCGAACAGAACAGTGATTCATTAGAATTGCTGTGCAGGTAAATTCTTGCTGACATGGCAAGGACAAAGTTGATAGTTTGCAACATGTACGGATGTTCTGATGGAGCAAAAAACAATGAGGCTTTGCCATTTTGCTTATGCTCTGCAACTATAATGGTATCGAAAGAAACATTGTCATTCTAGTTTCCTGCAGCTTGCTAAATGAGCAAAGATTCTCAAGAGAACAAGGAAGGACCCTGGACAGAAAAACTGCTAGGCAAGAAGCCATATGCAAATCATAGGCATCAAGAAAAAACCAATCTGCTTATAGCATCTATGAGTATTTAACCAATCATATTAAGACAACTGTTTATGCAAATAAATAAGATCAAGAATTAACCAACCCAATCAGAACATGACTGTATTAAATCCTAAGAAAACCTATAAAAGAGCACTGTAATTCACAATAAATCTGGTTGTCTGCATGTCTTCCCTCACCGTCGCCGGCACCACACCATGGTGCCCCGAGGACGCAGTGCAGGACAAAACGCTGATTTTCCAGTCAGTACCAGCTGGCAGAATCTGCCTTGGGTGAGCTGGAGGCCAGAAAGAGGTAAAGGAGTAACAGTAGTCTTCATGCTTACAGAGAGGAAGATAATAAAAGAGCCCCCAGATGTGAGTGTGCAACACATTGGAGCTGGCTGATGAAACCCTGGGATGGTTTGGCTTGCTGACCTGCCAGAAAACACTATTTTCCCATCTGCATTCACTTCCACTGCCCAAAAGCAAACAAAGCCAAAGAAGGGCATGAAAAGTGGAAGTCTGCAGAAGCTGGGCTAGCTTTGCTGCCAATTCAATGCCTGGCCTGCAGAGAAATATAGATCTTAAGGCTGGAAAAAATGCTTAGGACCTCTGTAGGCCACAGATTTGAACTTTAGTTTCTGACAAGGCACTATGTCCACCTGAAAATACAAATTATGATTGGGAAGCTTTGCAAAGCTCACAAAGGCCCTGGGTTGATAAATAATACAGGAATTGGAGTGGCTGCCATGGTCATTGCAGCAGCAGTCTGCACCAGACTCGCAGCAGCCCTACTCAGCCACGTCCCCAGGAGCTGCTTTATAAATACGTACTCAGGCTTCACGCACAGTGCTGGCACCTGGAAGTCACAGCTCCACAACCACGGCCACCCTCCACAGGCAGAGACGGGTGGCACAGCAGGGCCTCTGTATGGAAAGGCCCATACTGGTCAGGGTCAGTCCTGCCATAGCTCCAATGGGAACTGGGATATGATCTCCCTGTCTTTACCTCAGCCCATGAGCTTTTTTCCATCTTCCTCCCCTGCTGTCCCATTGAGGAGGAGCAAGAGAGCAGTTTGGGTGGGCAGCTTGTAGCTGGCCAGGGTCAATCGTCATGGGTGACATTGCTCCACTGGAGTGACAAGGGGAGATGAACAATGGAGCATCTCCATGTAAGCTCCAAGAGAAACGTGGGGACCAGGCTTCACGCAGCCCACTCTGGTTGCTACAAGATAGCTCAAACACAAAGGCAAGAGGCACCAGCATAAAAAACTTGGATAGCTCCTGGAGGCTGCCTTTGGCATGGTCTGGAAAGCACAGGAAGAGAGCTTGCAGCTGAATTGGTTTTTCTAAAAGGAAAGTACAGGGCTGCACTCGAGTTCTTCCCTTGAGGCACACATCAGAGCTGAACCTGCACAGTGGCTAAGTTTTGTTTCCCCACCATCTATGTTGAACACAGACATCTTGCAAACACACACTCGGCTCCCACCCACTCTCTCAGCTTTTCCACTCTTCACATACTGAGCTAGAACTGTTCTCCATGAAATCAGCCTTTAAACCTTTGAGAGTACAGAAATGTAGAATGCTACAGTTCAGACTGGAGCAGGTGAAACCCTCCAAGCCTTCCCTCTCACCAAGATAACGGAGCACTAGCATACAAAACAGCATTAAATGCTGTTTTTTAAAAACAGCTCTGCTTATTTGACCCTGGCAAGTGAGAGGTGATAACCAACAGAAGGCCTGACAAATAAAATTATGCTGAGAGGAGTAAGAGTTTGTTTCTCTTGGGAAGTGCTTTCAGAAGCCATGAAAACTAAAAGTACACCTAAAAAAAGGAATTGACCAAAGATGAGATTCTGTTCACACCAGCAAAGTTTCCTGCACCAGAGAAACACACTGTGCAAATAAGTTGGGAAACACAGAGTGTGCTTATTTATCTCCTCCCATTTCCACAGACATCTTCACACAAGGATTGGATAGCATCCTTCATGGTCCCTGAGTACGCTTGAACTCCAGAAGTGCTATCTCTGCCTTACTTAAAAAATGATCATTAAGGTTTGTTTTTCTTCCTGGCATTCCAGCATTTCCAGAATATTGCAGCATCCTTTGCAACAGAGAACATAGACCCATGCAGGGTAAGTCAAAGGGCCAAAGGTCACATTCAAAGGAGCACACGCTGAGGCTTGTCTGTGTGATGGTCCACCAAGGCCTGGGAACAGGTCCCAGGCAGCACAGATGGAGCAGGGATACTGCAGCACTTTTGCGTCCTTTGCATGCCCTCCAGCATTTTCCAAAGCAATCAATACCTTGGAGCTGCAGACTGAAAGACAAGAAGGACCTGCCTTGATGGTCACTTTATTTCTTCCAATCGCCAAAATTTGTATTCCCTTTTTGAAAGCTATTTGAGGCATTTCATTGCCTGGCCAAATAACAGAAGCAATCTGGAATTTGTTCTTTTCAAAATAGTTTGGATAGCAGCACTGCTATCAATACATCCCTCTTTAAATGCTGGACTATGACAAGTCCTGGGAACACCACTGCTTCCCAGAGCACTTCTGGACATCTGCTGAGTGGCTCTGGAGCAGGATTTCACTCGCACTGCTACCCACTGTACCACACTTCAGCAGCTCTCTTGGCCAGGACAGAGAGGGAAACAAAATGTTTGGGCTGAAGTCTGAATTCAAGATGGATGAATTCAATGGATTTGAATTTAAAAATAACGGCAACAAAAACACCAAGAGCCAAAACTAATATAACTGGGGATTCTTTTGTGAATACCTAAAAGAGATAAAACTAACATTTCAAAGGCACTTTAAAACCAAACAATTCTAAGGAAAAGATCAGCTTAAATTCTGTTTAAATGCTTCAGCCTCTCTGCAATAAAAAGAGCCAAAACCAAAAATGTTTCTTCATTTTCCCCCTCCCTGATCATTCATTTCATCCTCTCCCTTTTCTGTTCATCAAACTATTAAGTCTGCTCAAAATTCATTTTGTCCTTCCACAAATGTACCATTTCTAAGTTGAAATCTCACTTAGACGTCAATCTTCCAGGATAGCAAAACACTCCACTTCTGAGCTAAGAGCCATCCTTCATCAACACCAAGATACACTTCTCNGGAAAAGATCAGCTTAAATTCTGTTTAAATGCTTCAGCCTCTCTGCAATAAAAAGAGCCAAAACCAAAAATGTTTCTTCATTTTCCCCCTCCCTGATCATTCATTTCATCCTCTCCCTTTTCTGTGCATCAAACTATTAAGTCTGCTCAAAATTCATTTTGTCCTTCCACAAATGTACCATTTAAATGGTACATTCTAAATGTACCATTTCTTGAAATCTCACTTAGACATCAATCTTCCAGGATAGCAAAACACCCCACTTCTGAGCTAAGAGCCATCCTTCATCAACACCAAGATACACTTCTCCTAAAAGGCAGTGGGATGAAAAGGAGATGACCCACGAAGAGCAGTGAGGCCTGTGGGCCTGACCCATGGTGAGGAGACAAGGCTGGCCTTGCCTTAGACACCAGCATGAGGAGTGGTGTTTCCTACTGATAACATTTTGGAAGCACCAAAAAGGACCTGGGTGCCACCTAGTGCTGTTTTACTCAGGCATTAACTGTATAGAAATGCAAATGCTAATTATTCCCATCTTTATACAGGCTCAGCACACCATGCATCAGGCTGGCTTATCATCCTTCCAGCAGGCACCTTTGGAAGATCCAGGGATGTGTGCACAAATCCCCCTGTGCACTCACAAGCATGCTGGGCACTGAGCAGCTGCACAGCACTACGACATGTTAAAAACCCATCTTGAATGAGCCAAGAGTGGCAAACCAAGTCAGAATTTATGAAGCTGAGAAAGGGGATGCGACAGCCCTTGGAAGCACCAAAATAGTTATCAGACCCCTTCATGAAGCAACAAGCAAGCACAGATTTCAGTGCCTTACAAAGGGAATCTTCTGTGGAATCACCCCGGAGAATAACGGGGAAATCTTTCCCACAAGCATATTTCACTGGAAGCAGGGAACTGTAGAACAAGAACTGTCACTTTGAAACTCCCTTTATTTAAAGGCATTTCAGCTTGAAGCACCTACCAGAGTTCATATTTTCCAGAACAGCCTTCCCTTCATCCTATTAGCTTCCTTCATGAAATGTACCCCTTTCCCAAATCTTCAATTGCAGCTCCAAACTCTATTTCAGCCATACACATTGCTTTGAGGAGCCTGAACATAGCATAGACTTCAGGGAGCCCCAGGTTTGGAGAGGACCCAAGCTCCTTCTGACTTACATGTTTTGGCAGTCAGTCAGATGAAACAACCACTACAACTGCCCATGCTCCTGCAATTCCAGAGTTCACACCGTGGGATTTTTTGCATTACAGAAATCACACTGCAACTCCAGCAAAAGCAGAGTCTATCAACCTTCACTGTCAGCCACCCCTTTCCAGAAAGTCAGATTCACTAAGGGCAGGAATCTTGATCTGGTGACAGTAACTTCCAACTTGAAGCAGCTGAAAGTGTCATCCTTTCTTGTACCAGACAGACCGTGTGAGATCATTCATCAATTTGGTTTAGCTCTACACCACCTCTTTGGCGAGGGTCACAAATGGTCTCACCCAACTGTGAGCAGTAAGATTTTCAATACTTTCGTTGATGTGGACATGAAAAGAGTCCTGGTGATGCCAGTTTTCCTGCAAGGAAACAGAGTCTGCACTAAGCTTCCCTCTCCAGTCCCCTCCTTCCAGGGAGCAGGGAACATACACTCCAAAGGCCACAGATCAGTTTCTAGGAGACTTAATCTTCGTTTATGCAGAGGCAAGACTGTACAGAAAATGAGTGTTATCACCAAGCAGTTCTCTTCCATGGAAAGGAGGCTGAATACAGTACCAAGCCAGTGTTTCATCACAAGACAGCCCAAACTTGACTATCAGGCTGTGTGCCATCTCCATAGTTTTTTGGTACCTTTCTCAAATATCTACATGCTGATGTTGCCAGAAATCAGGAATTCTCTAAGAACTAGCTGTGCATCCTAAACCTTTCCTTATTTTCTCTCTTTCCATGTCATCCTCCTCCTCTCCAACAGCACGTTCTGCTTTTGTTTGTTTCTACTTAACCAAGATCATTGAGATACTCATTTTGGGACAGAGAAGCCATTAGCAAAAGTCATTTAGAGGATGAACCCAAAAACGTGTTTGTTTTTTTTAAACAAATAAATCACTTCCCATAGCACAGAGGAAGGCCAAAAGCTAAACATCTGTAACTCTGACACTGCTCAACATTTAACAGACACAGGTGCACATCCCACACAGGCAGCCCTTATTTCCCTAGCTATAAATCAAGAACCAGAACACTGAAATACTTAGGAAGAGAGGCAACAAACACTTCTCACCCCAAGTGCTGGTAGGGTACTAAACTGGAAGCAAGAGCATAACAAGAGGCAAGAGCGTGAACGACCCCACCTTACAGCGGGGTGTATTTAGCAAAGTGCTTATGCCATCCTCACAGGCGATCACGGGTTGCTCCTGCTGCCCGGTGATGCAAGGAATTTTGTGGAGCTGGTCTGGCACTCGCTGGTCATCTCTGGTACTGCTCCTTACCACAGGCAGCTTATCTACTTCTGTAACTGGGAAAGGCACCGCATGAAACACAGCAAACAAATATCCCAGAGGCCCTGCTGTGGGACATTAAATACACAGCTATAAATGAGGCACGATAATAGCTGGGCAAATAAAACCAAAAGTTACACCTGGGGGTTTCAATCCTATTGACTTCTTGGCTGCTTAACTGCAGAGGTTTGCACTGGACTTCTCACTAATTCTCATCCAACCTCCACTCTCCAAATGAGCAGCTGGTCTGTCCTCCTCATTCTCTTCATTGCTCCCGAACTACCAGGCCTAGATTAGAAGGGAGATGCGAATGGAAAATATCCCATTTCCAGCCTCTCTAGGCAAAGGAGGACACACAATTTAGTCTTCAAATGGCTGAGACCTTGGCTTTGCAGATAAAGTCTTAAGGATCACAAAGTGCATTGTCAGCAGCTCTCAGGTGACAGCAATTTTTGACCAAGCCCATTTGTTTGCAGCTGCCACAGCCACAGTGTCACAAAGAACAGCTGCTTGAGGGCTGAGGACAGGGTGAACCAGCTGTCCTAACTCCAAAGCAAGAGACCAGAACTCACCCCCTGCCACCAGCTGGCTGTCACTGAAACAGATTCACAGAATCTAAATGTCTGTGAGAAGTAATGAACAAAATGCTCTTGAGATCCCTCTGCTCTTCCTGCTGCCAGGTTCTCTCCCAGCCCCACTCTGGGAACAGTTTCTGGTGCATAGGAATGATGGACACAGACTTTGCCAACCTTACAGGTATCAAGGGGCAGTGGTGGCAAGTTCCCAATGCCACCATTTCCCACACCCGAACAGTGCAAACGGGATACTCTGCCTGCTCCTTCACCCCAGTCCAGGGCTTCTGCTTCAACTTCTGGAAGGGCTGGGATGCAGACACAGGGAGGACCTTGCAGGACCAAAACACAGCTGCTCCCTGCGTTACTCCACTCCTCCAAAGCTCAGCAGAGCAGCACTCACCCAAAGAGAGCAGCCCTCCATCCACACCCCTTTTGCCCGACCCAAAGCCTGCCTGCACACAGTGACTGCAGGATTGCCTTAAAAACTGACACACCAGTTCAGCCTCCTATGGTGGCTTGAGTACTGACAATGTACAAGTGCTGGCACGTTTCACAGCATCTCAGAACTGAAAACAAATAAAGCCCAGCTTTATACAGTAGTGAGGCTGTGATTTACTGTCAGTTAAAACCTCTGAAGACTGAAAGCCTCCATCTGCTGCCCTTGTACCTCCAGCTCTCCCAAATGGAGAGTGTCTCTTCCAGCTTTGTCCAGGACACAACGCCCTGCACTTGTAGACAGTGCTGCAACCCCACTGCAAGCCAAGCTGTGGACAAATCAAGTGGATATGACTAAAAAGGAGGGAGACAAGAAGACTGTAAGCACCTGTAACAACAGGTGCTTTGCAGGACATCATACCCTTTTAGGCTTCCTTCCTCCTCTGCGAGAAATCTGCCTTCTACAACCAGCATTTCACCTTTAACCACCACCTGAAGCTAAGGTCTCTCTCAACAAACACCATCACAGGACAGGTATTTGGTAAAAGAGATGTATATTTATTCACTTTACAAAGAGGGTGGTATTTAGTTGCAACAGCTCCATTTATAGACAAATATATTATTGTACATTATAGTGGTGAATGGCTCAAACCTTTACCTTGTTTTGCTCTTAAAAATGTGTTTGCACCACTTCAGCTTCCGTTAGCTGAGCAAATAGCTGTCCTTGTTCTGCCACTGAGATTAAAAATCCGTAAGAAAGGTATAGCTCTGTGCTGTGTATTCACAAGCATTCACCTTCTCCTTTCCCTGTGTCACTCCCCTCTCCCCACCCAACTCAACATGGTCTGTCCTCTGGATTAGCATTAAACTTATATACAGCCTCCATTAAAATAAAATTAGGAGCCAGTGATAGTTCTAATGTCCTTTGAAAGCACAAGAAAAATCATTGATTTATACATATAAAAGTCTTGAGTTCAAATTTGTTAAAAAAAAAAGGAAAAATCCATTTTTAAGTCGAGTTGGCATTTACATATTGCCGAGGTATGGCTAAGCCAATGAAAGGGGAGAAGAAAAGAATTTCAGGACAGAATTTAAATATTACAAAAATACCTTTTTTTCTTTTTTCTGTTTCCTTTTTTTTTAAAAAAAAATCAGAAGGATGCCCACTTGCTACTGCTAACTGAAGCATGGAAAGAAGGTTTAGACCAGTTGTCTTTGATCCTTGAATATTTGAAACAAATTCAATGTAAAGCTGAACCAAGTTTCCCACACAAACAGCGGTGGCAGATTTATTTCACTTGAGATACAAATGCATGTCCACATGACAAGCATAATCTGACCAGGAGGTGGAGGAAATGTTTCTCTAAGTAAGCGCAGGGAAGGAGGGCGAGAGAAGGCTGGCACGGTTAAACATTCTGGATTCAGAAATGCAGTGCCCCACAGGTGCCTCTGCATACAGGCTGTGCAACGCTCTGCACTCCTGATATGCAAATACAGCATCTTTCAGCAACAGGATCCAGAATCAAAGAGCTTGGTGGCCCACTTGTTCAAACCGCTAAAATTACTCTTTTGTGCTGTTATTCTTCTTCACTTTCATTTTCTGGTTCCAAATCAGAATCACCATTGATTTCCTTTTCAACAGTCATGTCTTGTTCATCAGTTTGCTCCTCTTTTTCTTCATCTTCATCCCAGTTTTCCTGGGGGAAAAATAAAATAGAAATGTTTGAACCTTTGTCAGTCACACCATTTCTGCTACAAGCAAATGGGAGAAGATTTGGTCCAGCTCCACTTACATCAGAGTCTTTATCTGCAATCATCTCATCATCTGAGCCTTCCTCCTCCGAGGAGTCTGCAAAGAGAAAACAATTTCTCAGTCTGGGGAACAGGCTTTAAAATGTCATTGTGCAAACTTAGTCCAGTCCCATGTGCTGCCAAGTCTTCAATCTGTTTTATTTCCATACCAAAAATTATTCCACCTGAAGATGAGGTAACCAACACTAGTTAAGACCAGGTCATTTCCATCACCAACACACAGAGTGAAGATGCAGTAGGAAAAAAGCCAAACTGGAAGTATGCACTCACACACATGGACATCTCCTACACTGATATCACACTGACTCAAACATAGCAGTGCCTTCACTTAATCTACCTTAGCACAAGGGCAGGTAACACTAGCAATTTTAGGTTAGCAGGTAAGTTACAGCAGCACACTGAACTTCCAATTCACTGATTTCTTCATTTGTGAAGCAATGCTGGGAGGTAATTAAAGGAGAGAAAAGGAAGGCAAGGAAGGAGTAACTAACTACAAGATGTCTGCATCATTAGCCGCTGATTTTCCTGCCATGGACATCTCACAATCTATCCCTCTATCTGCAGACTGTACTGGAAGATAAGCACAGGAGCAGGATGAACAGCCATCAAGTGTAGGCTGTCATGTGAATTCAGGAGCTGAGCTACACTTAGCATACAACACTTACCATCCTCATAGACCAGCTTTGCAGTCTGATTAACCTCGGGAACATCCTGAACTGTTTGTGATGCTGCAACCTGAATGGAATTTGCAGATTAGCCTTAGATTAAATAATGTATTTCAACCTTAAAAGACAACAAGTCTCCTAACAATGTAAATGAAATCTACATTAAGGGTAGCACATTAATTCACTTACAGTACTGGTTTAACAGCCAAAAAAGTACAAATGAAAAAGTAAAATCAGAGAGGCACCTGCTCCAAAGTGGCCCAGTACCTCCTATTTATTCCTCTTTAAAACCCTATGGGTGAGCAGACACATTTGGCAGGACAAAACACTCCCCCCCAGTGAGCAGGGACTGACAGGGCCTTAATGTCCTGCTCTGATTATCAGCATCCCTGAACAGCAGCTGCATTAAAGCGCCCTGGGCAGATGGCATCAGATGCAATCCCAAAGGGAAGTGAAGTCTGCAAACAACACCCCTGCACATCCCACGTTATGTAGTTGAAGCTCACCTGGGTGACAAGAATAAAGAGTCTTCCATGCAGACGGGAAAGCTTTTGCAAAGTTTTTACTCTGCTCTCCATCAACTGGTATAACATTCCCAGCTGAGGAATAAGGTCTGGCAACTTGGGAGAAGAGACGGATGAAAAAAAGCTGTTAACAAACACATCCCAAATGTTTTCATTTTTTTAAACTACTTTTGTATGTTTGGAGCAAGCAACACTTGTTTACATTATTCTAGACAGAAGGGAGAGCTCAGGGTTCACAGGAACTACCTGCAGCCTGATCAATTAATGCTTAGCCACGTTTAGAAGTATCATCTACTTGTAAAGCATGGCAGTTCTCAGACTCCTTTTCCTTTCCAGTCTCTGCCACAGGCAGGGGTGAAGCACTCTTCAGAAAGCTGTGTAAGTGGGAACTGAACATACACCAGTGTCCAAATGCAGCCTCAGCAATGCGTGCAAGTTCTGCTGCTCAGCAATCCAGTAACAAACGGCAGAAAGGACTGACACCGCCCGAACATCTTTTTCTTAACACAGCAAGAGTGCTGTATCCATCACTTGTAAGGCAGGCTGGACTTCAGTCCAGAAGCTACAGCATTACTTCCTACTTTGCCAACTTTGGCACATCCTTCCTCTACAAATCTGGCCATGCCCAAGACAGTCTCAATATCAGCATTACAAGAACAAAGAAAACTTAGTTCTGAAAGATCTAGTACACAGGCTAGATTACTCTTTGGCAGTAATTTTGTTCCCTCTCACAGGTGTGACATAACTTATCTTGGTTTGACTTTGGAATGGCTATAACTATGTCAGGAATGACTAAGACAAAGAATTTATCAGCAGGGTGTAGTAGGTTCAGCAAAAGTGGTGTAAGCAGGGCTCTCTATACATTGATTTGGGCACTGCCATATGCAGAGAGCAAGAGACAGATTCCTGAAGAAAGAAAATAAGTTTATTTAAACATTTAAATGTAATTTTACTTAAGTGCCTTGGCATGAATGAAAAATACTTACCGTGGAAAGGTAGGATGCATGTAGGGTAAAAACAGACTTCAGCCATCGAACCATTAGTGAGGCACTGGAAAAGGGAAATAAATGATATCCAAGAGACACTGGCTGAGAGACTCTCATTTCACATTCTAGATGCTAAACAGTTCTATATAAAGTGTTCCTCTTTAATTAAGAGAGCAAGATAAATGCTCTCTACAGATGGAAATGTAAAGTTTGGCTATCCACATGAGGTATGCAAGTTATTAGTTAGGAAAAGAACGGACATTTCAGTGAGGGACTAAACTAGACAAGCTCAGGGGTCTGTGCTTCTGAAATCTTTTATGGATGGTCTCAATGAATAAAAGATCAAAGCATGCTACTTTCTTCTCCACCTACAGTGAGGGAATTTATATTTAAGAAAAATAAGCTCAAATCCAAACCAATCTAACCCCTACACCTCAGCATAGCTCATCTCAACAAAGCTGTCCTTATGGCAACATAACAAGATGGAGGGGGAAAGCTGGTTCTGTTAATAAAAACCACATTAAGAGATGTCTAAATACAGTTGATAATTAAACAAGAGAGTTATCTAATCTATTGATCAGATCCATAATGTAAATATTTGGTGCCTTCAGTTACATTCTCAGGGTTACACACTCATTTCAGATATCCTTCTCCATTTTTAATTTCATTTCAGCCACCCTGACAAAACACTGCTTTGAGTGTTTTAAGTTCCTCTTTTCAAAAACAAACTCAATGAGGTGATTTTTTACCTCCAGATGCTCCAGTTTAATTGCAGTTACTATGGAAATCTATCACATACATGGTAGGAGGGACCATAACACACACATGTGAAAATTCAATTGTAGCTGAGTTATCTCTTACCTGTATGGGTTGCCCTGCAATCTCTTTGTAAGCTAAAAGGACAAAAAAAACCCAATCAGCAATAAGTAACAAACATAATGACTTTCAAACCTCAACATGAGATCATTTGACAGCCCCAAAACTGGGGCAGAAAGTTCTCCAGGCATTTGAGGTTTGCTAGAATTAACCACTGCCAGGCTCCAGAAAATTGAACTGATGGCTCTACCACCCTCTACACAGGCTGGTAACTTGCAGGAGCTGGGTTTCAGTACTACAAGAAAGATGGAACTCTTAACATGTAAAATATCCACTGAAGCTTAAACCTGGCAGGAAAAAGTAGGAGGAAACCTCTTCTTTTTAATCTCTGTTTATCTGCTTAGTAGAGCAATTGTTACAGGGTGGACAATTGGGGAAACAAGTGAAGCAAGTATCAGGTAAAGGCCATTTCACACAACGAATCTCAAGCTTGGGAGGAGACAGTCACACAAAGGTCTGACCATCCACTGAGATTACAGAGCTAAACACTTGCACTTAGATTCACCAACAAAGGTCCCAGGGAGGAAATCAGCATCTCATTAACATAAGCCTAAGGAGGTGCTATAAGACAAAACATTCAGCACCATCTGCATAATTCAATTAAGATCAGTACCATTAAAAAATTTAATCTTATTTGTGGTCAGCACATTAAAATACAAAAGAAATTGAACAATTAACTTATGTAATAGAACATCATTCACATAACAAGAGCTACTAACCAATGTTAGGTTCAAAAAAGTAATGTTCAGTCAAGGCTATTCAATAAAGTATTTCTGTCCAAATAAAGAGTTTATTTATATTTAATATCACTGAATAAGCAGTTCAGAAGTCAAATCTCTTTTAAAATTACTACTAAGTCATGTTTAAATTTAAAGTGCAGCAAATAGACTTTCTGATGCTGCAAATTATCATCCATGTTTGTAGTTGAAAAGAAGATGCAATGGTGCTTATTTGCCATGGACTAAACAAGCTTTTGCTTAATCTCTTCCCCTTCTTTTCCCACATAATCATTTAAAATAGTAATATACGACCTAATGCTCTTCCTCGCTTTGACAGTGACACTTGGTCCTTTGGTTAAGCTTCAGCCACAAAAGATAAGAAGTGTATCAGGGATAAATTAAGCAACATTTCAGTCCTCTTACAGCACCAAACCAATTTCAAATATAAAGAGACATATCCTGGATTTTCGTAGTTAGAAGGAAAGTCACTTGTGGCTTGTATGACAGTACAAGAAGTGCAGGCTCTCTTACCTCATGCAGCAGTGGAATGACAGCATGTATAGGCATTCTGGCTACTGTGTTCTTTACTATATTTTCTTTCCTTGTGTTAAGCACTTTCTGTTAAAACCAAAAAAATATGAACAGAGAATAATTCAGCTGTAAGATGTGTATGAGCAATCAGCAAAATAAAAAATTCCTGCCTGTAAATTTCTTCCTGGTCCACTACTTTTGTATGCTGAGGATAATGAGCAAAAGATCTGCTATGAAAAGGAGTTTCCTTTTCCAAGTCAGGTACAGTTGACAAAGTAAAGGTACTCAATAAACCCATTTAAAACAATTTAGCATTGCCCCTAGACCACCTGCCCCCACGTTAGAAATGCATTACAGGCACATGAAAATCTCCCTTGATATTTTCTGTTTGACTTCCATAAATAAATGCCTTTCACCAGCATCTGTGACAAGAAATTTCTGTTCAGAATCAAACTCTTAACAGTTCCCTGCCCCAGTACTATTATGTCCTCCTAGTCCAAATACAAAGATAAGCTTTTCAAGTGAAACTTGTCATCTATTCATTTTTCAAACAGTACCTGCTTGAAAAATACACTCTCAGGGGACTAAGCATAGATTATGCTCCAGTCCAAGCTAAAGTGGTAGCATCACATGTAAGACATCTGAACCGTGACATAACAAATTTATCACAAACAAAGTGCCTCAAAGTTCAGGGACTGACTCAGAAAGCAAGGCAGGTAACAACAGAAAAGTTAACACCACTACTATAATTCATAATAGCACTGCCTTGAGCAGCAAATCAGCAAAAACAATCTGGGAGAAACAACAGGTTCTGAACTGCTCAGCCTTCCCAGCTTTCAGGAAGGCTTCCCACCAGCCCCAGGGAACACATTCAACAGCACACACTGATCTTACAAGACTTACATTTAAGATCTCTGCATCGTTGCTTTCCAAGCCCTGAACCAACAGCACGGCAAAGCTGTCTGTTTGGGGAAGGCCTCCTGGAGTTTTGACTTTGCTCACATCAATATCCAACGCCCCAAGGCGCTCCTCGATGCTCTCCTGCAGAGGGGAAATAAGGGCAGTGCTGCATCAATGCGGTTTCTCACAAATTTCAGCTGAAAGCAAAGTACCAAACTTAAGAGCATTCCCACTCATTCTGCTGAAAAACAATACAAATTTTGTGTATTCCTTTAAATGCACTGAAAGAAGATAGCATGAGAAAACAAAAGCAGACAAAGTTTTGGCTGAAAAGCACTACTCCATCTTGGCATAGGCAGCAACAAGTGTATGACAAAGTTCCGCAACAACCTTGCCTGCAACCACAGGCAAGGCACAGAGGGCTCGAATGAAGGAAATGGCTTGAGCAGGAGGAAGTTTCTTTCAGACAGAAAGATGGTACCATTAACCTTTCTTCCATAGCAAACAAAGCAAATTCAAGTTCACCTAAAGAAGGTATAGCGATGATTTATGATTCTAGTTTCTCCATTCTTGCTGAGTTTGATAGAAGCCCTTTACCTCTGTCTCTCCTGGTTTCCTCTTGTTTTTCTTTTTCTCCTTTCCCGAGGCTGGCATTTTGACAGCTGTACTATGTCCTGGAATGCCCGGCACTAGAACTTTGGTGTCCAAGTTCACAACAGGTGTCTTTACCTAGGACATAACCACATTTGCATGAATTGCTAGCATCTTGAGCTTTCTTCCAATTTAAAATACGGATTTTATTCTGAGACTCTCACACATATGGTAAAACCAGATTGACACAACCCATTTTCTTGACATAAATATTAGGCAAATCCAACATATTTAAGAGAATGGATAACCTCAAGAAACAGAGAGCTAATTTTCATAATTAACTAAAGCAGTAGTCTGTTTGGAAATCACCTACGAGCCACTTTTCTTACAAGCTTTTGCCATAACATTCACAGAACCATTTGTATCCAACAACAAATATCTGGATGTTTGCTGGCAGTAGATACCACCTGTGCTAACAGTCAGCTCCATAAACCACATGCAGATTAATTCTGCATCCACTGGAAGGCAATAACTGACCAAGAAAAGCAGTACAATGTAACAGCAAAAGGTGGCCACTATTCCCTTCCATCTCAGCTCTTTTCTTCTAGGGATTGCCCAGACAGAGAACTCAGTTGTCTGAATTAGGCTGCGACCACAGTGACAGAGACACCTTAGTTTATAACAAACAAACAAAGGTATTACCTTCAATGAACAGAAAGGAGATGGAATTTTGTATTTAACAACCAAATGCCGCCCTGAATTACAGAGAATGTAAGGCAGTATGTCACTTTCAGAATATCAAAAATGCATTTTCTGATACTTCCAGAACACTCCTTTAAACCACAGCACTTCTATCCAGGCCTTTTTTTTGAAGTACCTCTGAAGTGATAAAAGTATCATCTATTACTACACTGAGCAAAGCAACCTCCAATTTCCAAAAGGTTGATTTTCTGCATCAAGAATTTTATCATAGAACACCAGTGGTGATAAAATACTATCCACTTAGCTCACCACACTCATCACCAACCTTCTCTCCACAAGGCATGCTCAGACAGCCAAGAGAAATGCGTCCTCACTGGAATTCAGCAAAAAGCGAAACCAAGATGGGTATCATCACTGCATGCCACAGAGGCCCTACACCTGTCCCTGCAGTTCAGCCTCTGCTACCCACCTCCAGGACTGAGGAATCAACAAAACCCTGCCTGGCTGATGGAGCACCAGATCTGGTAGATAACTAAAGGGTCAGAAAAACAGCGCTGTCTGCTCACTTCACAGATACTCCATGCATTTCAAATAATCAAGGCCTTGAATATGCACAATAATTAAGAACTTTACAGCCTGTCTCTCAACACCTAGGGGATCCTGCATGAGAGAACACAGTGTCAAGAGGCCTTAGTGGACACTGCTGCCATGCAAGTGCCAAGCTCACATTCCCAGGTCCCTGTGAGCAGGAACACATGAAGGCCACATCAAGAAACAGCAAAAAGGACGTGCACCTTAAGGATCCACTACATTTTATTTAGACTCTAAAACAAAGCCGTCCCACCTTCACCCCAAACCATCAGGGTCAAAGAGGTTATACAAACCAACAGACTCTAAGGGAAGGACTGACCTTAGGCAGAAAAACCCCATCAATCATCCTGTCTCTTAAGGAGACCTGCTGAGTTACAAGAGGGCCACTGTGTGCTCTCGCATGTGCCAGGACACACAGCAGCCATGAAGGTCTCTTTACCCACACCTGCCTGAGTGCTAGGCACATCTATAGCTACCTCTGCAGCTCTGAACAGGTCTATCCAGAAATCCAATCTCACTTTAAGAGAGCAGGGAATGCTATTGACTTCGTTTCTGAAGTAAAACAAGAGAAGCAACAAAACCACACTTCATGCAAAGCTCACCTTTGTTAGAGCAGCATCTGTTGTAAGTGACAACACTTTCTGGATGTCCCGTACCAAACATATGTGGGATTCACTGGTGTTCAAAGACTAGGAGGACAGGAACAAAACTAGTTAATATATTTGACACTCACACCTGTGATTCATTATGCTACTGAAAGATGAAAACAAATTCCAATGATATAAATCAGAATGAACTTTTTTTTGCCCTAGAATAGCAGCTCCTTTGCGTATCTGCTTTTTGTTACCAGATCTCTACACTCTCCAATGACGTTTACACAGGTAAACTGGAACTGTATTAAAACCAGTTTCGATGGCCTAACTCAGCAATGGCCTAACTCAGCAACAGCTGAAATGGCAAAAAGCAGCCATCAATGACGTCAACCTGTACTCCAACTGAAAAAATGGAAGAATACAAATCGCCTTTCCAAATAGCTCTGGGGCAACAGTCACAGCTCCCAAAACAAGGGCAAGGAATATGTTTTGTATCAGTGCATCATTTCAAATCAGTAAAGATAAAAATACTAAGCCCAAAAATTCCTCCAACTGAAAAGAGTTGGAATATGCAGTCCATATTACAGAACCCAAACCCTCTCTGTTAAGTTTTACGTACCACTTTCTCTATGACGGGCTGTAAGTTGTTTCCATACACCAGCAGCAGAGACTGTTTGTCTGTGCAAAATGCAGCTGCTAGAATAGGGACTGGTTTTGGTGTGGAGTCCTCATCATTCCCAGGTGTTGCTATCTGAATAGTACAGTTTGATGTTAAGGGTTTTTTGCAATAACTGGAAAAAAAAAAAAGAAAGAAAAAATTTCCAAGATGTTTAGCTTGAACACTACAATACCTTGCACATCTAAGCATCTTTCATTAGCAGGTCCTCAGCAAACTCAACCATTTTACATCTTTTACGTTAAGACAAGGCTAAGATGAAGCACAGACACACAAAATCTACCTAAGTACAACACAATCCCCAACAAGAGAGTTCTTCAAAAATGTGTCCAGTAACCCAAGACAAAGAGGCAGCTGCAACCTGATTCACAAGAATGTACAAGAGCTTAAAGGCAGCAGCATAATAAAACTGAGCTTTGCCTTGTAGTAATCCCAGACCTTTCTCAAAGACACCCTCAAGATGAATCCTAACTTACCCATTCAAGATATGTTCAAATAAATGCAACTGCCCATCTCTGCACACAACTGCTAACTTCACAGGCTGAAAGAAGGCACAGTAAGAGATTTTCATTAGATCAAAGAAAAACCCTCTTAGAAGTTCAGGACATCAAGAGACAGTTGTATGGCTACAATGTGAATTTTTTCAGTATTTAAGAACATTACACTAAATGATCATAATCACTCAGGAACATTCAGTACAAGTGTTATAAGATTAGTAAGAGAACTCTCCACTGTACTTTATCACTAGAAATATATCCTGAGTTAAACAGCACACTAGCAGACTCAGGTCTAGAGGCACAGCCCTGAAAAGGCACTGCCACTGAATATCCTTAAAGGAAAGAAACTAAGATGACTCCTCTGAGAAACTGAATGACAGGGGTACATTACAGAATACTCTCCAATACATGCAGGAAGAGGGAACTGGAAATATTGGGAAAATATGGCATGAAATACTGTTCTGAGAAATGGAACTTAAAGGCTGCAGGAGAAAAATGTTTTAAATAATTATAGGAAGTTTGTGAACATGCTTCACATTCACACATTTTTCACAAGGCAACTATACTTGAAAGACTTGTGCTTGTTAAAACTGAGAGACTTGGCAAATGTACACCGCTACTTAACTCATTCAAGGCTAGTTAATTCCAAATGCAGTTACACTGCCAAAAACACTTGAAATCAGAAAAAAAAAACAGAACCATACCCAAAACAGATTTTTAGAAATAATTTCTTTTGTGTTTTTCATCGCTGCCAAGTTCTAACAACTGTTTTGATTACTAACTTGTTCTAAATAGGAAACAACTGACATTTCCACCATCATGAACAAAATTTCCGAAAAAAGCCGCTGAACTTGCACTTAGCTTTGAAAAGGAGCATTTCAAACTACCAGTTTTATAAATGCACCTGTAATAAATATCCCTACATCCATGAATTGGCATTTAGATCTCATCTCTGCATAACAGAACCCAAATACAAACCAAGTCTCTTTCTTTACACCCTTAAAAGGAAACTGAATAGTGATAAATAAAAATTGGTTTTTTATTTGCTTACAGACTATTATTTGTATACAAACATATTTGTTTACAAACTATTGCTCGTACCTCTTCTTTGACTTCTGATACAGTCAGGTCAACAAAAGTTGGTTCATCTGTTACTGTGAAAGACATCACAGCATTCTTTTCTTTCCTATCTGATCTGATCTGCCTGGAAGACACAAAAGGTACACGTTATTTACCACAGCACAAACAGTATCCTCTGCACAAGACAAGCATTATAAAGCCTATAAATCACTAGCAAATGTGGTGGTATCTACGATATCCAAAAGCACCACACTGACCTTTCAGTGTTCAGCTTAGAAAAAATTCTAATTTATAAGAGTAAAGTAACTCTCGTGTGAAACTGAGCAAAAAAAAGTTGAATAAATCTTACAAGAAGTGCAAGGAACAAGGAAGTTTATTACACAGCATGTTTTGGCGCACACTAATGACACAAATGGCAACTGGAAGCATGCTCAGACACAGCCAAGGAAAATCTCGTCTTCACTCAACAATCAGTGAGTCGAAACCACCATTAAAGAGATCATCACTGCATTTTTCCAGAGTGCCTCTTCTACTTTACTTTGTTCAATCACAATCACTTGGTGAGCCTATGCTCAAAACTGATCACAGTCATAAATTATGAAAAGCTTACATACCACACACTCAATAATCGGTCGTGTATAGCTCCAGACAAGAAATAAAGTCCTGTAATTCCATCAAAGGGTTTACTTTCATTCATAGGTTTCACTGTGGTAAACATTAATGATGACACTGATGTAGCATGGCCTGTGAAATGCTAAGAGAAAAAACAGGATCTTTCCATCATTGTTGTAAGCAGTCATATGGCAAAAATCAAAACATTAGTTAACAAAGAACATTAGGAAAGATTCAAGCGTTACGAAGTCAACAAGGACAGCTCAGTGTTTTTTAACTAGTGATCAGTTTCCTTGCATTTCGGTGTGTCAAGGAAACTTTTTCTGACCTGCCACAAATTTATCAACATTTTAAAACTTAAATGGGGAATCAAAGGCATATTCACTAGGACTAAATCCATGCAAAAGAAATCACATCCACCTATACTGCTGTTACTGCCACAAAGCACTCCCCTCTGCCCCCCAATTTTACACTTCAGCCTTTCCAGTGGAACTAGGTTCAGTTTCATTCTCAACTTTAACAATGGACACATGTGTGCTGACACTAAATCTGGGCAACAAACCACCCCCAAGGGCCCCCCAAAAATTGGTTCTTTAATCTACTTTTGCAAATAGTGATTTTGGTTGTTATAGAATGCAGACATACATGGTAGCTGCCATGTGCCAGCAAGCCCACAGTAACAGCACATGTGTACACACTCACCTGACAGGAGATTCAGAGACTATCCCTGTCCTGTCTGCTAGCAGGGAAGAGAACACGGCAGCATTCACGGATCAGCTAAAGCATGGCCATTTGCTCAATGTCTGAGCCCTGCTCAGGGAACAATAAGGAGTTGCTCCTATGCCTTCCAACTGTTTCAACAGCAAAACTGATAACGCCACCAGTTACATGAAGTTTAGCAAGGAAACTCGAAGGCTTTGTGGAGGGACTCATTAAAACCCATGCCAGCAATAACTGATACAATACAGGGGTGAACTGAGCTCTCCTGACAGAAGGGTATCAGACAGGGACCCAGTTAGAAAGAACAGCATCCATCTTTCTCCTACAGCCTTGAGAAAGGATGCTGGAGGCATGCTCAGAAACAAAAATTTAATGTCCTCATTCAATTCTCAGCAAGTGGAAACCACAGTTTAGAGTACCATCACAGCAAAAATGTCCAGTAATCCCAAAACTGCTAATTGTATCCTCACACACGGTGAAATGTTTTAGACATTGATCAGGAAACACTAGATAGGTAGTGTCACCGATCAAGAAGGGCATTTTTTGCACCTAGTTTAACAGAGGTACAGAAGTACTTACTCTGTAGACTTCTTTGGTCTCCAAGTCCCACAGTTTTATAGTTCTACCAGCTGACAGCAGCATTTTTCCATCTGGACTGATGCATAGACAGGTGACACTGCTATTGTCGCCTTTCCACTTACTAGAATTTGGATGGAGAGATTTTGTACAAAAGGAGAAATATGGAGAAATAGAAAAAACAGTATTCATTAGGAAAATCTCAAAACCACCATGATGGAAAATTTAAGGCAAAATTTTTAAAACAGTGATTTAAGTATTCAAGAGGTCAAAGCTATTCTGCTTCTGCACTTCACTTTCAAATTAGTTTACAAAAAAAAACACAACTCAAAAATATGAAGCTATTCAATACTGAACTGCTGACTTCTTTTTTAATACTTGCTCATTCTGTTCTGAATTCCTCTCAAAGTTTTCTACTTCTGAAAATAGAACAAGAAGAGTCCTGCCATTTTCAAGACTTCTCTATTCACCAATCCATTCAAAAAGGCTTTCTCAACACTAAAAATTTAAAGTTTCAAAGCCTATTCAGTTCCTGGCCCTCCTCCCAAGCCTCTGAATGCCACTGACAATAATAAACTTCACCTTAATGGTCTATGGTTTAAAGCACTACTTTAAAAAAAAAGATGCTGTAATGAAAAGCCTGAATGTGCTTTAAAGAAATATTGATACTATGCGTTTCTCACAGGACAAAACTTCAAGGAAAACATTACACAAATCCTGTACAGATAGGAAGTGGCCTGCAACACACATTTTGATTGTAAACAGCCTTTCTGAAAATACTTCCAAATAACTCTCACATGTCCAAGCAATACCCCTTCTGTTTTCTAAAGCTCAGATCATTTACTGTATTACTTTTGATAGAAGCTGAAAATTTTACAGCCCAAAAACCTGAAAAACAACATTGCACCTTACAGAGAGTATGGTTAGGATTTTGTATTCTCTTCTGAAGACAAGGTCATGACTAAGAATTTTTAATCATTTATTAATGAAAACCAAGAAGGTATTTTTAAATGTACTAAAAATACGAGTCTAAACTAGACTGCAGAATATAAAGCACAGCACAGCAAAAATACCTTGGTTTTCACTTTGGATACTTTCTATATCATTTTTACAGGAAAGAGTTTTAAATAGGATCTCATAAAGGATACGTCCAGAATGCTTTTAAGTAGTCAAGAGTACTTATGAAAAAGCTAGAGAAGACAAGAAGTCATCCAGAACATTTCAGTCTACCTCTCTACAACACCTGGTCTTGCCTCTTCAGAGACTCTCTTCCCCAACAGCTTGTGCCTCTGCCAGAGGTTTCATGTGTGCTGCACACACCCCCTCAAGTGGCCCTGTGGAGTACTCCTACGGTACTTAAGAAAGTCAAACCTAAAGCCACATGGTTTCCATTCCTTTTCTAACAGTCCATACCTCCATAGGAACATGCCTAGAAGCCTGCCAATCAAATTTAAAAAAAAATTAATACCACTTCTTTACCCCAGGAACAACCACCCTGATTTCTCTGTGGGTTATATAAATATTAATTTCCAGGTCCTGACAGGTGTTAAGGCATGCAGGCACTCTCATGTGTATATTGTGTGTGAGCAATCATTGTGAATAATTTGTTCCTTCTGGTAAGTAAAACTTTAAGAGAACTGATTTCTTCTACTCTTTCCAAACTGAGTTACCTTAGGTATAACTCAGAATTACCACAGAAAATTTTCAGGTAAAAACCATGATGTTACATTGCTCATGTACTTTCTATCTATACACTCTGGGAAAGATTTTCTGTGGCTATCTTTAAAATGAGAGAACACAATGCTTCAAATTACATTTCATAACCACAGTCCCCCCACTCCATGGTCCTTGGTATGGGACGGGGCAGAGGTAAACATCCAAGAAATATGACAGCAAAATCTCTCACTTTTCCTGAGAAAGCAGCATGGCTGGGACCCATCTCCAGTACTTGTACATGAACACACCAAGAGGGTGAATGAGACATCCATGGGCAGCTTCAGAGCTTTGATCTCACTGGGCTCACAGAACAACAGTGGGATGCCTTACGAGACAAGGACCATCAGGAAGGTGCTTCAGCAATGACACACCAGGAGGGCAAAAGAAGAGGGGTTCATACACAGAGAAGTGTAGCACGAATGCATGGAACTATCCTTTGAAACAGGGAAAGAACATAAATGCGCAGAAGAATAATCCGGGAAACAAGAGGGAAGATTATACAACAAATCCACCTGGAAACTATTTCCAGGACTGAAAGGTCAAAAAAAGTTTCTGGGCACATCCAGCATAGAATTGGCAATTCATGTCTAACCAAATTTGACTGCCTTAATGGGACAACCGCCTTGATTGATGAGACATATTTAAGTTGACTTCAGCAATGCTTTTGACAAGGTCTCACAGAGTATCCTTGCAGGCAAATTGGAGATTTACAACCTGAATGGATGGTCTCTAAGGAGAGTAAGATCTGGCTGCATCACTGAGTTCCAACAGTTGTGATCACTGGTATGCAGTCCAGCTGGTGGCCAGTCACTGGGGTTACTCCCTCTAAGGACATCCCAATACTGCTTAATATCCTCCATAACTGCCCTGGTCTTCACTAATGATCTCAGAACAGGACAGAATGCACATGTAACAACTTCACACTCAATGCCAAATCAGGGAGAGCAGTGGATACCCTGCAGGACAGGGCTGCTACTCAGAGGCTTCTCAGCAGGCCAGAGAAGAAACAGGCTGTCAGAATCTCAAAGCTGAAGAGGAAAATGTAAAGTCCTGCAGATGAGATGGAAAAATTCCAGTACAGGTTGGAGACAAATAGAAAGCTAGAAAGTAGCTTTGCAGAAAAGAGACTTGCAGTCCTCACAGTAAAGCTGAGCACGAGCAAGCAGGGAGTCACTGCAGCAATGAGGTCAGCTGTGTATGATATGCATCAGTCAGAGTGCTGTCAGTAGGCCAAGGAATGGGGCTCCTCTGCCCTTGTGCAGCTCTTGAAACTCCACCTGAGCACTGCGTTCAGTGGGACAGAACAACAAAGTCACTGACATGGCAGAGTAAATCCAGCAGAGGGCCATGGGGGCACCTTCAGGACTAGAGCACATAATGGAAGAGGGAAAAGTGAGGGAACTGGTGTGTTCAATTCTAGTAGAGAAGGCCAGAGGGGAATTTTACAGCCATCTCCTGCTACTTTACATAGGGTCTCAACATAATACAACCTAAAGATGCATCTCTTTCCTAGGGATACCAAAGAGGCTACTGCTGATGGGCTGCCTGCAGTGCCCATGCCAACCTTAATAAAACCAAGAGAGCAGCAGTAATAACCAACAGTGGGAAACGTGACAAAAAAAGAAATTACATCAAGAGAAGGATCAATGGGCCATCACTCAGCAGGCTTTTACTGAAGAAAGGTAATCAGGATTGTTGATAGAAATCTTAGTTTCTTCTTTAAAGTTTAAAAACAACATGACTTTATTACAAAAGAAATAAACACCTACACCAGACGTTGTGTTACTCTGCACTAAGCTCAATTTTGCTCAACAGTACTTTTATGAGTAGCAGCCTGCTCAGACAGCCAAGTGGAAGCGTCCACACTGCACATCAGCAGCAAGCGAAACCAAGTGGGTTATCATCACAGCAAGGCCCTTGGAGCAAAGCCGGGTGCATGCAGCACGTTTCACTGGAATGAGATCTTCCAGTAACTGCTCAAGGATTTTTTTTCTAGAATTTAGATTTTTCAGCATTTAGTAGGACTTTTAGTCTTTTCATCTCACTAAAAGTTAGCATGGAGTGATCCAAACTCCTCTCAGAACAGTTTAATCCAGCCTTTCCAATATACAGAGGAAGACACCCAACTATGACAATTATGCTTTCATCCCTAAATAAAACTACTTCCAATCTCAGAAAAATAACTGCCAACAGTCACTTCGTGGGCATGAAGCCTGGAAAGCAGAGTGCAGCATTTCCAATACCTGCAAGGGAGAAAATGCACAAAAGCAAGTGTAAAAAAACTCAAAGTGAAAAGCAGCACTACTCACCACTTTACTTTGCAGGTCTGTGTGTTCCATTCCACAATGTGTTTGTCATCTGAACAGCTATACAAGCAGCAACTGTCTTGATGCCATCTCACACAGTTTACTCTACTGTCGTGACCACCATCCTACACAAGATAACAGAGGGTGAACTCACTGGAGTAGTCTTGACAACTGAGTCTTCCCCACAGCAACAATGTGAACAAGGGGCTCTTTTGAGAACTAAATTCCAGTCATTGGCATCTTGAAGTGTATATGGTCTTAAAGAACATTCACGACAGTTATATAAATTAAAGATATGTCATATTTTGGTATATACACTTAAGTATTTTGGCTTGGTTTATACAGCCTAGAGAAGAGGAGACACTGTCTACAGCTTCCTCACACAGGAAAGCAGAGGGGCAGGCACTGATCTCTTCTCTCTGGTGGACAGCAAGAAAATCAAAGGGAATGGCAAGAAGCTGTGCTGCAAGGGGGGGAGTTAGAGTTGATATTATGAAAAAGTTCTTCACCCACAGGGTACAGGCTCCCCAGGGAAGTGGTCACAGCCCCAAGCTTGCCAGAGTTCAGGAAGCATTTGGACCCTCAGGCACACAGTGTGATTGCTGGGGCTATCCTATGCAGGGCCACATAGAAGCCTAGAAGATAGTCCAATGTGTATGTCTCAAACAGTGGCAGTCAGACAGCCATGGAACCAAACAAGGACTGTAGGCAAAAACACACTGTGAGAAAGAAGAGGATGTGGCTAGAAGAGGGAGCCATGTGAAGGTAGGACAGTACTTTCCTGGTCCATCCCTGTTCTGGCTCCTGGTGATCCACACAACACAGCACAGCACAAGTGCAGGAAAGGCTCAAGAAGTGGGCCTGGACTGTTGACAAAAGGCACCCTGTCATGGGTTGCAGTGCAAAATGTAACCAAAGGAAAAAAAGTGTGAATTCCATCACCATCTGTTGGAACTGGGGTGGGGGGTGGTGTAATCTTCTGTCAATAGGCCAGCTGATAAGAAACCAGCTGGGGCAGTTTTTTTATCTTTTCCATGACCCATCCTCCCTCCAGGGAGAGATCTTCTGCTCGTGGGCCATTGAGTCCCACTGATAAAATTCCATCATCCCATNCGAAGGGAGGGGGCTTACATCCTTCATTCCAAGGGAGGCTCCTGCCTCCCTTAGCAGACACGTGTTGTTAAACCGCAACACACGCACAGTAGGGGGGATCAAGACCACCAAAGAACCCCCAGAGCCCACCAGCCCATTTCCAGAAAGGTCTAGAACAAACTGCAAACAGTAACTAATTCATATAGAAAGTGAGAAACTTTGCTCCAAGGTGGGCAGAACTTGTCTGTAAGAAGATGCTCCCACAAAGCTTGAGTGATGGATGCCTCAGGATATGGGACAGCCTATCTGTTGGTTTGATGCTGGAGCCAGGATTGGTGACTTTTCTTTCTTCATTCCTTTCTTTGTCTCTCTCTTCTCTTTTGCCCTACCCCTTATTTAAAAGCCACTGCTGTGCATTTATATTAGAAGACACCAATTTCCATGCCAAGTGTATAATTTAGTGATACAACTTTGTAGATTTTGTGGAGCCTTTTGTCATTTCTTTTTGACCATAATCACCTACACACCTGCATGCTCCCTTCAGCTTCAGGGTGAGATGCCACCAGAGAGGAGCTGGGCTTTGATGATCCCTTCCAACTGAGGATATTCCATGTTTCGATGACTTTTCTAGCACTTCAGAGTTTAAAAAAAAAATTGTCTTGCCTGCTATTTTTATACACACAGCCAAATAAGGCTAACTGTATCAAAACTGCTCAAAGGAAAGAATAGCCACATGTGTCTTGCTGAAGTCATCTAAGAGCCTCCTTCTTTAAGGGCACTCAGAGGTGAGTTGCTTTCCCTTTATATCAGCATTCAGGAGCAGACTATCATCAGACCAGAAGATTTTTTAAGCAGTATCACTTCTCTTAACAACCAAAATCTCTGTAGCTCCAAATACAACCTTGAATTATTTATGAAAATATTTAATTGAGTCTATTTCACTATTTGGATTGCAACAACCTGCTCAGATTACTCCCAAAGGTATTGCTGCAAATGAGATTTGAGCAAGATAAACTACATTGTAGTAAGATGTTCTGTTCAGTAAAGATAGTTAAGAGTAACATCTCTTACTTTAACAGGAATAATCTTTTAATTCAACCTATATGTAAAAAACAGAGTACACAATAAATCTGCTGTCTTCTATGTAAAAAGTGTTTTCAAACAAACAACTATACTTTTCAAGCATAGTTTTTCCATGTAACAAAGTTGATATTCGTTAGTTACTGTCCTTGCATGCATCATAATTCTCAGAAATTAGTGCTTTCTCAAAATTCACGTATGTTTACCAACCTACATACAACTTTGAGTTTAGATGCAAAAGCATACCCAAGTATCTCAAAAGTATTGCCCAGCCATTCATATGGATTTACTTTGCTTGTTATGTAACCCATGCCTAAAATGGTGGTGTTTGGGAGCTTGGAAAGGCAAAATTAAAGTCACTGTGCTGAGACAGCCCAAGAGCTTTCACAAGAGAGGTAAATTTACAAAGGAGTCCATCAGTGTGACACCTTCCCAAGCACTGATGAGTTCTCTGCCCTTCCCTCCCATAACACCATGCAGGAACTGAGGGTATGATAGTCCCACCGAGGGTTTAATTCTCTTGTGAGGAATTTCATCATTACTGTTCTTTTTAATGTAAAGTAGCAAATCCGTGGATAGCATTAAGATATTGCACTAATTTAAAAACCAAGATTTTTCGGTCTAAACCGACTGAAACCATCAATGTTTGGTAGCATGTGATGAAGAGTGCACTACTTACTAGCTTGCTCTGTAATTCTCCTTTTACTGTGCTGTACAACAAAATGCTACCAACTGCTGTACCAATAGCCAGGATATCTAATTGCTTGTCCACTTCTCCAACTTCAGACTTCCGTTTTTTCCTCTGGGGGCCATCCTGGAAAACCAAAAGAGAGAAATTGTTAAATAAATCAATCTGACTGGCTAATCTCAGTGTTAAGACAGAGGGAAGAAAAACCTTAAGAGAACTCTGAGACCCAGACAGCCAGCACAGACACCACTAAGACATAAAATGAACACTGAAGTGTACACAATCCTAGAAACGCATCTTGTACCTCCATGTACAGGATAACAAACTTGCTATGAGTCACTTGAAAACACCTGGTGGAGGCCATTTTGCTAACACCCCAACCATATGCATGTGGGAATAAAACACATTAAAGTTTTTCACAAATTTCCTGTCCAGAGGCAGAAGTAAAGATTAACCAATTCAAAGTACTTCACTCATAAAATGGAAATGCTTGATCATGATCAGTTTATTTTTTCTCAAAAGGTAATCAAAGAGTCTTGCAAATCTGAAGCATTCATAATGCTTCTCAAATAGACAGTGCTACCCTTTTCTGCAGAGGGAAGTGACTGGGATTCAAAGGAAAGTGCTCTGCCCAAGTCCTGTTGTCTGCACCAGAGGTCCTCATACCATTAGGCAATTTCTAAGTCTTCACTTTCTTGCTCTGCAAGTGCTATCAGCCATCTCAAGGAGGGATTTCACTTTGTCTCCCTTAACCAAAAACTTGAGAATGCAGATCACTGGGAAGGGGAGAAGGAATAAAACTGGTTCTTAAACAAGTGAAACTAAAAGAAGTCATCATAGTCATTCTCACCGGGTTAATCACTAGTTGCACACACACAAACAAAAAAATGAAATAACTGTTCAAGGACATGAAAAAAAAATCACTAATGCCACTGATTAGTTTTTAAATTGGACCTTCGTAAGTCTCCTTACATTTGTTGTATCACAGCAATGCATTCTCTCCAATTTAAAAATTACTACAAACATGCTAATGCTTCCTCTACACAACAGATCTATTTGCACTGACAAGCAGCCTGAGGAGACTGATAAAATGTGAGCAACCAGCTCTGTTCAAGTTCCATGTGGTGTGGCAGGGAACACAAATAATTTTTACTCAGGTCCAGAAATATGACAATCAGGATGTGGTAGTTTTCACCACAATTAAGATATAAAAGTTTGATAGTGAAGGATAAATACTTTGGTTCTTTGAAGCAGGATTTTCTATTCCTTCTGTATTTAACAGAGCTAACACCTTCTGCAAAACAAAGTGTAATGGTTTAGGCCAAGAAATACAAAATTACTGTAAAGATAACTTTTACATCAGAAGTAGACTCTTGAAAAAATAGATTACAATTAGGGGTTTTGCAAGTATTTGTTTAGGTTTTGTCTTTCCTAGGAAATAAATTTACAAAATATTACGAAACAGATGCTGAGAAACTAATGGCAATTGAAATTGCTGCCTGACATGCAAAGACAAAGGGCAGACAGTGGAGACGCAAGTACAACTCAGGTGTTTGCTGGTACTTTTCGATCTCTTTAAAGTTTTACCAATTACCCCACACTCCTGCTGCAAAGCAAAACCAAACTTAATAACATACTTTATTCTCGTCCCCTGAATAAGTCTTTCAACTAAATTTTTTTCACCCTCCATTTCAGTTTGCTATGGCAAATTTCCTTGTAACAACTCAAAGGCACAACAGAATTCCCAAAAGTACGCAGTCATTTCCAGGGTCAAGAGAAAGAAAGGGGCAGTGAACATTTCTCCAATTTTTTTTCCACATGCACTTCTTTACTGACCACCCCTTATCAGCAATATAAATGGAGCACTTAGAAAGTTCTGCGTGAAGAAATGCCAGCGGAAAATTCAGACACCTAGAGATGATTAGAAAAAAAACACTCCTAGAACTTAAAAAAAAAATTGAACTACCCTACATTACATTAGTACACAGAGAGAATGACAACTGCACTTAACATCCATAGGGGATTCACTTGTGGATCACGGTTTTAAATAGAAGAGCACCCTGTTGTCATGGACAGGACAGGATAAGCATCAGTTTCCTTGTAACTTGATTTCTTCTTCAGATTAATGGAAACTCAGGCTTAGTCAGAAATCCTTCAACTTTGCCTGAAAAAGCACAATGTTCTAATTAGGAGAGATGGTTAAAAGGAGTTATTTGAAAAGGAACTGTGCACGCATTTTTCCATAATGTCCTTCCTTGACTAGATAAGTCACTTCTAAACAGAAACCTGCTGCTCACATGTGAAATAAAGCACTTAAAACACTGAAATGGGGAGGAATCTAAAGGTTTTGACAGTTGACGGTGACAGAGCAGTTGCAGCTTGTTAGGAAGAAAGTGGAAGAAGGTGTTTTCAGTGTTGGAGGCCCACTCTTGCACAAGACACCCCATGGAGCAGGAGGTGATGAACACTGCACACAGGAAGCACTGACACTGGAAGCACGTGGGCAGGGAGCATCCCAGTAAAGCCACCCCTGCATCAGCAGTTCCAGAGCCTGCAGTTCAAAATGTGATGTCTAATATTCCCCTGTAACACATGGCCTCCATCAACATGGCAGCAGTCCAAAACATACTGAGTTTACGTGTAATTTGGCCAAACACCATTTAGAGCTACCTACTGGCAGAGTTCTGCCCCTGAACACCAGATATTAGAACTGCCTAGACAGATGCCAACTCTCCAGGAACAAAAAAACAGACTAAATAACACCAGAAAAAGCGTATTAAATAAAATGATTTTGGCATAACTATCCCAGTTTTAGTTCTACAACTCAGTCTAAGAAAAAAAAAAAAATACTTTTAAAGGTTCCATGGCACAATTGCAAGAAACGGTATGTTTCCCAGCTCCACTTTAAAATGGACTAGCTTCCAAGCAGGGGACAGGATTCAAACTACTGGAATAACTAGANTTTTAAAGGTTCTATGGCACAATTACAAGAAATGGTATGTTTCCCAGCTCCACTTTAAAATGGACTAGCTTCCAAGCAGGGGACAGGATTCAAACTACTGGAATAACTAGAAAGCACTGAGAGGTGGCTAAGGTTATTTTTCATATAACATTAAACCAGGTAAAATTCAAAGACCTATGGAGCTTAGGAGTGTGTCTCCAGAACAGGTTATTTTTCAATAAGTTTTCAAAGCCCCTCAGAAACTTCCCGTGCTTGACTTAAAGCACCACAGCGTGTCCACTTTAGGTTTATTTCACACAGGACAGATTACCCCATTTTCATGTGGCAGTTTCAGTGAATTTAAGAGCAATGAACCTTTGCAACTAATGAATTTATCCTTTTTGCTTTAAAGTTACATGACAGAGGAACGTGTTCAGGCTGTCTAAAACTGACTCCTCCTACTTAATTCTTCAAATGTCCTGAGAGTTTTCAAAGTTCAGGGACCAAGCTGCTCAACTGAGCAAAACAATATTGCTCTCCTTTGGGTTGATAATCTGTGTTTTGAGCATTTTGAAAAGGCTTAACAGCATTTCAAAGACACTGAATTGCTGATATACCAAAACACACTTTAAAAAGCACCCCTTCTTACGATAAAGAGAGTGGATTTCACACTTTATCTAGGTTTTGTGTTCTTTTTTCCTCAGGAAATGGTATGCACCAGCGAAAGAATTACTTCAACGCAAAGATGACAATAAAGGTATCCCAGTTACCAAACACTCCAGATATTTTCAGGTTTGGTGTTCACCTGAGGCTACTTTAACTAAAACTTGATCAAGGTGGAGAACGTCCAAGGGCTCCTGATGCATGCTGTGAATATAACTACTGAACACCTTCTTGCAGGATTCCCGGACTCAGGAAGCTGAATCACAATGTAGCAGCTTGCATGGGAGTACTTCCAGGGCTAAGGAAATGTGGACAGATCCTACCTTTAGTGGGAAGCGAACTGAGTGGGTGCACAGCAGCTGACTGCGCTGCAGGATCACCTTTTCAATTACGGCAAGACCTGCCATCAAGTAACATACCTCGCTCCTTCAAGGAAGGCTTCTTCCACGCAGGTAATATGAGAGACAAATTGTTTTCAACAGTCAGTGCTTCTGCCGAATTTTTGTTTTAAAACAAACAGAAAACAAAGCCTCCAGAGCCGACTGCCCCAGCGACACGTGCAGCTTACCTTGAGCAGCGCAATCCTGGCAGGGGGAGCGGCTCCCACCGCGCCCCCCCATCCCGCGGCGCCACACACGTGGACGCACCCCAGACCCCGGGCCCACAGGAAGACGGGACGGGGCGGAGCCCACGGGACCCTCGCCCCGCTCCCTGGCCTGCCCGGCCACATGGCGCCGGGAGGGCGGGGTGAAGCCGAGCGGGCCGCGGCCACGCGTCAGGGCTGCTCGGGCCGCCGCCATCCCCATTCCAGCCCCCTCGCGTGTGCCCCCTCCGCCTCCCCGCTCCCTCCCCTCACGCACCTTGCTA
>VYXF01001336.1:33438-46739 GCA_013397295.1 Polioptila caerulea
CTTCGCTGTCCCCGCTGGAGCGGGTGAGGCGGCTGCTGCCGCCCGAGGAAGCGGCGGCGGTGGCGCGGTGTGCGGCGGCGCCTCAGGCTCCCCCTGAGGAGGAGGAGGAGGAGGAGGAGGCGGTGGCCGCCGCCCGTCAAACGCTAGTTGAGGCGGCGGGTCGGCGTTCCGGCCCTTTCCGTGCTGGGGAGCTGGCACTGGCGGAGGTGCAGAGGAAGCACAATGCGACGCTGAAGCTGCTGTGCCGGCTGGCGGCGGAGGCGGTGCTGAGCAGCCCTGGCGGCGTCCTGCCCCACCGCGACATCATCGGGCAGCTGCCCGGGCAGGTGCTGCGCGCGTCGGGCGGGGCGCGGCTGCTGCTGAGGCGGCCCTCGCTGGACGAGTACGTGCTGCTCATGCCGCGGGGAGCCACCATCGCCTACCCCAAGGTACCGGCTGGTGGCTGGGAAGTCGCTGGCCGAATCTCACCTTTAGTGTTTCGCGAATAGTAACGTGCCGTGTTTTTCTCGCTCGCAGGACATAAGTGCTATATTAACGATGATGGATATACACCCGGGAGACACCGTGTTGGAAACTGGCAGCGGGTCTGGTGCTTTGAGCTTGTTTCTGTCAAGAGCAGGTGAGAACCTGGCTTTAGACAAAACAGTATCTATTTCTTTCCTTATCACAACTTGGGGTTTTTTTTGCCCAGATGCTTATGGTTCTCGTGGTCTTTACTACTCAGCTCATAAACGCTTTGTTGCAGTTCACGTGTTCACATATAGTTTGTTGACTTGTGGGAAAATTACATCAGCACAGGGACTGCAAACCATTCTGACTGCTTAGAGGGCCGAGGTGTAAATGGTTACCAAAGGCCTCGTAGAAAGCTGAGTTTCAGCCACAAGATCACTCAACTGCAGCTGATCTTGATAATTTGGGCCCAAGTTTCAGGGTCAGCAGTTGCACCTCTGCTCCCTCTTCCTCCTCCTTCTGCCTCCTACTGAAATTGCTTGGTTTCTTCTGACCATCTTTCTGGAATAAACTAGTGTTTAAGGTTTTTTAGTTACATTGGGATTTTAAAGCTAGCATGCGATTATCCTCAAAGAGAATATTGCTGCTGTAGGAGCTAAAAGCTGACAAAACAGGAGATAAACATCAGCACTTCTCTTTCTATTTAGAGAGAGGGAAAGTAAAAGTCATTAGCTTTCCCCATCTTGTCCTACAGGCAGACCCAAAACCCAAAGAGGTGGAATACGTGCTACTGACTAAGGCAAAAGCTAGCTCTTGCTAAATACAGCAACTGATTTTTCTGCCTTAGGTGTTCAGCCTGCTGTGGCCATTTCATAAAAGCACACCTGAACTTGCCATATTTAATCTCATTTTTCAGTCTTGTCCAACAGTTTTTTTTCCTAATCATTTTAATTTAGCTGTAAATGGACCAAGTTGGCAAAATCATAGGCGTTAGCAGGCTGTTAACCCCATTGGGGGAAGAGTGCAGTTGTGTGCCAGATCAGCTCAGTTTTGAGGTGTAGGAAAAAGGTATGAAATTGCATTGCTGTTTTCAAATTTATTGAATTTAAATCGGCACCAAATACAGCCAGTTTTAGTCACAGCTGAACACACTTTGGTGCTGACACAGATATAAATAGATTTGATTTGCTGTTTCCTAATGGTGGCTGCTTTTGCCACCATTGAATAGGCACCAGTGATACCCAACAAGGAAAACAGCTGCTACGTGGGTAAATGCTGGAATTCAAATCTAGTGGACACCTTACCAATGTCCATGGAATTATTTCATTTCAAAAATTCTTGTTGATTTAACAGATTTCATTAATCTCTTTATTGTTTATTTTATATTTTCCATTCTTTCTTTCATCATTCCCAGAAACTACTGACATGGAACAGGATAAAGAGAGTGGTATTTGCCAGGACTTTAGGATCTTTGAGAACTGGAAAATATAATGTATGCCAACTTGACATACTGTAGCTTCACAGTAATGAAGTTTTGCCTAGCTCTTTCACCTTGTTGTTCTTACTTTAAAAAAAGCAGATTCAAAAAGTAGGAATTACTTTGAATGACTGGGGATAAGACTGACCCCCCACAGTGTGAAGAATTTTATTTTTCAGATGTTTCTAAAGTGATAATCTGAAGTAAGAAGGAGTGGCCACTGTGACTCTACAACTGCTTTAGGTGATCAAAGGCAATGTGCTGAAACCTTCCCTTTCTTACAAGCTAGTTCTGGCCTTTGATGCAGGGTGAGCTGGATCAAGGAGCAACTGTTGGGAAACTCATCCTTTCTTTTACTCAGTTATCTGAATGGACTCAAAGTGGGATCACATAGGTGAGGGAAGGAGCCTGGGGACTTCAAACTGAAATGGCCTAGAAAGGCACAGAACTGACCTGCAGAGCTGCTGCTGCTTCCTGGAAGCTGTCTGCACCCATTCCAAAGTAGCAAGGAGAGAGAAGTGAGCAGTGGGATAGGCTTGGGGAATTGGAGTAGTACAAATGGAGAATAATCCAGCAGTGTACTGCTGTCTGCCTGCACAGCCTGGAAATGCTCCCTTTATGAGAAACAGTGTACATTGGACTCATGGTAAATTTCAGAATAGTAAATTTAGACTTAATGATTTATTACTGCTGCAGACAGTAACAGGAAAAGTACACAAACCTGGATAAATCAAAGAGTACGCTGGGAAACTTGTCTGTGGGGCTGAGACCAGTGAACAGCTTTCCTCAGCCTGCGAGCCGTGAGCACTGGTGCAGTGTTCCCAGCTGGTACCTCTGGTTGCTCTAGCAGAAGGATCTAGCAGGGGCCACAGATGCTCAACTTGTCTTTGGCTGCAGGAGTGACTTCAGGAGAACATCTCTGGAACAGTCTGTACTGCTATAACTACACTTTGTTTCATCTGTGCCTTGATGGATTTCTGTCTGTGAAAGAACCACTTTTTCTGCATGTGTTTGTTTTAAATGTAAAGAAAACGTAGATTGTCATTGATTGTTTCATATGTGATAATTTCCTAAAGTGGAGATGGAAAGGTGTACTTATAGACTATGGGTTTTTTGGTTTTTTTTTTTTTACCAAGTCTTTATAATAGCAGTGTAAAGTGGTGAGTAGAGTATCTTCTGTTTGTTCTCAGTTGGGCCCAAAGGACGTGTTCTAAGTTATGAAATCAGAGATGATCATCACAATTTAGCTAAGAAGAATTACAGGCACTGGCGGTCTGCGTGGGAAATAGGACACACAGACGAGTGGCCAGATAATGTGGAGTTCATTCTTAAGGACATTTCAACAGCTGCTGCAGATATGAAATCTGTAACACTTGATGCAGTGAGTGAATCCAAACAACTCCCCTGTTTGACACATCTTTTCTCTATAAATGAAAACTTGTAGTGTTCATACAACAGGATTCCCGTATCTAGTGTGACATGAGAAATAACAATCCATGTCGTTATCAGTAAAAGAAACATTGTAATTCTTTTGTCAGATACAAATGTTTTCCAGGTTTCAGTTACAGGCTGTGAAATGGAAAAGTTATAAAGCTGTAATATAGAAAAATTACAATTAATTACTGCTGTCTCATAAGCAAAGACCAACTCTCTTGTGAGAAACTGATATTTTATGAGATACATATGTCAAGCATTAAATTTCAGAGGTATACATAACCCCATTAAAAATGTAACTGTTACCACTTTGCTATCAGCTATATAGAATGCACAATGTAACTAACTGGTAATTTAGAGAATGCAGTGGCTTGCTCTGCTGTGCTGCTTCTTTGTATCCAGATTTCCTAAAACGGCTGGGGAAAATAGCTTGATGTTAATCACTCTTCCCTGTGAAGCGGACATACTACTTACCACTACTTACTTACTAAGTGCTTAAAACAAATAGCGATTTTTAAAACGGTGCAAGCAAAGAAATATAATACATAGCATAAAAATACCATTTCAAAAAATATTTTAAGTAACAGTCCTGCAGGAAGGATTAGATGTTGCATATCCCATTGTTCTACAATCTGAATAGCTTCCTAGCAGAAAACAGATAAATTGCCAAAGACAGAATTTTTTTTAATCTTGAAACTGACAGCAAGTTAGACATTGTGACCATAATGCGCTCTTTTTATGCATTTGAACATTCTTTTTTTTCACATTTGAGAAATAGGTATTCAAATGTGTTAGTAAATATAGTCTTCTAACAGTTTTTATTATTACTGTCAGGATTATAGGATTTAGTTACTAGGAGGCTTAACTCCCTCCAGACCTACTTACTTGGTCAAATGCTACTTGCTGTTTTAATAGAACTTCACTTGGAAGTAGAGAGGACTTTGTTTTGTGTGAGTGTGCCCCTCATGTTTTGAGAGGCAATAATAAAACTGGCTGATGATTACATACTGCTGTTGTATGCATCTCTTTTCCACAACCTTCCCCCCCCGAAGCATTGTTGTATGTTACATTGATAGATGTACATATGTTTTCCCAGTAAACATTAATATGTCTTTCTCTTGCAGGTAGTTCTGGATATGCTGAGCCCTCAGTGTGCTCTGCCTGTTGTACACCCGAGCCTGAAAGAAGGTGGAGTGTGTGCTGTGTACTTAGCAAAGTAAGTATTTATTTCTGACACCTTTATCCGGGCATTACCTGGCCTCGGTACAAAACCAAGCATCTTCTGAAATGCACATCCAGTATTAATGAAATGGTTAACAAAGTTGGGTTTTTTCCCCATGTAACTTTCTTTGGGAGCTATACTCAGTATAAATTACACTTGGCCAAATCCTTTGGCATCTACCTGGGGAGTGTTCTCATTCTGGTCAGTGAAGTTTGGGCTTTATGGCATCTGCAAACTAACTGCACTGTTCTCCTATGCAAGTCGGGTTGCACCTTTAC
Source organism: Polioptila caerulea (assembly GCA_013397295.1). Taxonomy (NCBI): domain Eukaryota; kingdom Metazoa; phylum Chordata; class Aves; order Passeriformes; family Certhiidae; genus Polioptila; species Polioptila caerulea. Next base: position 38,300 of record VYXF01001336.1, read on the forward strand.
CCTAAAACTGAACAACTCGTGTAACCTCGAAGGTAAAGAATATGCAAAAGTCAGTAGAACTGAGATTTTGTGATTTGAGTTTTCAAAATATTACTTTATCTTTTGCATTTCTTCAAAAAGCATCACACAGGTTATTGACCTTTTAGACAGAATACGGAGCTGCAAGCTTCCTTTTTTGTGTGAAAGGATAATTGAGGTAACTCACAGAAGCTGGTCAGTACTCCCCGCTAAACTCAAGCATTACAAATCAAGCCAAATGGTGGAAACTCAAGAAAATATTGAAGAACCCTCTCAAAATGAATATGAAGAAATCCATATTGAGGATCAAGTAGTTATTAAAGAAAGAAAATACAATGGTAAGAACTTTACTGCTGATGAGATACCCTGTTACTGCACTTGGATAATCCAGTGTAGGAAGAGGCAGTGTTTTTTCTTGGGTCAGCTGAGAATAGGCAAGGTTTTGGACAGCCTAGACCGTGTCAAGTTTTTAAAAAGACTATTAATTGTTATTTAAGTTAAATATCCTATTAAAAGTCTGGGCTACATAGAAAATAAATTTTAATCTGCAATAAGGAATGACGGCCCTTCTAAGACTGTTTTCAAATTTGTGGTTTGTAAGAAAATTCAGTTCTTTATACTCATCCCATAGCTGCTTTAGAGGACCCTGATGGACTTAAGGATTCCTTAGGACAAACGGTGGCCAGTGTGCTGTTTTAAAATTATGCTGTTCTGGCAAATCCAGAAATGGTGCCATATGGATATATTTATATGACAGATATAAATAAATAATACAGTATAGACCTGCAAAATGCAAAGAGTTCTGAATATACTGATAGGTGTCAACAAAAAAAAGAAAACATGTCAGGGAAAAATATTACATGCACATTGTCTACTCTAGTCTGCATGTAGGTCTTAAACTTCTGGGAACAAAGTGAAAAAAAAAAAAATGTCCTTCTCACAGAATCACACAGTGATGCTGCTGAAAAAAACTGCTCAGTGCCTTACATTGCCCGACCATCCCACTGGCAGGAAGCTCATTCAGGTGAGACACTTGGAAAAAGTTTATCCTAAATGTTTAATGGTATTTTTATTTAAAAGAAACCAACTTTTTTTTTTGTACTAGCATTTCGTATGTTTCTATATCATGAAACTATAAAACTTAAAATAATCATTGTATATTGAAATACTAAAGTACTAACTTTTTTCTTTTAATTAGCATTCCTTACCAAGCTGAGAAAGTTTCGACCACTGCTTTCTTGATGCTGCTGCCTCCTTAGCTGCTTATTTGAATATTGTATCAGAATAAAATAAAACATAACAAAGTAGATGCTACATTTTGCAAGTTGTGTAACTTTTAAGTCATGAATTCTGTGATTTCTACTTCACATAAAGTTTGAAACACCAACTGTTATCCCAATATGTAAAGGGAAAAATTTGAAGTGAATCATCACGTCTGGTGTTGTGATGCAGCCCAGTTTGTTCTGCAAATCACACTGTTTCTGTCTTATCAGGTGCATTTCATTCTCCATTGCTTATAAACCAGTCCATGGACTTATCTTGATCCAGGGTGCTACATGGTTGCCTTTTCCTGGACGGGATCTGACAGTCTACCAGAAATAAGGAGAAAAAAAAAATGAGCAAGAAAATAAGGGCTCAAAGGCTGCCCTTTGAAATGAATATTTTGCTGGCTTCCAGCTGAAGCTGACTATAGGTTTCTTTAAGAACAAAGTTCTTAAAGCATAACTTTAAGAGATACTGAATGCGTTCAGTTGACAAAGCTGTGCTTATTTCAGAATCAAAACAGTTGTTGACAGGCACAGCTTTGGTTCCCTCCCAGCACTCATGCTGCAAGTTGCCTGGTTATTTGTGAACTTTGCTCCATAGAAAGTATTCTCACACAGCTGAAGAAACAGAGTTTTTTCTGACCCTTGTCAGAGATGAGAAGCAAGATCTCTCAAGTAAAAACAGACTTAAAATGAAGTAATTTTGGGTCTCACCTGAGCAAGTGGTGATGTTTAACTCATTAAATTTTTAAGTTATGTTTTGTAAACACCTGACTTGCTTTGTATCTCAGGAAATATTCAAATGCCACATTTTTCTAAGTTGAGGGATCTCTTGAGAGTCACAGCTGTACTAAAGCTCTCAAAAGCAGTAGATATCTTACTGTATTCATTAAAATTTGGATATTAGAATATATGCAAATAAAATATACAGAGCTATTAATAACTACCTTTGTATTAGATAAGTATACTAGGAACTGTGCACTGGTTAAGTACAGGAGAGTATCTCTGCAGAGCTGAGGCCTTATCCAGATGCCTGAGGAAGTTTACATCTCAAGTGTGTTTCACTTGTAATAATAAATTTAATAATGGGTTTGCCCCACAACTGCTGTATGTAATGGAAGCCCCTAATGCAAAGGCTGAGGGTGCTATTGTGAGTACAGATTAATGAGCAGACATTCAATTCCATAAACAATTCACGCAATAAGCTCTTGTTTTCTACTCATATCCCAGTATTAAAACAGTCTTCTATCAATTGTCATCAAATGAGATACATAGAGGAAAATGGGAATTGTGACTTATGTCCAAACCCATACCACAACTGAGCACCCTGCCCTTTCTCAAAGCATGCTCTCAGCAAGAGCACTTAAAGTCACTTTACACACACCAGTATTTTTATTGTTCCAACCAATCATGTAATTTAAAACAGGGCTCTCAATTTCATATATAATGCAAGAATAGTAACAAATGCCCAAGTAAACTGGAAAACACCCAAAATCTACTGTAGTAAATTAAAGTAACATGAAGAGACTCAATGTAAAGCAGTTGTTACTCCCAGGAAGTCAAGATACAAAATGTAAAAATGAAAACGAAGCCATGAGGTTAAAAGCACAGTTCTGCCAAAATGTAATAGGGAGGGGACAGAGCCATCCTCACAGCAATGTGAAGGAAAAATATGGCCCCAGTTGCCTAAACTAATGGAAAATTATTCACAATATTAAACCATACCTTGGGCTTCATAAGAAGAAGAGTCAATGAGCATTTTTTCAGCTGAAAAGGTGTCCTTCGATTTCTGGGATGAGTGTAATTCCGTCATCTCCAAGGTGTCAGTAGATGAGGAGGAGGATGATAATCCGAGTCGCACAAATCTGCCTTTCTTGCCGCAGAGCAGGCAGTCTGTCGGAGTAGCACTGGGTCCTCGGGGCAGCTGCACTTGATCATCATAATTCCTCAGAGCTCCACTGTGGTGCACAGAGCGCTCTCGCTGCCAGAGGTAATGTGTTGGAGCGATAGCCATCACCTGTGGGAACAGCCGTGGGATCAGGAAGAGTAAAACTAATTGGAAAACACACTGCTGAAAACAAGAGATCCCATTAGTGTATGGCAGGGAATTAACGTAGCTGAAATGGGCATTGTCTCTTATCTGTATCATACTGTCCCTCTGGAAAGTTCACTCCCTTAGGCAGGAGTAAGTAATCCCAATACCAGTCAGGGGTGGAAACATCCCAGCTTCCAGCCCTGTATGTTCACATGAGTCATCACTAACACCAGCTCGTGCTCGGGATGTTGGACACAAGATGGGGTCTTTGGCTGGCTACTAAACATAACTGACACTGTTCATCATCACTGAAACAGTGACAGTGGGAAGCTTGGAGGGTATGCAAGGAAAAGCATCCTGCACTCGCCTTGTCCCTTTGTGCTTCTCCTATAGAAAATAGGAAAATTTTCCAGAAATGGGCCTCTAGAGTAAATGAGATTTTCTCTTCCACCATCTGGAAGTAAACATTATGTGCTTGGAGCATGACATGGGTTCTTCCAGTGACACACTTCCCCTGAAAAGTGAGGAATATATTTTTTCCTTAGAAATCGTAAAGCACACAAAATTACTTCTATAGTGGATGAAGTGAAACAAATGAAGGTAGATTTTAAATAAAAAACATTTGCTTGAAGCAGATTCTAGCCAATAGAAATTTCACTTTCAACAGTAGTGCAATATAAAATATTCTAGTTTACTTTAAAAACACAGTTTCAAATAATGTATTTTAAATGGAGAAGGAAAAAATATCATGAAGGATAAATGGACCATTACATTTTAGCAGCTTCTCTTCTTTCCCATGGATTGTCTGCTTACTCTAGGGAAGAAATTGTACAGAGCTAAATTGCTAGGTGGTGTTAATTGTGATTTCAGCATCTACAATATGAAATCTCCCTCCCTACCTCTTCACAGCAGCGCCTGCTTACAATAGCCCTGTAGTCAATTCTACTCCATAGTTGATCTCTTAACTTTAAGAAATCAGGGAAGAGCTTTCTCCAGGCTTTGCCCAAAGCCCATGGGAAAATGTCATACTTTGCTTCTTCATTGTCTTCTTCAACTGTGTTTGCCAGATACCTTCAAATATATATATGTTTATGTTTGTAAATAGTATTCAATCTTAAACCACTATATTAGAATGATTTCTAACATAAAATAACAGACATGTTGCAGTGGTTCTTTTTTCTATTATTGTGAGGAAAAAACACTAACAAAATACAGCCTTCTCTCTGGAATACAGTGTTTTCTTAATTAGTTTCATATGCATCCTTCGGGTAAAAAAACCCAAGCTTTTATAAAAATGGTTTTACCCTAGAGTTTTGTATGTTAGTAGATAAGCAAACTAACACATCCTGACATCTTTCTCCAAGCTGGCAAGAAATCCTTGAACTAAAATGAACAGTTTCTGATTGATTCTTTAAATTCTTTAAATAAGGATTAAAACTATCCTGTGAAATCTTAAACTTTACATTTTTTACTTTCTAGATTTTAGCTACTCTTGGAAAATTACATTGCTCAAATTAGGAGCAAACAACTAAATACTGGTCTACCTTCAGTTATAAATTAAAAACATAAATAACTTTTTTAATGTCTCTGTTCTTCCCTTTGTTCTCTGACTGTTTCTTTTAGTTTTGGATTGTCTTCTCAGACAACAGGAAAGTGTTTACTTCCTCTGGATCCACCTGATACTAAACTCCTGTAAATCACACTTGAAAAAATTGGGACTTTCTCCTCCCCAGTTTTCTCGCTTGCTACTGGTCCCAGTATTCTCTCTAGTCCCAGTCTCACCGGGCCCTTTGTCCCCTTCTAATCCTTTCACTGTTCTGGCCCAGCTTTTCCCCCTTCAGTGCAGTCGGAGGGCTCCCTCCTCCAGGCTCTGTGGATGTCACCCACAGTACCAGTGACAGTAGAAGGAACAGCCACCTTTGTCCCTGCACTAGTGTGCAAATCAGAGCATCTGAGAAGTGATGGTACCAAAGAAGAACTCCTAAGCACCATAACACTCTGAAAGAAAATGCAGAACCTTCTGCAGGTATAGCCAAATACAGAGGGTTATGTAGGCCTGGTAGGCCTGGTAGAGACAGATTACTGATGGCACTGTTTCAAAGTATAGGCATTTTACAACTGTTCAAAAAGTCCTCAGAAATTCTCTAGCAGTGTTTTTACAGTTGATTTCAATCATGTTGACAGAACCTTTAATAACAAGTTACCCCTGAGATGCCTGTCATGGTGAAAAGTTCTGATACAAATGTCTTAAAGGCTGGCAAAGATATGAAATAGGGGTTTATACAAGCACCTGTGAGCCACATATATGTTGCTGTTTATTGTCCTGCATATATTTCTGGTAATGCTTTAAAAAGCTCCCAGATTCAGTTTAGAAGGCAGAATGCTGCTCAGTTTCTCTACACCAATGCAAGCAACCAACCCCTGTCTGCTGCTCAAGTTTGTTCCAGCACAGGAAGAAAGGTGAAATTGCACTATTTGTGTACAGGATTTGATTTGTCGTAGAACCACAGAATGGTTTGGGTTGGGACTTTAAAGACCACCTAGTTCCAGCCCCGCTGCCATCCCTTAGGGATGCCAACCCCTAGATCAGTTTGTTTATCTACTGCCTCAAGGAAGTCTCATCACATATTATAATTATCAGTGTCATAAAGAAATAATACAAAGTTTATCCTAGTAAAACCAGGTAATTTTAAAGTACTTACAGAGCCACAAAGAAATTGATTCTGGTATGCTCCCTTGCTGTGAAGTTAGCTCTCTTGAAATAAACGAAAGTCATTGCCAAAAGATACTGTTTTAAAATGTAAAATGAAGTATCAATGTGTTATTGAGGTATAATATCTCCTAAACTGATTCAGACATCTTGCATCAAGATATTTTCATCATTTTTAACAATGAGGAAAGCATGAGTTTATTGAAATTTCCTTGTGAAACCATTAGAAAAGATGATCTGTATTTGCATTAAGATATCAAGTAATTAAGGGCAGATTTCTCACTCAATGTATGTTTATTAACTAAGAAGGAAATACACTTACCTTGTCTGCAATTTCACAGCAACAGTCCATCCAAAGGAAGTCTTGGATTAGATCATCATCTGTAACAAGAGAAAGCTGTAGCATTTGAGACACCAAAACTGTTTATGTTAGAAGGTATTTATAAATAAATAACAGATGGTCTTTCATTAAACCAAATAAAAGAAAAGAAGCTAGACCCACCAGTAGGAAACAGAAAAATTGAGGCAGGAGGAGAGATCAGGTGTGAAAAAAGCTTACATGACTAAAGAAAATAAACTCTACTGTGAAGGCAAGGTGGAAAGTCTGGTGACTGCATTTCATCCATTCTCAGTAACAGCAGGTAAAAGTGAAAAACAACCAGTATTTTTTTCTACTTGCATAATTTCTTCTTGTATGACATGCTTCTAAGTGATAGCACACCATTATTTCAGAGGAACTACAAGCTGCTGAGATCTTGCACCTTGATTATCTAGCAGCCTTTATAGGGTAATACTTGCTTATTTTTGTTCAGTGCTTCATTGTCCATGACCACGTACCGTAATTACTACGAACTCTCTCTCATTCACTTCTGTATTTAAGGGTCAAATAAAAAACAGCTGTAATCTTCTACTATTACTAAATGTCTTTGCTAAATTAAATAAATACAAAACTTCATATGAAAGAGACACAAATAAAGAGATGCTCCAACTCCTTAGATCAACTTGCCATTCCACTTCTCCCCCGATAAGTTTATTCCCAAAGTAAATAACATGTTTAAGAGACAAGGAGTCCTTTTTTTTAAGCCTTGTATAAAACAAGATGCACATTGTTTTGCATGTATTTGTTGAAATATAAGAGAAAATAGGAAGGAAAAATATAAAATAAAAAGTAGCAAACCACCTTGGTTTCATTTGTAATTAAAAAAAAAATACTTTTGATCTGTTTTGCAGCCCTTGTATTTTTAACTTAAGCATTAAATATTTATATACCAAAGTATAGCAACTAAACGTTTTGATATAGAATTGCCTTTAGTTTTGGTATGAAAGGCATTCTCAAAATTACTGAGCTGAGAAAACATTCTGTTCAGTGAATTCATTCATATCGCACGTTATTAACCTACCAAATAATTTAAAGAAAGCTGTCATTTCCTGACGCTGAATAACTAGACATGGTCCCTTTGGACACTTATATTTCTGACTAGGAAGCCCTTTTTCACAATTTTCTTGATGGTCTTTAAAAGCAGGTCGCTTTAGTCTAGTAAGTTTTTTTTGCTGATGTGATCTGGATGCACTCGATTTTACATGAACAGTGACAGTGGGAGGTGTCTGACACACCAGATTGTGTTTCATTTCGTTAAGCAAACGTTCCTGTTAAAAAAAAATAAGAAGAAATTAACTACAAAAATAGTCAGTGTCAGCACTAGTACATTTCTTTTGTTCACATGAAATGTTTCAGTAGAGCTTGTATGTCAGATGATGGAAAATTAATTTTATCGGTACTGATTATCTAAGTCTTGTGCCTAAGACAGCCACATAGAGTTCTTTGATTTCGTTCTAACTTTATAAAGCTTTTCTTTTCCCCAGTAGAAGGAGCCTTCGATTTTGCTTTTTCCAGTCAACTTCGGAAAATGGGAAAAGGGCCTTTTCAGGAAAAGTTGCTGTTTGTCTGGTCATTGTAGCTCTACACACTTAAATCTACCAAACCCCCCATGTTCTTCCCCTCCAATTTGTGGTTCTGTCTTTTTTTAAAAGGCATATTAATGGCATTAACGCAGCAGAACTGTGATTGAGCATTAAAATAACATTAAAATCAAGTCTTGAGCTCCTAATTGCCATTGGGAATTAAATTATCCCTCAAGCTGGCCATACCCTGAAGGCACAACCAAGGAAACATACCTGTGGTGTTTGTAACCGCAAAATTTAAGGGGATACCAAATGGAGAGTGAGGAAGGGTATTTTCTGGCGGGATTAAATGTATTTACGCCTTCAGTCGGTCTCTTGGCAGGGGGCTGTTGGAGGCTGGCTCACCGCAGCCTACCCGGCTCCCCAGCTCTTGGGCGGCTGCCGCACGGACACGCGAGGCCCCTGAGGCGGGGCCGTGGCTTTGGCTCCCCTCGCCCAAGCCCGGAGCCG
>VYXF01001337.1:0-14005 GCA_013397295.1 Polioptila caerulea
TGTTTTGATGTTCCAAAATGAATTTTTACTTTCTTGTCCGAGCCTGATCCTGACTCCACAGTTCACTATGGCAGCGTTGTGAGAGGCACATGAATAAAGGGTAATCCAACTTTTGGAATTCCATTATTCCGAGCTGTAAAAATCACAGAGCACTTTGGGATCACGGTGGGAACGGGAGCTTCCAGGAGATAAAATCCCTGCATTTCATTATCTGGATGTCAGTCACAGCACTCCAGCTAAAACTCCAAACAGGCTTTTGGCACAAACACTCATCAAACCCCAAGAAGAGTAACAGATAATTGTGGTCAGTGTTGGAAAGAGTCAGATCTTTTTTATGTATTTAATTGCTTACACAGCCAGCAAATTATATTCCACTGTCTCACACTCCCTTTGTGAAATATTCCGAGATGGTCTCAGTTGCCTCTGGTTTTCCACGTGGGAATATCACAAGGAGTTTGTGCTGTTTCTGCATTTGCCCATAAAAACCGAATCACGGGAGAACATAAAGTCAACAACCAAAGAGAGCCTGAAAAATTTAACAGCTTCTGTGCTTAGTCAATAATTTGATGGCTCCCAAGGAAACCTGGGCGTAGGAACTCTGCCAAGATTTTCTGATGGAAGTTGCCTCTGCAAATATTCTTAAAAGGAGGGAATCCAGCAGTGATGTTGCAAAGTTTCCAGCTCAGACAAGGCTCAGGGAGAGCAGAGCAGGTTGTGTGCTCAAGAAATCCTCTCTGTTAATGCTCTGGCTCAGGTGCTGCTCAGATTTTGTGCAAACACAGTAGATAAACATGAAAGGGTTAAGCCCTGATACGGCTGATAAGAACAGGCAGAGGAGCTGAGCAGGGCCAGGATTTTCTCAAGGACTTCCCAAAAAAACCCCACAAAAATCTACACATTTCTATTTTTTCCAGGATGGAGATTATTTTGCTGTGGACGTGGCCCAGGCCATCTCTGGATTTGCTGTTGCCTGCAGACAGCACCAGCAGATCTCAGCCACCACCAAATGTTCCTCAGGCCTGGGTGACTCTTCTAACCCCGTGTGCCTGATGGGATTATTTCCATCCCCCTCCAGGCAAGGTTTTCTGGTGCTGTGGGTTTGATAGGAACATTATCTTTACTCTGTAGAGGGCAGTGCGCAGGGATGGGCCCTACCAAGGAGTTATGGAATCATGGAAGGGTTTGGGTTGGGAGGGACCTTAATGACCATCTTGTTCCACCCCTGCCATGGGCAGGGACACCTTCCACTATCCCAGGTCGTTTCAAGCCCTGTCCAACCTGGCCTTGGATGGAACAGCCACAGCTTCTCTGGGAAACCTTTTCCAGGGCCTCATCACCCTCCACAGCCAAGAATTCCTTCCCAATATCCCATCTAATCTGCCCCTACTCCAGTTTAAAGCCATTCCCTGTGTCCTGTCCCTCCATCCCTTGTCCCAAGTCCCCCTCCAGCTCTCCTGGAGCCTCTTCAGGCACTGGAAGGGGCTCTGAGCTCTCCCTGGAGCCTTCCCTTCTCCAGACTGCACATTCCCAGCTCTTCCAGCCTGGCTCTGGAGCAGAGGGGCTCCAACCCTTGGAGCATCTCTGTGGCCTCCTCTGGACTCACTCCAGCAGCTCCACATCCTTATTCTGGGGACCCCCGAGCTGTCACAGTGCTCCAGGTGGGATTCACAAGGAATCATTGCTGCCATCTGTTGTTTTTTGCTGCCTTTGGGGTGTCAGGACCAGGCTGATAACTTGAATAATCCCAGTTCCCAGGCCACAGCTCTGGTTATCAGCCCCCTCTGCTTCCAGGGCCAACCTTGTGCCCAGGCACATTTAATAACTCAAACTACCCTGACCGACCCGTGGGTGCCTCAGTTTAATTTTGTATCCCAAAAAATATGTGGAAAACTTCGATCAGTGAGGAAACGGCGCTTGTCCACCACAGTGTGCACAGCAGGGGAAAGGTTTTGTTGGAATTCTGGCAGCACTCACTCAGAGTTTCTAAGTTACGTTGTGTGACCAGAACGCAGGAAATGGGAAAAGGCAAAACTGGACACTTTTTTTTTGGAAGAAAACTTTATCAAAATCTTCCAGAGCAGTGCAGGATTTGAGGTGTGGGATGAATATTCTGCCTTTCAGCCTCTCCCAATGGCTTTGGAGCAGCTTAGGAATCCTCAATGCTAAAAATGGCTCACAAAAAATGCTGGTTTTAGCCGAGGAGGTGACAGCAGCTCCTTACCCGGAGTGACAGAGTTATTGGACTGAGACTTCGTGTCTCCTTGCCAAATCCCATCTCCCTTATCTCACTAATTACAGACGGAATGGAGTGGAAACGGCCCAAACCAATTTTCAATAAAAGTGACCACAATCTTTGATTAAAGTGCCTTTGTTCCTGCAGAGGGCAAGGCAGGAAACACAATTGTTGCTCCATGTTGGAGCTGGATGGGGCTGTGACAACCTGGAATGGTGGAAATTGCCCCTGCCCATGGCAGAGAGTTGGAATGAAATGATCCTTCAGGTCCCTTCTAACCCAAACCATTCTGTTTTCAGCCTTTAATAAAATAAATGCAATCCTTGCTAAAATAAAGGTTCTGAGATCCAAGACAAGCACTGAACCCCTGAGGGGGAAAATATTCCCTCATGGTTTGAATCCCCACTGGAATATCTTGTTAGGTTATCTTGGCTGCTCTAAAAGGTCAAGGAACTTTCTGGCAAGGTTGAACTGGTTACAGACTTTTAATTTAAATGGCTCCTGTGAGATATTTTATATTTGAGGTCATTCCATGCATGGGATCTAATTTCAAGTTCTGGGGTCACAGGACTGCTGGATTTTGCCATGGGATGTGAGGTGCCAGACCTTCTGCCCCATCAATGACTGCCCCAGACAGAAATATTTGGGGCTGAAGGAAGGATTTCTTTGACTGCTCTGTCCTCAGGGTGCTGCAGGCACAGAATGGCACAAAACCAGCAAGTTCTGCAATCAAGAAAGTCATTTTTTAATGAATTAATATAGTGTGGGTCTGGTTTTTTTAACTCCTCTCATTTTTAACCTCATCTTATGATTTTTGAATGTTTGTGGCTGCCCTAATTACAAAGACCTGGTTTTTCAAAGAGCTTCTCTATGTGGGAACACACATTTCATACTTTGATAACATTTTAACCTGAAGATACTTGAAAGGTGCCTCCTGCTTTTAATACTGAGTAGTTTTTCCTCCCTAACTATAAAATCTCTTCTAGAGTTTTTTTCCCATCCTTTGTGACTGATTTTTACCTTTCTGTACTTCTAAAGGAGCTGGAAGATGGAGTTAATTTTTCCAGCTGGATGAGGGCAGAGGGAATGACAGAGGATGACAAGGCTGCTTAGCTGAATATTAGATAGAAAAGAGGAAAAATCTCTTGAATTCTCAGAATTCTGCTGCAGAAAATGACCTCTTATCATAACCCATGACAAGATCTTATATTTCTGTTGCACCTTTCTTCACGGCATTCAGTTTTCCTGAAAATTTCCCTGCCAATCAGACTTTCCTGGACAGAACACATCCTCTCCCTGCTACCAAATGTGCTTTGATGACTTTGTGATCAGCTGTAGATGGGGTTTATACTTGTTTATTCCACGCCCAGGGCATTCCAATGGATCTTCTAAAAACTCTATTTGTTGGGGATGTAGAATTACTCGAAAATCCGGGTTGGAGATTTTGAAAGGATGATTTTCATCCATGCCTCTGGAGAAAACAGGGGGAAAAGTGGAGCCAAAGTGAGCAGAATCAGGTAAGGAGGCTGCTCGGTGTTCTTGTCTGTTTTTGATTTTGCAGCAGCTGCATCCTTTGTGTTTCAAAGGACTGAGGCAGAAGGTATAATAATCAAAGATTCCAGAGCTAGAAAACCTGGAAAACCTGGTGGAGGAGTCAGAACAAAAAAGATAAGGAACCTGTAAACCCTCAGAACCAAACAGAAAAATAGCCTTTATTCTATAGGAGCAAGGAGTCAGAAAAACAGATTTTTTTTCTCTTATTCTTCCATGTATCCCTTTTGAAGCCTTTTAAAAACCTTGCTCTGCCTCAGCTTTTTCCTTTATACATATAAAATTGGGGGAGAATGAACAGGAATTCACACAGGAAGAAATTTGGGAAATACCCAGCAATGTTCCTTGGACAACAGATAACCAGGAAGAAGCAGCTCTTGAGTGTGAAATTCCTGCTGGTCCAGCTGGGTATTCCTAAAAGTGCTCATCTGCCACCAGGAAAACAATGAAAACAATGCCCATTAATGCAAAAATATTCCATTAAAAAAAAAAAAATAGGGTAAGAAGGCAGCTTCTACCCCCTCACTTCCTCAGGCAGCTGCTGGTGATGTGTCTGGCCACTGTAATCTTAGAATCATGGAATTATGGAATGCCTTGGGATGGAAGAAACCTTAAAGATCACCTGGTTCCAGTCTATGGACAGGGACATGTTCCACCAGCCCAGTCTCTCCAAGTCCCATCCAGCCTGGAATGACTCCAATTAAAGTGGTTCCACTACAGTGCAGATCCATCCTCGCTTACTCTGCACGTTATCCAAAAAATGGGTTTGAAAACAATTTGGGAGATAAACAGGGACTTATCAGCTGAACACTGTCAGCATCTAAATCCCAGTGAGCAAATTGTGGACAGCAAACGAGAAACCTGCAGGAAAAAAAGTGTTTTAAACACAAGCAGGATCAGAGTAGAGTTAAAAAGCAACAAATCCCTTTGCCCCCAAACCCTCAGGGTGACTCAGGCGACGGAAGAAGGGATTTATTAGATGCCAGGAGTGGTTTGGGGGTCAAGAGCTCATTGCACAGAACCCTTTTAACTGCAAGAGGCTTTTGTTAATATTTCATGCCTAGGGGACCCCATAAAACTGAACAAGAATTTAGTGTTTTGTTCCAGGATGCTCTTTATGCCTCTGTATATTTTTAAGACTTGGAGGAAAAGTGAGCAGAGACTCAGCTCTGCTGCCAAACTGAGAATTTCTGCTTAACAAAGGAAATACCTGCAACCAGTGGTGGGGAGGATTCGATGTCTCTGAGTTTTCTGGCTGCTAAAGCATTCCAGGGATAGGATATCCACAACTTCTTTGGGAATTCTCTTCTGGTGCCTCACATCTCTCGTAGTGAAGATTTTCTTCCTTATGTCTAATCTAAACCAGCTCTCTTTGGAAGTGTCCAAGGCCAAATTGCTGGATCTTGGAGCAAGCTGGTCTAGTGGGAGTGTCCCTGCCTGTTATAAATAAGGGCCAGGAGACAGAGTCCTGTTTGATGCCTTTATTAAAAATCAGCTCCGAGTGGGGAGCCCGAGGGGTCGTGCACCATTGCTCCCAAAAGCGAGGAGCAGGAGGAGGTTGTCAGCTTTTTTTTGTTCCATCCTCACGGGAGACTCCAGGAAGACGCCTCCTTGCCTGGGGGTCCCATTCCAGTCTGACTATTTTTAAGTTATGGTGACATTATCCAGACTGTAAGTGTGGAGTAGAAAAGTAGTCCCACTTCTTGACTGCCAAGATATGCTCTGTTTTAGTCTTCTATTACGTGTTGGCTCGTTGTTTTTAGGGGTTCTGGTTTCCCCATAGTCCCTGGTGTCCCCTTATTTGCATGTGATAATGTACGCAGCCCCGGGCGCCACTTTGGGGAAGATATTCCCAACATTCCCAACATTCCCGACATTCCTGATGTGACGTGAGTACAGATACAAGATAAGAAGAAACCATTAGGGGTATTTAACAATTAACAAGAACTTTTTAACAACCGGGTAACAAGTAAACATTAACAGTAATCAACAGTGACCAACTTTACTATGTGTGTGTTTATTTACCACACTACCCGTGGTAGGGGATGGAACTGGGTGATCTTGAACATTCCTTCCATCCCAAACCATTCCATGATTCCATGATCCCATGGAGAATGGCCCAGAGCCCACACGTGCTTGTGCACCTGCCAGCCCTGCTTGGACATCAAGCCAGGATGTAAACAAACCTGAAGGATTTGAGCTGAGGAACCCTTTCATGTCCCTGGTCCAGAATAATTCTGCTGTTTGAGAACCCCTTTCCCCTCTTTCCCCCCCTCCCTTCAGATCTTCTGCTCCCCAGCTCACTCTTTCCTACCTCTTTAATCACTTTGTTCTGCTTTCTCTTTTTCTTGTCACTTTGAGAGATGAAATTCTCTCCTCATATTCCCCTCTGCTCCTTCAGAGGTTGCCTGAGCCCTTCCCAAGAGCCAGCCCTGCCTTCCAGCAGACTTTTGTCTCCCTTCCTCCCACAGATAATTTGCTGCAGGAGTTTTTATCTTCTCAGCATAATCTTCTTCTTCTCCCCCTTTTTTTTTTATCTTTTCCAGTCTTAACGATTCTCCACAGACAATCAGCCATCTGTAGATCTTACCTGTGTGGCTTCTCCTCATTTAAATGAGGATAAATGCCACTAATGAGTTTTGAAAAGAAGCAGCTCTGGAGGAATGTGGAATGAGCAGGGAAAGGAGTGGCTGGGAATCTCAATTAGCCAGCGCCTGGGAAATTCCTGCCACAGGGATGAGGGAGCTATGAGAGTGCCGGAAAGTTCTGGATTAGAAATGGGTGTGGGCTCTGTTGTCTCTGCTGTTATGGGACTGGGCAGCCCTGGAAAAGGGCGCAAACAGCGTGGAAAAATCCTGAAATATGATTTTTAACATCCTGAGGATGTATTCAGTCCCATGAACACTCCTGGTGGGTTGAAATAAGCAGATGTTCCACGTCCAGCAGCAAAATCCACTTGCACCGACTCCATTAAAACTCTTCACCTGAGTTCTGAACAGATTTTGGAGGGTTTTTATGTCCTTTTCCACCCTTTTAGTGGCACAGGGTAACCAAGGAGGTTAAATTAAACCTGCTGACTTTACTCTTCATTTATTTTAGTTTAAACGTGTGAGTTGTGATAAGTTGAAGCCCCAAACTTTTTCTTCCTGTAGGACAAGCTGAATTTTAAGGAAATAGTCAGAAAAATCCATATTAGTATTTCATGGGGTGGATGGAGGAATTTAACCTTCGTAACTCTCCAAGTTCAACTCTTCTGCACACTTACAGCTCATCATGTCAGCGAAAGTAGCAACATTTTGGACTGGATATAAAATCACAAAATCATGGAATGGTTTGGGTTGGAAGGCACCTTAAAGATCATCTTGTTCCCCGTTGCCATGGGAACGTCATGTTAGGGAAGAGAATATTGACATTTTGAAGAGTCAACCTCAAGGTCAAATCACCTCTCCAGGCTTTTACAAACAGAAAAATTTGATTTCTGGAATTTGCTCCCGGCTCTGACATTGGCTCCTCACCTCATCTGAGGGAAAAATCATTGAATCTTTAAGGTTGGAAAAGATCTTTGGAACCATCAAGTCCGGCCATTAACCAAACCATGTCCTTAAATCCACACAGTTTTTGAACATTTCCAGGGATGGTGACCTCACCACTTCTCTGGGCAGCTGTTCCAATGCTTTACAACCCTTCCCATGAAAAAATTTTCCCTAATATCCAATGTAAACCTCCCCAGACACAACTTGAGGTCACTTTCATTACTTGGGAGAAGAAAGCGATTCCCACCTGGATCCAGCCTCCTTTCAGGGAGCTGTAAAGAGTGAGGTCCACCCTCAGTCAGCATTCCATGGACAGACATCCCATGCACTTTATCCCCTTAAACCCCTGACTGGAAAATAATTAAAGACATCTGGGATTCTCCAGCTTTGGAGCAGCATTTTTAGCTCAGGACAAAGACTCAGGATCCAGAGACCTCAGTGATTTCCTGAGAAGGAAAGTCCAGTTTCTCCTTGGTCAGATTGGAAACCACCAAGGAACCCTCTGGAATCACTTCCTGCTGTCCCAGGAGCCCACGGCAAGACGGAAAGGTTGTTTGAATCCCAACAGCAAAATGAGTGTTAATGAGTAATTAAGTAGGAACACCTGCAATGAGTGTCATTACTGCCATTAGCTGAGCGTCCTCCTGGAAATTTATGGAAAATACCATCAATAGGAATACCAGGAAAATATTCTGCAGCACAAATTCTGCTTTCTGCACCTCTGAGTGGATAATTTGGCCTCAACTGGATGAAACCACTGTCTGGGAATGCTTCTCCTCTTTTAGCACAACGCAAAAATAACAACAGCTCCTGCAGCCTCTGATCCCTTGATTTGTTGGGAGGATATTCCAGATGGTTCATTAATGCTGTTCAGGATTCCTGGCTTTTATCACTTTCAGGCTCCATTTTTCTCCTCTATGGCAGAATGAGATTTTTGTTTCTGCACCAAAAAGAGCTTTGCTCACCACACAGAGGAGCCAGATCTGTCCAGATCAAATCTCTGATTAACAAATCTGGATCATTCCCTGTTTTAAGATCCAGGGGGGTTTGTTCCTGTTTTCTATGGGATGTAAATAAAGCTTTAAATTGATCGTACCCTAATGGGTTGTAGAGACATCCTCCACACAATTCTCCATGATTTTTTCTTTTTTTTTTTTTGAGGAATATTTGCATTCAGGTAAGTCCTGGATGGTTCCTGAGGTTCTTTGTGTAGTAAAATAAATTAAAATAGATTGTAAGTTTAATCCCTGTATGAGCCATTTACTTAAGAGTTGGACTCAATCCTTGTGGGTCCCTTCCAGCTGAAAATATTCACAGAATCTGTGAAAATTGTAATAAAATAGAAGAAAGAAATGTATTTTGTATTTTTACAAGTGGTACAAATATGTGTTTATTTGTTTATTATATGCATTGGCCTACAACAGGGGGATAATCCACTAACAATATATATGTGTATAAATATATATACATATGCATAAAAAATATATATATATTTGCCACTGTCATTTCTGTGCACCCTTTTATATATTAAAATTCAAACCCACACTCATAATATGATTAAAACCCAGGCTGGAATTGATGGCCTTGCTAAAACTCTTGGGATTTTTGCCACTTGTTCCAATCCACTCAGGAATTTCCTTTCCTAAGGGCTCAACATCATCATTAACTCATTCCTCTCTGCTTGGGATTTGCTGCCTTGTCTCAGTCCTGGGAGTTGACACCAGGTCATGGAAATACCTTGCATTGGCGAGGAAATGTTTTTGGAACAAGGTTTTCCCAAAAATGCTGTAAAAATGCAACAGCAACCTTGGAAATTTGATCATTCCTGAAATAACCAAAGAGACCTGGTACAAGTGGGTTGCCCTGAGAGAGCTGCAGCCCAAAATTCCAATTCCTTTGGGTTTTAATCTATTATTTTCCCTCTCTTTATTTGATATTTCATCTTACCAGGATGCAGCAGAGGAAATTTTGTTTTCCCATAATTACTGTGAGTCTTTTTTTCCTCACTGGATAACAGTCCTGGCATCTCTCTGTATGGATTTTTCTTTTTTAGTTATTATTTTTCAGCCCCTCTCCTTTCCTGCTGAGGATGTGGGGGAGTGTAAACTCTCCCTTACCTGATTTTATCATCTCCAAATCCTTGGAGCCCAAACATAATCTGCTGTCAGACAGGTCGTGCAAACTGAAAAACAGGATAAATCCTGGGTCAAACTGGAAAATCCTGGTGCCGAACAAATAAATAAAAGCTACAACAACAGAAGAGCCTTTCAGGGATTTTTATCTCTCATCCACCTTTGTATTTTCAAGTTGCTTTCCACAGATAGGAAATCGCACAATGGGTATTTAACAAATGTTCATCCTAAATTCCAGAGCTGGAAATTTAAGAAAATCACAAATAATGCAAGACTTAGGATAAGATAATGAAATGCAATAAAAAACAGGAGAGATTATGAGGTTCTGAGGGAATTAGGATGAAACTGGGGATTGAATCAGCTTTTTCTGACTCCAAACAGGGGATTTTATTATAAAAATAACAAACTCCCCTTTCCTCCAGCGTATTTTGCTGCTACAGAGTTGGACGGGGTTTGGAATAACCTGGACTTGTGGAAGGTGTCCCTAGCCATGGCAGGGAAGTTGGGATGAGATGATCCGTAAAGCTCCTTCCAATCCAAACCATTCCAGGACCCTCTGATTCTACCCTTGATGCAAAGCATCCCCTTGAAGAATTTTTCCTGGGATGCAGTGCTCCAGAAAGCCATGGGAATTCAGAGCTCAGTGATCCCAAATCCAGGGGGCTGTGCTGAATGAACATCTTGATGCCTTAGGTTTTAGCTTTTGTATTTTTAGATTCTGTGCTGTTTTGGTGGGTAGTTTTAGGTTTCACATTCAGTGCTACTGAGTTCTCTGCACAGAGTAGAGAGACAAAATTCCTCCTCTAGCTCGATACCAAGGAAAACTTTCAGGCCCAAGAATGAAAACAACGGTGAGGTGAGAAGAAAAAACAAGGAGGATGGAGCTTCATAACCTGGAGCTTGTTGGAACCTGGAATGCAGAAAATATTTCTCTGCATATTTTAAAAGATCCAAACCCTCTGACAAATCCTGCTTTTAACCTTTGTCCATGGAAAGGGCTTCCTAGGCTTTGGGATGAGACAGAATTTTCAAGAATGTAAATTAGATAGTAGCATAACATGTATTTTATCACAGATAAATGTAGATATTTGGGTTTGTTAGAATGGTAAGGAGATGAAGACAAGATGAAGGATTCTTGTGGTTTTTAGGTTTCTTCCTCCTCCTTCATCTCCTCCATATTCTGCAGTGTTTGGGTCACAGGAGGGTTGGTCAGAATTTGCCGCAGTGCAGCGTTACGTGAATAGAAGTTTAGTCAGTAATTGGTAGAAAAGTAGAAACAATGTACGTTCTTGGTGATAATTGGGCAAATTATCTTTAAGAGAACCTTGATTCTGTGTGTTTGAGGCGTTTTGGTGTTCGTTCTCCTTCACACCAGGCTGGTGGAAAGCCCGGCATGCAGAAATTGCTGATAAGGAAAGAATAAACAACCTGGAGAACGAGAACAACCAAGAGTCCCATTTGTTTTTTACTTAACAAGGACTTAAAGAAAAGGCCTTCCATATCAGGGGAGAGAAATGTGGGAGAGGTAGAACTCCTACAGAGTGATGGTTGGGCAATTGATTCTAATATGCCGATGGACCAGAACTTATAAAAGTGTGAGACCTTGATGACAGGTCGTGCATTTTTTGGCCATTTTGGGGTGCATCTTGGGTGTACACCTGTGCAGCCCGGGTGTACCCATTGAGGCCTTTTAATAAATCCCTGCTTTATCCTCTTGCTCTGCTTAGTCTCTGTTCCAGGTCAGCCTCCAGAAGGTATCAGTCTCATCCCTACAATATTTCCGTGGTCCATTCCCATTTAAAATCTTCCAATCTGTGCTGTTAACCCATGAAAGTTGTGTTAAACATGAGAGGAGTTTCTGAGCAATTTATGGCTCAATTCCCTCCCTGAAAGGCTTTTTCCCTTTTTCCCTCCTGAAAGGCTTTTTTGTTATTGCTGTTGTTGGAAATGTAAATAATCACCCTCTCCTAAGAGCAGCTTTTTTTGCTTGAACAGGTCCTAACAAAATCCTGACCTGGGTCTGAGGATGACGAGGCCTAAAACCCAAATGAGGACTGAGAGATTAACCCTGGAGGCAAGTGGGCTGCTAATTGCCTGATTTTAGGAAGAGAATTCAATTGAAGCTCATACCGGTGGAATTAGGGCCATAAATTGGATTTTGGAAGTTGCACTGGACACCATAAATGACCAGGCTACATCTGATATTCACTTTTGAGCCAGTTACAGAACACAGTGCTCATGTGTTGGGCCTCTTCTCATGATTTGATGCCCAAAGGATCCCTGGAATCCCAAAATATGCTCAGCTGGAAAGGTCCTACAAGGATCAGCGAGTCCAACTCCTGGCCCTGCAGAGGACAACCTCAAAAATCCCACCGTGTGTCTGACAGATTATCCAAATTCTTCCTGAACTCTGGCAGAACTGCTGTTGGAACCACTTCCTTTGGGAGACTTTTCAGAGAGAAAGCACCGCAGCAACCAAAATCTGCAGTTCTGAACACATCAGTCAAAATAGTCCCAATTTGGGAAAATTTCCTTCATTGGATTTGGGATTTGAGGTGACTCAGACCAGAGTGGGAACTTGCAGCTTGTACTAAACACTTCCAAGTGCAACCTGACTAAAAAGAGGTTTAAGGGTCAAATATCGGATTTGGTTTTTCCACAGTGTTTTATGATTTGATTTGGCAGCCAGAACTTTTTGTAGCTCTTCTTCAAGACTCATATTCTGCAAAGAGAACAAATTGTAGAAAAACGGTGCCCATCTTGTGCCATTTTAACCTGATCCGAATTCCTCTGTTTTTATTTTTAAAGGACTTCACAGCAGCAACTTGATGATATTTTTACAATTAAAAAAACCCCAAACTTTTTTTCCTTCTGATTTATTTACTGAGGAATTGAAAAGGTACAATTTGGGTGGTGAAAATTACCCTATGGATGTTGTTTCTTAGGCTGTGAGAGATCATCCAGCATCCAGAAATAGGAGCCCACAGCTGGGATGATCTGTGAGCTGCTTAGGATAACAGGAGAGCATTCCCTGGTTTTTTTACTCCAAGGCTTTTATTAATGGGCTGTGAAGGGGGAGACAAGGCAGGGAATGTTGAAGAGGAATTACACGTTGAGAATGCTGGAGACAGGTGAAAAAACTCCAGCACTAATGATTCCCTGGATTTCAGAGGTGGACATTCCTGAGAGGTGAGGGAGCTGCACAGCAAAAATTCCATTATTTTTCCATCTGATTTTATTTTCCTGCTGCCTGCAGATCCAGGAGAGCATTTAGCCCTGACAGGACTTTGTCCCATTTCTGGGCAGATGGCCACTGAAAAGAATTTGGGTCTACAAACATAAAATAATAAAAAATTGGATGATTTATTGATGTTTCTTTGGGTGTGAAATGCCAGCCCAGCAAAGCTGAGAGAAATCAGGATCTGTTTCTTTCCACCTGCTGCAAAGAGTCCCTGGGAGAGCCAGCCCAGCTGAAGACCTCTACCATGAAAATCTCACATATTAGAAAAATAAACCTCATCATTTTGGTGTTAGCAGTGGAAACATCCTCATATGACAGTGCTCAAATGATCTTTAGGGCTACAGTTTTTCAGATAAAATGCAGGTGCCTGTTTTAGGATGCAAAGAAACAGTGATTTTTATACACATCCACCTCAAGTCCTCCATGGCAGGGCTGCTTTTAATCCCTTCATTTTGTTCCTCTTGACTCTGAACTTTTCTTTCTGGGGGGGAATTTTGCTCCCCCAGAATCCCGAGGATCATATGGAACATCTTTGTGAATCTCTCACTGAGTAAGAACATATAGATAAGGTGCTCCTGAGCAAGAAAAAATTGGAGAGCATGGCTAAGTGAAAACAACACAGAAATTGGGAAAAATTAGGGCCAGACTTCCTCCTTCAGACCATTCCCTAGTCCACCAGTGCCTCAGAATTGCTGCCAGAGAACAATTCCTTCATCATCTGAGAAATATCTGAAATGGGAACTACGCCAGCATCTGGAAATGAGGAGGCAGGTGGAGCATCCTGTGCAGAGGGAATTTTGGGGTCACTGCCCTGAGCTTGGGAGCAGCCAGGAATTCAGTGTGGGAAGAAGCATTTCAAGAGCTCGGGTGGGGAGGGAATTCCTTGATTAACAACCTTTTCCTTGTGCTTATTTTGGAGACACGTTGGAGTAACCAATACAATGGACTACAGACTCATGGAACATCCTGAGTTGGAAGGACCCACAAGGATCATCACTGCAATCTGTAAATGTCCCTTTGTCACAGGTTGCAGTGCAAAATGTAACCAAAGTGTGTGTTCCACCACCATCTGTTGGAACTGGGCCGGGGTAACCCTCTGTCCATGGCCCAGCTGTTAAAAACCAGCTGGGGCAGTTTCTTTATCTCTTCCACGACCCATCCTCCCTCCAGGGACAGATCTTCTGCTCTTGGGCCACTGAGTGTTACTGATAAAATTCCATCATCCCATTGGGAATGCTCCAGCCAGGAGGAGGAGCCAAGCATTCCTACCTGGATAAAAACCCTGAAACTTGGAACAACAAGGAGCCTTTTCCAC
>VYXF01001337.1:14099-32555 GCA_013397295.1 Polioptila caerulea
GGTTCACATTCTCCATTCCAAGGGAGGCTCCTGCCTTCCTTAGCATACACCTGTCATTCAGACCACGACACCCTCTATGGCCCAAAGGGATCCTTATCCTTTAAATGAAGCAGCTTCTCCCCTTGTCCAACAAACCCAACCAAAACTGCTCAGTTTTGTCTATAAATCCCCACTTCATCTCCTCTCCTCCCAGGCCAGTGTTCATCCCAGGAGTGATAAAAGCATTAATTTATGAGGAAAGGATTATGTCTGAACTTCAGCCATGCGTGACTGGACACTCAAATCATGCCAATAACTGATTTTTCCTCCTTCCCTCCTGTCAGATCCCCATTTCTCACCCTGATTTGTGACCCTACTATTACAAACAAGTGAGTTCCTCCAATTACAATTTCAACAACCTATTGATTTTTTTCTCCACACTTGTTCCTTGCACTGCTCATCCAGGGTTCCACAGCTTCCACTTCTTTCTGAAATTCGCATTTCTAGACTGATTCCTTCCTCCAGGATGAATCACCCTACTTGACAAAGGCATTCTTCAACCATAAAGTGGAGGTGAAAGATCAGGCAAGGCAAGTTCAGGAAGTAAAGGAGTTACGGGTTGAGAGGGAGCTGGTTTATGTTGGATAGTAGGAAAAATTTCTTGGTGGAAAGGGTTGCCAGGCATTGGAACAGGCAGGACAAGTGGAGTCACCATCTGTGGAGGGATTTAAAAGAAATGTGGATGTGCCACTTGAGGATGTGGTGTTGCCTTGATGGTTGGACTCGATGACCTTAAAAGCCTTTTTCAACCTGGATGATATTTGGAAGGAAAATGAAAGGAAAATTCTCCATTTCTCATTTTCTCCAGATTTCTCTTTTTAGGACAGTCCTATTACATCCATTTCAGTTCAATGAGATGAACCTTTGGTGATACTTTTGATGACTAAAATTATTAACTCAGGAATTTATTTTCTAAATACTTCACTTAGAAAGCAATGAGTTCCACCTCTGCAAGATCTGTTTTGGCCTGCAAAACAACGACAACAACAAAATCCAACTATGACCCCTGAAAATTTCAATCAATAACTCTTTTTTCAGTCTATTTTTAAAATAAAATATAGCAGTCAATTCTGATACTTTTCTGGTACCATGGAGCACTAAAAAGACCCCACGTACTTTACAACAACACAGGAGAAAGTTTTTTTTGGCAACTTTCTCTGAAAATATGTAAGCCATGCCTGAAATCCTCATTTAGAGTCCTGAAATGAAGATGTGTGTGCACAATATGCCTAAAACAACACCAGGAACATCTGATTCCCCAAATTCCAGTGCCATGGATTCCTCGTGCGAATCTTGAGCCCAGGCTTCAATTCTTTAGCTTAAGGGAGAGGCACCTACAGCAGATCTGGCAATAAATCTAAATATTAATGAGAGAATCATGGGAACCACCTACTAAATTCTGGAAGCGGGATTTGTTGGAGCCTGGCCATGTCTTGCCCAGTGACAAAAGCTATATTTGATTGTCCCCAATTTTAGCTGCTGTGATTCAGGGCTTGAATCAAAGTCAGCCGGAGTAATTTCACTCTCTCTGCTGCTCTTTGCATGAGGCCATTTACAAACCCTTTCCATTCTCATTGCAAACCTGAATTAACGTTCCCTATTAATTCCCTTCTTAAGGGAATGATCATGTTGCCAAAATATTCTGGGGGGAAATGCCAGCCTTGGAGAAGCCTGAACATCAGTAGGCAGCCCTGGTGTGAATTTATTTTGATGGGAAGTTCAAACAAAACCCCGTCCACAGGAAGTTCTTGGCAGAGACTTCACTTAGGCCCAGCTACAATTCCCATGTAATAAATGGGAAAATACAAGTTTTTCACTGCTTAGAAAAATCCTGCCCTTTGAATGCTTTGGGGAGGTTGAATTTATTGACATTTCTGCAGTGATGATGGAAGCTGGAGATTCCGGTCCTTAATATCCAAGGAATTTATGTGGTCCCTTGTGTGGCTGTGAGCTCTGGAGGAGGCTGAGGGTCTTGTGAAGGCTCTGCTTGTAAAACTTAGGTTGGAAAATTGAGGGAAGAGGGGGCTGGGGCAGGATTTGAAATTCTCCCTTCTGACAGCAGCTCTGGAAAATTTTATTTTTCACTCTAAAATGATTTCTCCTTCTGAAGAAAATTAGAATTTCCTTCTTCACTTTCCATCCATTTATTTGCATAAACTTTAATATTAAAGAGGTTTAGATCAGGGCTATTGGAGATGTCTGAAGGTGCCCCCGAGCTGCAATGCGCAGGGGAGCGAAGCAGCAGGATAATGGTTTATCCTTGGAGCTCTGCAAGAATCCTGGTAACTCCTCCTTATAACTTTTATTTCCAAGACTTTACGGTCTAGACTTCAGCTAAGGCAAGAAAATGATGATCTCATCCCTAACTTGTGCTTGGAAACCTGCCAGTGAGTGGGAAAGCTGTGACAAGGCAGCAGCATCCTCCAGGAGAGCATCTGCTTCTGAGAGAGGAGAAAAGCAGCTTCCAGACAGTCTGACAGCAGGGAAAAGGAGATAAAAGGATGGGAAGTCCTCTGTCTTGGTATTTACATGATGAGAATCAAGGCTTTTAAAGGAGGGAAATCCTCAGGGAGGAGAACTGGGAAAGCTGGTAAAGCTTGGGGTGGAAGAATCTTGGGTTGTGGTTGGAATATCTGTGTAAGGTGATGAGAGGATGATAAGGGACCCTCAGTGCTTCGTCTTCCCTCCTGCTATTCCCAGATCTTCCAGTCACTGAAAAAAAGGGTTTGCACACTGCTGAGTGGTGAATGGATCACACTGGGGTGAAACCCTGCCATCCTTGGTTCTCACTTCTTCCCTCCTGAATCCAAATGTCATCTGTTCTGGTTGGAAAGCAAAACCAGTGAGAGACTCCCAAGTCAGAAATTCAATTTATTAGGAAAAGATAAAAAAAAAAAAAAAAAAATGCAATAATACAAAGGAAAAAGAAAACCCCTGACAGAGACAGAATCCAACCTGACACCCTGTGGGTCACGGTGTTGGTAGCGGTCCAGTTGGAATGGTGGCTGCATTCCTCCTGGTAGAAGTTGTGGCTCTGTTGGAGCAGTGATCCTGTAGAAAGGCGCAGCCCTCTGCTGAAGGTCCAGAGGGGACAGATGGGCCTGGTCTTCCTCTGGGAGTCCAGTGGAGAAGGCTGCCTTGGTGTCCCAAATTTCAGGTTTTTATCCAGGTAGGAATGCTTGGCTCCTCCCCCTGGCTGGAGCATTTCCCAGTGGGATGATGGAATTTTATCAGTGACACTCAGTGGCCCATGAGCAGAAGATCTGTCCCTGGAGGGAGGATGGGTGGTGGAAGAGATAAAGAAACTGCTCTTGCTGATTTCTTACCAGCTGCCTTATCAGCAGAAGATTACATCATCCCCACCCCAGTTCCAACAGATGATGACTGAATACCTTTTTTGGTTACAGTTTGCACTGCAACCCATGACATCATCTCACACATTGGACTGGTTGTATTAAAAAAATAATTAGCCCTTATTTCCATTGCACTGAACCCCTCTCAACTCTCATATTTTTCAGGCAACCTTGTGCAAAGAAACCTTCGCAGATGGAACTGTTAGTGACAGAAACATCTGGAGAAATGGCAGGACAAAGGAAATTTTTGTGCTGGATCCTGGCCCCGTCCAAGCCTACGTGGTGCCACTTGTGAAGTTGAGCTGGAGGAGGCACTGGGATGGGGCAGAGCAGGAGGAGAATGGTAGAGGTGGAAAAGTGTTTGTGAAATTACATGAAAAGGGATCTGTACCTCAATTTCAAGACCTGTGGAACTCAAGAACTCCATTTTTACCCTATGGAGCTTCCTGCATGTCTCCAGGGCATTTAAATGAGATTTGGTTATTCCTGCAGGTCAGGAGGAGCTAAACAACTCCAGAGAGTGGTCTGGACCTGAGAGGACTGAATAAATCCTTAGGTTCCTTCAACTGTGTTGAGAAGGAGCTTATGGTGCACACAAGCCAGACCTAAATCCTTGGAGGCAGAGAAATGAACCTCCAGATCCACTTTTACTCCCCCAAACCCACGTATGATACATTTTTCTTCAAATTTTGTTACTTGCAGAGGATGTCAGCTCTTCCCGTTGCATTGTGGACCTTGGGAATTTTGTGAAAGGATTTTGTGGAAGATTTTATGGACATTATTTCCCCTCTATCCTTCTACACTTCTCTATAGAGCAACTTTTCCCTCCAATTAAGATATAAATCGAAGGCTTAGTGGAGGATCATTATTTTACCAGTTTGTGACTCATAAAATTGCAACAACTGCTCTACCTCATGTCAGGGGTGGTAATTAACCACAATTATCTACGGCACCAGCTGGGGATTTATTCTGAGCTGGAGCTGGTGGAGCAGAGCTCAAGTGCCCACTGGACAGAGCTGCTTTTTTCACAGGCCATGAAATACAGCCAAGGTTGATTTTTATCCCCCAGCAAACTGGGAAGTTGTTCTTAATAGGGGTTTAAATATCTTTTAATAGGGGGTTTTAAAAATTTTTTTAGAAAATATGCAAAGAGGCTGCAGCAAAATGGGACAGGATCACTTTTACTGCCATCATCCCTCTCATGGGGTGAGAAGGAGAAGAATATTCCCACATTTAGAGCAGAATCAAGGAGGCACTGGGTGGTGAATAATCTGGGCTGGATTTTGGAGCTGAGGTTCTGCCTCAGCCATGAGCTGCCTTTGGCCAAGTTTTGGGGGGAAAAAAAAAAACCAAAAAAAAGCCTGGGGACAGTTCCAGGCTAAGGGTGAAAAATAAAAAGGAAGTTCAGAAGGGACCTTCTGGCTCCCCACAACTCTCTGACAAGAGGTGGAGCCAGGCCAGGGTCAGGCTTTGCTCCCAGGGAACAAGGGACAGGACAAGAGGAAATAGCCTCAAACAATACCAGGGCGGTTCAGGTTGGACATCAGTGGGAATTTCTCCATGGAAAGGGTGGTCAGGCATTGGAAGAGGCTGCTCAGGGAGCTGGTGGAGTCCCCATCCCTGGAGGTGTCCAAGGAATGTCTGGATGTGGCCCCCAGTGCTCTGGGCTGGGTGACAAGGGGAGGATCTGTCACCTTGACTTGATGATCCTGGAGGTCTTTTCCAACCAAAATGATTCTGGGATTCTATGAAATTCTTTCCTGTGAGGGTGGGGAGGCCCTGGCACAGGGTGCCCAGAGAAGCTGTGGCTGCCCCTCGATGCCTGGAAATGTCCAAGGCCAGGCTGGACAAGGCTTGGAGCAACCTGGGAGAGTGGAAAGTGTCCCTGCTCATGGATGGGGTGGAATGAGATGATCTTGAATGTCCGTTCCAACCCAGACCTTTCCATGATTCTGAAATTCTACTGGAATCTCATCTGGTTCTGGGGTGTCTTTTCGCAGCACTGAAATAATTTGGAGCAGCACAAAATTTTGTCCTGCAGACAGATGAAAATGGTTCTGGCACCTTCCTTCCTTGAAAGTTTGTCATGGATGTCATTGCCCAAAACCAGATGCAAAGCAAACCTGTCAAACCCTGATTTCTTAATTTTATTTCCAAACATTTCAGAGAAATTCTTTTTTTCTCTTTTCGTCATGAAAGAGGCCATCACAAGTTTGAGATTCAACCCACTCTCCTGCCAGGAGTGTTGTCTCCCAGCCACTCCAGATCACTGTTGATGAATACAACTTCTAATAATGATTCATTTTCCACCCACTGCTCAAACCTTTTGCTGCCCCATGCATCCATTTATTCCTAAATTTTACACCCTGTTCTTTTGTCTGCTCTGTAACACATTGCGGGAAATGCAGCGGTTGACTGTGATGGGTCAGAAATCCCCATTTCTATAGGAGCACAGGAGGAAAAGGATTTAATGTTTGGTGGAAGGACTGTGAGACAGCAGCAGAATAATTTCCATGGCCTTTCCTTTCTCTGATTTCCTGAGTGTGAAGGAAACTGTAAAAAAAATATGCGTTTTCTGAAACTCCCTCCAGCACACAGAGGTCACTGGAATTTTAGGGCAGAACAAAATATTGCTGCTACATCCAGAAATCGTTTTTAAATTACACCCCAGAAAATTCTTATTTCCCATGGATTCCCACCTTCTTTACTGGCTGAAGACATAAAATACAGGTGTACTCCATAATACTCACGAGAATATGGAGTGGTTTGTGGGAAAATCTGTTACCAATCCCAGTTTGGACATCCAGGAGCAGTTAAGCTGAGATTAGTCAGGGTCCTGTAGCTGGTTTTTTTGGTGTCTGGAGGAGAGGATGTGCCTCCAGGGCATCTCATTTGTCCCCGGGTGCTCTGAGTCAGGCCCAGATTTTTTTCCTTCCACTGATTTGAACAACACGTTAACAGCAGCAGGGAGTTCTAATGGGTTTAAAATCCAAGCTAAGATAAAGGCAAAACACATAAAAGGTCCAAAATAGACACGAGAGTTACAAAGGTTTATAAAATTGTGAGTTTTCAGGAAAACTCCCAGTACTTCTTCTTTATATTATAAAATTATATCCCGTGTAGGCAGAGGGGTGCAGCTTTTCACCCCAAATGAGCTGATGAACCAGGAGACTGCAGGATTTTGGGAGGGTTTTCAGATTTGCTTTTTTCAGGATCTGACATCAGAGAACTTCCTTTTCACCGCTCTCTCTGGAGATTACTCTGCTTTAAAACTTCCCAGCTTGAAGACTCTAAAGCTGAGTGACCTTCCTGCGACCAGTTTCTCATTCCAGTTTTAGAAATGCTCGTGTCCCTTGATGGTGAGGATTAAACACAACCTGCTAAGGAATTTAGAGAAAGTATTGGTGAAATCTTAAACCAGAGCCACTCAGGTTGGAAAAGATCCCTGAGATCATTGGGTCCAACTGTTCTCCCAGCACTGCCAAGGCCACCACTAAACTGTGTCCCTGGGTGCCGCATAGCACATTTTTGGAACACTTCCAGAGATGGTGATTCCACCCTGGACAGCCCCTTCCAAANATCCCCAGGTGCTGCATCACCACATTTTGGAACACTTCCAGAGATGGTGATTCCACCCTGGACAGCCCCTTCCAAACTTCAGCAGGTCTTTCAGTGACCAATTTTCTCCTAACATCCAATTTCAACCTCCCCTGGCACAACTTGAGGCTGTTTCCTCTTGTCCTGCCCCTCATTCCCTGGGAGAAGAGCCCGACCCCCACCTGGCTCCACCTCTTGTCAGGGAGTTGTGCGGAGCCAGAGGGTCCTTCCTGAGATTCCTTTTCTCCAGGCTGAGCCCCTTTCCCAGCTGCCTTAGCTGCTCCTGGTGCTCCAGATGTTTCCCCAGCTCTTCCCCTTCCCTGGATATGCTCCAACATATTTTCCTCCAGAATGAAGGGAAACACCATTCCCTACCTGTTCCAGCAATGTCCAAACTTCTGCGTGGTTTATCCACCAGGGAATCTTCTGTTTTATGAAGACAGGAATTGTACCTTGGAGGAATATCAGAATAATTTCCTTTTAACAGCAGATCTTATGAATTCTTTAATAATTCTTAAAACAGCAGATCATTGTTGCCCTGAACTGGCCCTAGGCTGCTTTAGGGAAGGTGGAGAAATGGCAATGGGTCCATGATATCCATCGTGGAAAAGGTGGCTGCCACTCCTGCCCCTGCTCCTGAACTGAGCTGTGACTTCCAAACGTTTTGGCCCTCCTGGGCTCTGCCTTTGCTGTTCTCTCGCCACGCTCTGTTAACTGCTTTGAAAACTGTGACCAAAGGAGCTACCTGGCTGCAGGTGTCACTGAGGATTTATGTCACTGCCAAATTCAGTGGCTTTTATCTCAGTGCAGCAGCTTCACCTCCCACCCCTTCACGCCCACTCAGCGGCTGGGAGAGGAACTTCAAAAAGTACAGTTGACTCATAAAGATGTTTTTTATTATTTCAACGGCATTTTATTATTTCAGGGTTAACAAACAGGGAATTGGGGTTGGGCTGCTCCCTCCTGCCCTCGTGTTGCCTCTGTGCTCCTCTCACGGTGGCATTTCTCACTTGGAAGAGCTTCAGCTGGAAGTTGAGGTTAAGGGATATCTGCTTCCATGAGCACTCCTGGCCAGGGGAAGGTTTTTTGGACACACATCACATCCTACTGGTCTCCCAGGGATATTTTCTGTCCAGAATATTTTCTTGGGCTAAACAAGAGCTGTCTCTTATTTTATGACCCCTCTTTTCAAGGCCAGGTTGGATGGAGCTCTGAGCAACCTGGGATAGTGGAAGGCGGTTGGAATCAAATGATCTTTAAGTTCCCTTTCCAAACCATTCCATGTTTCTATGACCAAGAAGAGGCATGTCAGGAATCTAGGAACACTTACAACTAGAAAACCCGGCACAGGTTATTTCATGCACTGGGAACCCAAAGAGTTAAGTGATAAGGAAGAGTCTAAGTGATCAGGGCTCAGCCAGAGCCCTGCAGGGGACTGATGAGCAAAAAATGACTTTGCTGAAGAATATTTCATCTCCTGTTAGCAGAAACGAGGCACAGATCGACTCTGTGATCATTTGTACCTCCCTGGTACAGCCAATTTGATGGCTATCTCCATGATAAGTTGAGCTGGCAAGCAATTAAAGTCTAATTTGCATCTGCACACAAAATTAAAATGCTGGATGGACTATTTTTAAATGCATCTCCCTCTCATTGAAGGCAGCATTAACTGATTGGATCCATGCACAGGATGAGACAGGATTTCTCCTCACGAAGGGAGTGATGCTGCCCTGGAACTCAAGGAAATCTCTGCTTTGCTCAGCCGGTGATTAATGCTTCCAGCAGCTCTTCCAGGTAAAGATAAGGCTGTTCCATGATTTCGTTCCAGTGAAACCTTAACTTCCGCAATATCCCAACTTCATTGTCCACAGAAGTGGGAATTTTCATGGCAAACTGCATTAAATAAAGTGACTTGAGTGGATGTTGCAGCACAAGAGTTTCTCTTTCAGCAACGTGTGTGTCTCTGTCCTAAAGAGATGAGAAAATTCTCCCTGCAGCCCCAGACTTGGGATGGGTGGAGTAGCCCCAGGCAAAACCTATTTACACAGGAAATCTTGTGGATTTGTCAGGCAGGTGGGGAAAAGGCAGATTTTTCACTGTGGAAAAATATTGGGCAAGATGGTTTTTTATGTGCTTCAACACCCAGTGGAGCTGTGTCCACGGAAAACATAAAAATTCCATTTGCAGGGCTGTTTTGTAAAGGAGAAAAAAAAATAAAACATGTAAAAAGAATAGAAAGGTTTTGTTACAAGCTGAGAAGGACACAGAAGTTTTAAAATGAAAATTCAGTTTGATCCCATCCACTTCTGAAACACTGGAGGGTTACTGATCCACAGAAATTTTCATTATTTTCTAGTTTAACCTAATTTGGTTTAAGAAAAGTGTAAGGTCCTGAAGAGACTGAGCACCCTTTCTCTCCCAGAAATTTTGTATATTAAAGGAACAGTACATTCAATATACTTTAAATAGATATTTTTTTAAGATTGAAACTTCCACTCCAAGGATACAATTTTTTTTTTCTGTGCAAAATAAGCAGTTTGAGACCACAGAGGTGCCTGGATGAAAGATATTCCCCCTGAGCCCACAACTTGTTGCTACAGCATTTCCAGAAGGTTTTCTCCCGTTTCCAAATCCAGATAAAACCTGGTCATGGCTGGTGCTCTCTGAGTGCTGAGCAGGAGCAGCTGTCCTTGTTTGATGGGTCTGGGAATGATGCCCCAGAATATCCAACTCTGGGTGGTTTGGACACTGGCTTGGCATTGGATATCAGGAAAAAGTAATTTACTGTCAAAGTGGCGAGGCCTGGCACAGGTTTTCCAGAGAAGCTGTGGCTGCCCCATCCCTGGAAGTGTCCACGGCCAGGCTGGACGGGGCTTGGAGCCACCTGGGATGGTGGAAGGTGTCCCTGCCCACGGTGGGGATTGGAATGAGGTGATTTTCAACGTCCCCTTCCAACCCTGGTGGAGGGAAAGTTGGATGGGAGCCAGGAGGGACTGGCAATCCCTGTCCTGGTGGGATTGTCCCACTCTGCTCTGGGCTGGGCTGGCCTCACCTGCGACATTGTTTGTAGTTTTGGGCACCACAATATAAGAAAGACATTTAAATAATTGAGAATTTTTTTAATTTCAAAGGAGAGGTGCAAA
Organism: Polioptila caerulea; assembly: GCA_013397295.1. Lineage (NCBI taxonomy): Eukaryota > Metazoa > Chordata > Aves > Passeriformes > Certhiidae > Polioptila > Polioptila caerulea. Next base: position 24,232 of record VYXF01001337.1, read on the forward strand.
ATGCTGAAGGGCCTTGAGGGGAAGAGTGTGAGGAGCAGCTGAGCGCACTTGGTTTGTTCAGCTGGAGAAGAGGAGACCCCATCACTGTCTAAAACTTCCACATGAGGGGAAGAGGATGGGCAGGCCCTGATCTCTGCTCTGTGGTGACCTATGATGGAACCTGGAATGGCCTGAAGCTGTGTCAGGGGAGGTTTAGGTTGGATTTCAGGAAAAGGTTCTTCCCCCAGAGGATGGTTGGGCACAGAACAGCTCCCCAGGGCTGTGGTCACAGAACCAAGCCTGACAGAGCTCAAGGAGTGCTCGGACAAAGCTCCTGGGCACATGACGTGACTCTTGGGGTGTTCTGTGCAGGGCCAGGAGTTGGACTGGATTATCCTCGTGGCTCCTTTCCTACTCGGGATATTCTGGGATTCTGATTTAAATCAGTTGCTCTCATTCCTTCACGCCCCTCAAGTGCCCTGCACAGGGAGATCTAAGAAGGGTACATCTTCCTTCTGAGGAAAAGTAAGGGCAGCACATCCAGTCCCCAGACACATCTGCTGGCTCCAGACAGGTTCATGTGGTCATGGAAGCACCTCCAGGTGCATTTCTTCAGGAGAGTGTGGGAGAAGTTGCAATTCTGCATGTGCAGTTCTTTGTTCTAAGTGCATTTCAATTCTCAATTTAATGGGGAAGGAAACATCCTGCTGTCACTCAAATCGCCTTTGATTGCCTTTTATTCTTTAAGTAGTAAGTGAAAAATATGAGATATCCAATATGAATAAAGAATAAAACACCCTGGAAAGTTAAACACCAAAATACCCAGACCAGGGTTGGGGTTTGGAGCAACCTGGTCCAGTGGAAAATGTTCCTGTCCACGGCACAGCTTTGGAACGTGATGATCTTGAAGGTCCCTTCCCAAACCATTCCAAGATTCTGTNTGGCTTTTGGATCTTGAAGGTCCCTTCCCAAACCATTCCAAGATTCTGTGAACATCCCTGCACAGCCACATCCACCAGTTCTGATCTTGGCTTTGCAGGACTATCACACCATGGGGCTGATGAGACCCAGATGCTTTTGACAACCTTCTAATATCAGTCAGATGTAGCCAAAAGCTTGCAGAAAAAGCATGAGGGGAATTGGATTTTGCATTCGAGGGATTAGAGGGACATCGGGGCTGGTCTGATCCTGAGATAGAAAAGGGAAGGGAAAATCCAGGACAGAAATGTCTGTGTAGGGCATGGAAGAGCCTGGCACAGCAGGGGTGGGGAAGGAGCTGTGGGATGTTCCTGATGGAGGAGAAGAGGGAGAGGAAGGGAAGAGGGAGAGGGAGAGGGAGAGGAGNAAGAGGAAGAGGAAGAGGAAGAGGAAGAGGAAGAGGAAGAGGAAGAGGAAGAGGAAGAGGAAGAGGAAGAGGAAGAGGAAGAGGAAGAGGAAGAGGAAGAGGAAGAGGAAGAGGAAGAGGAAGAGGAAGAGGAAGAGGAAGAGGAAGAGGAAGAGGAAGGTGGTTTTTGCTGCTGGCCAGAAGTGCATCCCACTCAGCCCAGGCTCTACCAGGACTGTGACAGAAACCAGCCTGACTTGCCAGATTTTCTGCAGAGCAAAAGCCTGTGTCGAGAACCAGAAATATTTTGGTAGCTCAGAAGGCTGTTCCTTCCACAGAGAACTGTGTGTGAATTAATCAGTGTTACTGGGATGGGTTTAGGGTTGCCATCATGGTTTTAGATCCCAAAGAAGGATCTCTGTGTCCTATGGCACCACTGGATCTTGGGAAAAGCCATTTCCAGTTCCACTGGAGTCCTCCTGCCACTGAAGAGAAAGGGAAAAAGGGCCCTTTGTGGCTTACAGGTGTCTAAAAGTGTAACAAGAATATTTCTGAATTCTTTGATAAAAGCTAAGAGTTGTATTTTTGGCAGGCAGAAGTTGTTCTGAGAGCAGCCAGCGGAACAAATTGCAACAATCACTTGACAAAATCTTCTAAATTAAATTTCAGATTAAAAAAAAAACCTCATGGAAATTAAGCTGATAATCCATGCATTAAAAGCAAAGCAAATCAGGCTACTTGAGAAGCGCTTTGTAAGGAGGAAATCACAGCCCCACATCTCTAAGCTGGGAGTTTTTGACACCCCAGTGCAGTGGAGCTTCAAGACCTTCAGATCACAGAGAAACTCTCTGTTCTGAGTCTTTATCAGCTGCTTCACCCCCATCTTCTCCACACAGAGATGTTCAGGAATATAAATTTATGTCAGAAATCAGAACAGACTCAGTTTTTGCTGAGAATTTGCAGCCTGGTTGGAGTTTGCTGCACCTACACCTGTTTGTAGTTCTGCACCTAACATTGATCACTGTGCTCTGTGCATCCCCCACACTCCCAGGGTTTTTGTTTTTTTTTTCTGGAGTTGGATTCAACTGTAGAAAACTTGTCCTGTCATTTAAAGTCCTCTCACAAAGTGTCTCATTGCCTGCAGGGCACAAGTTAATATTTTCTTCGGTTTAAATGTGTTCTGGCTGAGGCAACGACAAGAGGCTGCAGGGATCTGCAGCAGCTTCAAAAAGTATTAGTTCACAGAATTTTAGAGTGGTTTGGGTTGGAAGGAAAGTTCTGGATTATCTCATTCCACGTCTCTGCCATGGGCAGGGACTCCTTCCACTAGACAGGGCTGCTCAAACTGAGCTCGAGTAGGACACAGAAAATCAACAGGCTCAGCAATATTTGCCAGCTTTAAAGTTCACTTGATGAATTTAAATTTCAGATTAAACTAGAAAATCTCTAACGTTGTTGGAATTCTGCCAGAAGTTATAAGTGACTTTAAAACACAGGATCCTAACAAGCTGCCCATGATCTCTGGGCTGGAAAAGTAGGAGAGATCCACATTTGTGTAATTCCTGAGGATGGCTGTCCAAAATCCCTGGGATATGGGAGGGCTGCCACACAGGAGGAATGCACAGCAGTGAGGGAACATGCCAGTGAAATTTTGCATTCTGCTTTTTCTTACTGGTTATTTCCGCAGATCAAACACATGAGCATCTTCCTGTCACATTCCCACTTGGACAGGCAGCAGGATACTCTGGACCATCCCAATTCAGAACAAACTTCAGCTAAATCTGAGTTAATAAATAATGGTGGCTACATGTCCCAAATTTATCAGCACAGTCCCAGACCAGCAGTGTCACATCATCCCCTTTGCTTGTGGCATTGATTTATTCACAGAATCACAGAAGGATTTGGGTCGGAATAAACCTTTAAAATCATCCAGTTCCAACCCCTCCATGGCCAGGGACACCTTCCACCACACCAAGTCACTCAGAGCTCCATCTAAGCTGCACTTGACCAACTAGGACATGGCTTTTTTATCTTATTTTGTCTTCTCCAAGCCCAAAAAACTTACTTACTTCCTTTTACGTGGTGGGAACAGAAAGAATCTCCCTTTATTTGATGATTTCTGAGCCTGTAGTAACGAGTGATTCCACAGGTAACTTTTCCTCTCTCAGGAGCTTTGTTTTTCCTTCCAACCTGCCCAGGACTGCTGCCTCCTCAAGACTGAGGTGCTCCATGTGTTTCCTCATTCCAGAATTCCTGAGTGAAACTGGACGTGCCCATGGAGCTGCTGGACTTGGCCACATTTTACTTTGCATTGCTCCCTAACTACGGCTCAATGGCCCGCTAAAATTAATTTCTTATTAATTGTTTAAAAACTGACAGCATCCTGTGCTGCTTTGGGTGAGCAATTGCCTTTCTCTGGTGGGAAATAATTTTGGCATTTCATTTGGAAAAAAGTAATTAACTGCATGGGTATGCTTAGTTGAGTAAGTCATTACAATCTCTGACTTATGCAAATGAGGTTGTTCAAGTATAATTCTTACTGAGATAACTCTACACATACATAAAATTTTTAATCGCACGGTCCAGCCAAATATTTGTGGTCAAATAAAAGATGTTCATGGGTTAATTGATAAATCTTTGTCCCATAATCAATTTTCAAGAAGCAGGGAGCTTGTGAGGAAGCTGATCCCAGAGTTTCCAAGGATTTTTTGGCTCGTCATTGGATCATGCAGCTTTTTCTCTCCTTGAATGTAACCTTAATATGCAATTTCTTGGCCAGTTTGAAACAAAAAGATGGATGCAAAGGCTGAAAATGGACAAAGAGTTAGGAAATTATTCCGTACAATCTTTAGGTATCCTGAATTGGAAAGGTCCCACAAGGATCATTAAGTCCAAACTCTTGGGCCTGTACAGGACAACCCCAAGAATTACAATAAGAACTTTTCCCTGGAAAGTTATTCATTTGCCTCAAATATGCTAATTCATCCTGAAACCTCTTGAGAATTTGGAGAAAAGAGTATTTTCGGGATAGATTTCCAACACAAGGGAACAAATTCCCTAACTTTGCTTTACACAGCTGATGCTGTAAGGACTCAGCATTAAGCCAGGCAGTCAGACAGGAAACAAAAAATTCTCAGCTGGAAGAATTCTGTTTTATTACAAGGCTCTGAGTTAAACCAAGGATCTGACATCTCTGGAGAAATCCCTGAGTTTGGAAAACCCTCTGCTAGGAGGTCAAAAGAGCTCCTGTAGGATTTGATTTATCATCCTCTGGGGTAGTGATTCGGTGGGACTCAATTTTCCGCCTCCCGAGTAATCAGGAGCTTGCATCCTCCTCCTCCTCTTGATTGATGAACATGACTTGGAACACAAGAAGGAATGAGCCCTTGGGTGGAGGAGGTGGGGAGATGGGGAGTGAGAGATTTCTCCCTGGGAGAGCCAGGCTTTGACAAGGCTGATTAAGGGAGAAATGGAAGCATGAGGTCAGAGGTTCTGCCCAAGCTGCTGCTTCATTTCCAGAGGAGCTGCTCTGAGGCAGCAGCAGAGCTGTTAACAGGAGCTGGTTAATCCTCTCTGGCTGCCAGGGAGCTGCCAAAATGCTTGGAAAGCCCTCCTGGGAAGACAGGTCTCTGCAGATGCTGAGGTTGGAAAAGGAGCAGTCAGTCATTCCCGGCAGAGTCAACAGGAATTTTCTATTTGGGTTTCCTTGGCACAAAATCCACCTCACATGTATAAACCACGAATTCGTGGATCAGAATTGATCAGAATATATTAGGTGGGGGTTATTCAAATCTGTAACAGCTCCGAATTGCTTAGGATTCGGTAAATAAAAGAGGAAAAAATAAACATTAACAGTAAAACCACTGACTGTGACCAATGAGTTGAGGTGTCCAACAGTAATTCCAGAAGGAATTACAACCTGACCCAGGTGCAAGGCTTTCTCAACAGCCAGAGCTGTTCCCTAATTACTGAATTGTCTTATGGAGTCCCTTTTTTTTTGTTTTTTAAATTTATTTTTTTTTTAAATTTGAGTGGTTGACAGTCACCTGAAGATGGAGATGTGGCAAGTCTGTGTCTCTGCTCCCAGGAGAACTGAACATCACTTCTGGTAAAACCATAGCAGTTTAATTAATCTGTACCAGAGAGACTCTGCTCAGTACCAGAGAATCTCCTCAGAACCATCTTTTGCTCTCAGTTGAAAATGATTTAACATGGAGAAACAACAGCATTTCTTTGTGACCTGGATCTTGCCCCTTCTCCCATCTATCTGAGGAGATGAGGTTTGAGGAGGGAACCAGCACAGTGAGACCTTTCTCAGCTCTGACAGAGCCAGGGCAGGTAATTCCTGCATAATTTGTGTGTTTTTTTCTGAAACAACCAAAAAACCCCTAGATGTCAAAAAATGTCAATTCTGTTAAGCAGAATTTGTCTCTGGCAGAAGCTTTCACCTTCATTAGTTCCTTAATGAAAGTTTTTCAACTCCGTATCAAGCAACAACAACAAAAAAAAAAAAAATTAAAAAAAGCAAAGAGTTGTTTCTTTGAAACACAAATCCTATCGCAAGGTCAAACTGAGATTGTTGCTGCTTTAATAAACACCTCAAATTGTCTCTGATTTATTCTAAATAAATTTCGTCTGTGATAAGTGATTTCGAGCAAGTGCTGTTGACACACGGAGCTGATGGAGATTAAGGGGAGAAAGAGATGAACAATGGGGTGAGATTAGAAACTTGTTGTCACTCGGAGCAGGACCCTGGAGTGGAAGGATGACACCATCATTTGTCATCTCGGAGGCGAGGGGAATGAACAAGGATTTTCAGGGAGATGGCTGGAGATTTGGAGCATGGCCGAGCTGCTCAGGAGGCAAAGTCAGTCCAAGCCATTAGAAAAGCAAACAGTGGGGCAGAACACGAAAATAAAACCTGTTTTGTGCTGGTGGGGATGGGAAAAGCGGGGCAAAGCAGTGGGAACTTGTGGTCCAAGTGAGTCAGGGGATGTTTACAGTGGTTGGTAAAAAGGGAAAATCAACTTCAGGTGTGGAACTGATTTGTGGGTCCAAGACCACAGAATCCCAGAATGGTTTGGATTGGAATGGGCCTTCATGATAATTTCATTCCAGCCCCCTGCCATGGGCAGGGACACCTTCCACTATCCCAGGTTGATCGAATCTCATCCAACCTGGCCTTGAACACTTCCAGAGATGGGGCAGCCACGGCTTTTCTGGGCAGCCTGTGCCAGGGCCTCGCAGGGAAGAATTTCTCCTAATATTCAGTCCAAACCTGGTCTCTAAGTTTAAAGCCTTTCCCCCATGTCCTGCCTCCTCAGTCTTGTACCAGGAGTGTGTTTTAACCAGGGAGGGTCATACAAGACGAGCAGTGACTGTATCCATCAGGAGTTCAGTCTTCTGGATTTCTTGGATGGCTCAGGATAACAAGGATTGCCCCCTGCCCGTGGCACGGGGGTTGGAATTGGATGATTTTTAAGGTTCCTTCCAACACAAACCATTCTAGGCTTCGATGAGTTACTCATCAGGGCCAAAGCCACTTGAGAGGATGATGGAACCAGGGAACAGCTCTTAAAGTGGCGTAAAAGGAAAGGAGACAGATGGAGTCAGAGTGGAAACACCCCCAAGGCTGAAGGAAAGGGAGGGAAAGGGGTGCTGTGGCTTAGAATATTCAAAATAGTCCAGATATAAACTTGGAAATGGCTTCAGGGAATGAGACTTTGCTGCCTCTCAGGTCTCGGTGTCCTAAAATTTCTTTCCAGCTCAGATGCCAGGGGTTTTTGCATATTCTGTGAGACAACAGAAACAGGGCTTTTTTCAAGTTTTATAAATGTGTTTTAGTCTAATAAAATTACATAACAACATATTCCCTTCCCCCACTAAAGGACACTAATTGCAACAACTTATTTTTTTATCAAATCCTAATTAGACTTTTACCTGTTAATAGGAAGACCACAGAAACCCAAATCATTCCCATTAACAGGTGAGAGATGTTTATTAATGACCCCAACACCGGGTCTGACATGAAAAATTCTTCTGAAAATTTATTCCACTCTAAAAAAGCAATGACTTTTTCAAAAGAAGGAGATGATTTGTGCGCAGGCAGGGAGGGGGGAGCCTCGATGAAGTTTCTGGGACTGGTACATTTGAAAATCAGCTCTTCAGGGCAACATAAATAAATACAGCAGAACCCTGAAGAAAATAAAATAACATGAATCATAAATCAAAGCAACGTAGTGGAGCTGCAGAGGACATCACAAATAGATGGGATAACAGAAGGAAATATTGGCTCTGGCATAAATAGCTCTTAATAAATCACAAGCCAACGGGAGCGGGGCAGCAGCTTCCCCACTGAAGATAAGGACAGCTGGAAACATCTTGGTGCTTGTACAGGCACTGCAGACACGAGCTGGAGATCAAGGAATATGCTGGAAACCTCTGGAGTCCTTCTCCATTTGACAGAAATTCACAGAATGACTAGGCTGGAAAAGACGTTCAAGATCATCGAGTCCCACCCATGCCCTAACACCTCAACTAAACGATGGCACCGAGTGCCACATCCAGGCTTTTTAAAAACACATCCAGGGATGGTGACTCCACCACCTCCCCAGGCAGATCATTCCAGTATTTGATCACTCTTTCCACGAAAATCTTTTTCCTGATATCCAATCTAATTTTCCCTTGACACAGTTTGTCACTGGCCTGAGAAGATGTGGGAGATTGAACTGGTTAGTGGTCCAAACACTCAGGGATCAAGTAAAATAGCCACCCAAGAGCAGAGGGGGAGCAGAGCCCACCTCGGGCTACACCTGGGTGTTGAACAGGGTTGGAGGTAAATCCTGTGAGGAGGGAGCTGTGTCTCTGTCCTTAATTAGGATACTCAGCTGGGAAATCCCCTTCCTGGGAAGCACCGGGACATTCACACGTGGCCTCAAGGTGCTCATCTCTGCTGATGGGCCACTGTCATGGGTTGCAGTGCAAAATGTAACCAACAAAGAGGTATTTGGTCACCATCTGT
>VYXF01001337.1:40537-50900 GCA_013397295.1 Polioptila caerulea
AAAAGTAGTGCATTTAAGAAATTAAAATAATGGGAAGATCCAGGAAATGTCTCCCAGCTGGAGCCAAGGGAACCAAATCTACAGGAAGAAACAAGAGCAGGTCATGAGGGATTGCTTGACTATTGAACAAGCATTTTCTGCTTGTAGCAGAACTGATTTTTTTTTTTTATTGCTGGTTTGTTTTATTTCGCTTTTTCTCTCCCGCCTGGTACAAGCACTTTCACTGTCCCTGATGTCTGTTATGATCTGTTAGAGGTTGTTAAATCCAATAACCCAATATATGAGAGGCTGCTGTAGCTCCATGTCCCCAGGTGCAGCCAGCAGGAAAACCGAGCACATTTTCCAGCTGGGAGCCCCCAATCTGTTTTATTTTATATTTACATACCCATATATCTGCACATCCATGGCCAGTCACACAGATCAATAGGGACAGGAAACACAAACCAATGCCATCCAGAGAAATGACATCCCTGTAAATGCACAGCACTCCCAGAAATATGGAAAGCTCTGATGGACTGATCCTGTTCCTCCTCTGAGCTGACCAGGACTGAATTTACTCCAGGAATATTCCATGAGTTTCTCCAGTGATTAGGCTTGGATGGATGTGGAGGAGCAGGTCTTAAATCCTCACACCTTCCCCCTTGCTGCCACCTGAACTTTTGAACCCCAATGCTTCAAAAGAGACATCAAATATCCCACATTGGAAGGGACCCACAAGGATCAAGTCCAACTCCTCACCCTGCATGGCACACCCCCAAAATCCCACCCTTTTCCTGAGAGCATTGTCCAAATATTTCTTGAGCTCTGGCAGCCTTGGGAGTGAGACCATTCCCCGGGGAACAGTTCCAGTGCCCAAACACCCTCTAGGGGAAGAATATTTTCCTAATATCCAAATAAACCTGGCACAATATGAGGTCATTTCCCCTTGTCCTTTTGTTGTAGCCTAGGAGAAGAGGCCCAACCCCTTTTTCTCAACAGCCCTGATATATTCGCCATTAAAACCGCCTCAGAGAAAGTTTACAAAGGCCCCAATTCTCTTCTTTCTGCATCCCATAATGAAAGCTGTTGCCTTTATGTCCTATTAGTCTGCTACTCACTGAGTTTCCTATTTGGGATGGTGGTCTTGCTGTTCTGCTGAGGGATAACCAGTTCAGGATGTTCCCTTTGAGCTGATAATTCTCCATCTGTTTTCAGTCCCTTGACCTTCCTGAAGCCTCTGTGCTGATGGTAGTGAAGGGTTAATGTCTTGTGTCTTGAAGAAATAGGAGATCCAGCTCTTTTTTATGCTGAAACATTCCTTGACCTCACACATCCCTGTGGTGTCACTTCCCTCCTCGAAAAATCTGCTTGGGATGAGCAGATCAAGAGAAAACGGCAAAAGGAGCAGAAGCCACAGTGCTGGCAGGGAATAAACTTAGAATTTGAGTTTATTTTAGCTTATTTTAGTTTTAGTTTATTCCATGGATGTCATGAAGTTGTTGGAAGCCAGTAACCCCAGGAGTCATGAGGGATGGAGCTGGGAAAATGCTGAGAACTTGTTTCTCACACCAACTTTTGGACTTTTAGGACTGTCCTGGGTTGATAACTCAGTCCACGGAGTTACTCAGCTGGAGAAACCCCACACAGATTTGGAAGTTACTGTCATGGAAAATGAGGGGAAAGGTTTGGGTTATGGGAACAGCGAGAGCTGGAGCCAAAGAGGAAAGGACAATAATTTTATTGTGTGAAAAGTCAGCTCGTGTTCCCGGCTCTGTGCAGAGCTGGTGCCCTCAGGTCATTCCTCACCTCCTGAGCAATCTTTTCTCTGAGTCCAAGTGGCTGCAACCACCCCAGCTCCCTGCAGTTAGGAGGCTTTACTTAGGAGTCATCTGGGGACAAGTGCACAGGAGCTGGAAAATGTAATTATTGGAGAGATTTTGATTCAGGAGCCTATGCAAAGTTAAAAGTGCTTTGCTGGGGAAAAGGGAGGAAGGAGAACTTAAAGGTCATTTAACAACCTGTCTGATAACAGTGAAATGTTCTCACTTCACACAGATTGTGGCTGGACAAACTTTCCTGATTATATTTAATGCCATCAGCTCTAAAAAACTGAAATCTCCTGTACTTACATGCCTCCAATTCTTTTTCATACAAGTGCTGAAGCGATGAATATTTTCACATTAAAAAAAAATGCAGCAGCTGATTGAATGTGAAGGGAACTGTTCCCAAAATGAAACTGTAGCAGTCGGGCTGGAGAATATTACCCACAGCCAAAAGCACTCTGAAAAGGTTATTATTACATAATGATGGAGATGTCAAAATTAAGGCAGGAACAAGGCTGGGATAATTAGGATTCAGCTCACCCAGGTTTTGCTGTCTGAAGGGAAGGCTTCCAGTCAAACTCCAGTCAAACAAAGCTACCGAGCTAGGAGGGGCTGATATGAATAAATACATGGACTTTATGCCCTCACAAATCCATGTGGAAGCTTTGGAGATGCTCTGGGGAATGGCAGCCGTGGATCCAGAAGGGCACAGGTGAGGTCTGCGTCTCATGGATACCCTCAGGCACCACAAAATTCCAAAGGGTGCGAAAGAATCAAGTCCAGATTTCACTCCACAGGTATGTATCCACCTCAGCTCCTGGTGGGCACCTTCCCATAGGAATTGGGGCTCTGAGCCACTGTGGGAGAGGGATGATGTTGTTCCAAGCATCTCATCCCACAGCAGATGCGCATTTGTTTGGATGGGGCTTCAAATTCCACTATCCCCATTACCCCTTATTGTTATTTATCTCCCTTTCCTTCTATTTATATCCGAGACTTCTCAGATACTCTGGGATTTCCTAACACGTCTCCAGCTCTGGAAGGATGTGAGTAACTCCAGGTTTCCAGTCCTATGTGGATGTGTTTAATAGCCCAGAGCATCCCAAAATGGCACAAAACATCTTTTGTGAGCAGCTGAGTGGAGCCCTCAGCATGTGCTCATTGCCCTCAAAACACGATAAATGTTTGCATCATGTTCCAGAAATAATTGTGGAGTTTGGGATTTCCCTCTGTGTGATTTTGGAAATGTGTTGCTGAGGGAAAAGTGGCTTTGAATTCAATATTTATATTTTTAAAAGTACCCAATGTCTATCTTTGATTTTAACTGTTGATTTTTATTTTTTCCTCCTATCCCTCATAATTAAGTCATCCAAAAAAACCCAGCTTGCCTTTTTTCCAACAGAAACTCCAAAACTTTGAAATGTAAATTTTTTTTTTCCATAAAATCCATGGAAAATAAACCACATTTTTGTGTAAATTCAAGACTGGTTTGTTTGCTTATTTGTTTTCTTATCCTCGAGCTTTATGCATTCCAATTTATCACTGCAGGGTCACATGAAAAGCATCTTCTTTTCCTTTTTTTTTTTTTTTTTTTTTTTTTTTTTTTTTTTTAAAATTNTCTTTTTTCTTTTTTTAAAATGTTTATCCCTTTGAATACATGATGGAAAGGCAGCATGGAAGGTGCTGTGCAAAAGGCACTCTCTGATGTAATTAACATGTGAAAAGAACTTTTCAAGCATAAAGTAATGCCAGTGCTATCCCCATGACTGCAAAGATTTCCTCTCTGTACCTCTGCTTTTCCCACGTATTCCTTGGCGGGGCTGTTCCCTGTGCTGAAGTTGCCATTTCCAACAAAGCAGATGATTTATCACTTTTATATCTGCATTGATTCCCATGCCAAACTGGACAAAGATGCATCTGAAACGAAAATGACTGAGGAGCAAGGAAGATTAATTTATGGAATATTGATATGTGGAAGAGCTCTAGTGCTTTGCACTTTGGAAGTGCACTGGGAATTTTTATAGGAGCGTGGACAAACTGGCTGGAGGCAGCAGGGAGTGAAGATCCTCGTTGTTGTGAACTGAACTTGAGTTATTTTTACACTGAAGTCCTTGGTTCAGGCACTGTTGATGATCCCTGAGAAAACACACATTTACAGACCAGGAATAACGTGGAGTCATGGAATGGTTTGGGTTGGAAGAAACATTCAGGATCATCCTATTCCACCCACAGCCATGGGCAGGGACGCCTCCCACCATCCCAGGTTTCTCCAAGCCCTGTCCAGCCTGGCCTTGGACACTTCCAGGGATGGGGCAGCCACAACTTCTCTGGGCAGCCTGAGCCAGGGCCTCTCCACCCTCACAGAATTTCTTCCTTATATCGAGTCTGAATTTACCCTCTTTTAATTTAAAACCATTCTGTAAAAAATCCCTCTGGAGGATTTTTAAGTGTGGTTAATTAGCAGGTTTAACAGATGTTTTTAACCGTGAAATTTGGAGTTGACTCGATGTAAGTGTCTGCTGAAGGGTTGTGGGTTGTAACATCCAGGTACTGGATATGTGGGGTTCTTCCTCAGGTGAAGGTGCCTGTGAAGCACTAAAGGTGTGTGATGGCCAAAAAAAACCTTTCAACTAATTTGAGGTTGAAAGATTGAAATGTTTATTCAGCGCTGGAGCACAGAGGACTATCGTCCTAAAGTCGGGTGCTGAATTCACAAAGCTTTGTTTCTCTATTTATTTCCAAAAATTATGCATATTCATAAACCCAGAAAGGACTGAAGTTANAAGGATAAAAATAAAAATAAAAAAATAAAATAAAATAAAACTGAACAATTTATTGACTCAATTGTCAGCGCAAAGGGTTCAAGGTGGGACCCTTGGGGTGTCTGGTGCAGGACCAGGAGTTGGGCTCGATGATCCTTGTGGGTCCCGTCCAACTCAGGATATTCCACAATTTTTAAACATCCTGGGCACCTATCTGACAAAATCAAGAGGGGACAAAACAACAGCCACGCTGAGAACTCCAGCTGCTGTTAATTCCTGTTTCCAGCAGACCTGGCCTGTGGCGCTCACTCCAACCTTTGTCATTCCTTCAATCTTATTTTCTTTCGCTTGAGTAAATTCCTGTTTTCCATATGCCACTGCCCAAACCCCATGAAGCTGCTGTGTCCTATTAATTTGGATTGTCACTAGAAAGCAACACCTGTGTTTTACACTGTTCTGTGGTGAAAATAACACATTTTTCAAAAATAAACAGCAAAACAGTGTCGTTTTCTATTTTTCCTCCCAAAGCTGATTGAAAGCAAGAGGGTGCCTTTCTTTGACTCGTAATGAGGATGCAATCACAGCCGGGAGATGAACTGAGCTTAGATCAGGCCCTGGGTGAGCCGGGCTTATTCCTGCAGAGCATTTGTAACACATTTAACAGCAACAGAAAGCACGAGTCCTGCAGCAGTGCTGGATTAGCTGGGACCTGGAACAAGATATTAATTATTTAGAGCTACATCTGGAGAAATTGAGTCCTTCACCCTCTGGGACCACCCTCCCCTCTCTCTCAACCTGCCATCAATTTATTCCTGAGATTAATTCCGAGCATGTTTCTCCTTCCCCGACACTGCCTTAAACTGAGGAAAAGTACATTGCTGAAAGCAGTGGAATTAAATTGGCCATATAAAGATGTGACTAAGAGATGAAATAGGCTCTGCAATGTCTAAAAATTGATATAAACCCTGAAGTTTCGGGATTATTATGTCTGAATCTTTATTTTTCTGTGGAAAGCCAAAAATCACTGGGATGCTTTCTGAAAAAGGTTTATCACACCTTTGGACAAAGCTACTTTTTAATTTTCCTGTATTTATTTATTCTTCTCTTCCCATCCTGTCACTGGGTCCCATGAGAAGAACTCAGCACTTCTTGGGATCAATGGCAGATGGAGAGAGCCTGACACAAGTTATGGTTTTGGGCTTTTTTGAAAGTAAAAGGAACACAGTGAAGATTAAATTGAGCCCCAAGTCTTAAGTCCCCAGTCCAGCTCCAGGGAGATACTTCAGGCTGCTCTGGTGGATCTGGGCTTGCTTCCTTCAAACTCGTCATTTCCACAATCATCTACTAATCCTAATTTTAAGGCACTTTTTAGTCCTTTTACAGGTAAACTCTTGGAAAAATTGTCTATTTTGGACCCTCGGCAGGATAAAACTCAGAATCATGTATTGTAAGCGAGGAACACCAACCCTTCCAGCTCTAAGTGTTCTCTGACGTGCAACTATGGTTACAAATTTCCAAACTTTGTCCTCCACACCTCCTGGGCTCCATTATCCTGAGTTTACCAGCACGAAATCTGGGAAATGTGGGAGCTGGTGGCTGGATTGGCCGAGGCCTTCTCCAGTGTTCTCGTCTGCAGGAGCATCTGGCGGTGATTTCTCTTCGCTCGTGGCTCGTTGCCTGAATGAGATTTATTGTGATTTATGTAAACACAGCAGGCAGAGGCTTTGCCAGCTACACAGGGGAACGGCTCATCAGCTTTGCTCCAGGAAAACAGACCCAGGGGAGGCCTGGAATGTCCTCACTCCCAGCTTTCAGGTTTGCAAACAATTCCGGCCAGAGAGTGATAGTGCCTACACCAGGCAAAACCCAATTTAGCAGAAAGTCTGGGCTTGCCAGGGCCAGAGCGTGGCTGGTGAATGGGAAGTGGCCAACACATCCATCTGGAGCAGATGGGGAGGATGGATTTGGGATTAATGGACTGGACTTGGATGCACAAGCCTGGGCTGTGTCTAGAGAGGGATTAATATTTAGCTCATCTCTCCTTGGGGCTGAAGGATGTACTTGAGGTGCCTTCATGTGGGTTTTTGTTTTGTTCCTGAGGGTCTTAGTTTGCCCATCAGTTTCACATCGAGGAACAGGGGCTGCTCCCAAATCCAGGGAATTCTGAGATTCCTAGAAACTTCCATGGACTGAAATCTTAAACCAAAAAGAACTGTTAGGGGTATTAGAACTATTAGAACTATTATACATCTCCACAATGCTCCAAATTTTTAAATCGAGGATCATAATCAAAAGAAAATAAAGCAAAAGGAAAATGAAAGTGGAGACGATACTGATCTCCAGGAAATAACTCCATGCATCATCATTCCCTCCTCCCCCTCTTCCCACCCTTGCTACAGCTGCAGTCATGGAGATTTATGGATGCACACATTTTAATTTGCTTTATGTTTTGTCTGGAGGAAGACACAGCTGTACAGAGCTACTTTGTCAGGAAAATGCCACATTGCACTTAATTGCCTGATAAAGAATGACAAGTCAGAAACAATATCATTATCTTTAATGTTTAGTGTTTAACTTTTACCTTTTCCCCCACAATATATAATTTAAATTTTATAAAGTTTGGGTTTCAAAGGAAGAAAGTTGTTGTGAGATTCTCAGTAATTATTTTTCGCCTGAAAGGCCACCCAATGAAATGCTGCCATCTCTTCACACTTTCCTTTCACATTTTAGGGTAATAATCAGAGTTGACTCCTTTCTTACTCAAACATCTGCTTCACGCTTCCATGGATGAGATGAAAAACACATAAAAATGAATTTGGGCAGTAATTAATTGATTAATGCGTTTAGCAAATTGAGCTAAACTCTGTTGGAGCCCCTCAGTTCCGGAGCCACACTGAGGGTGTTACGCCTGGAGAAGATTCCAGAGAGGCTTTGGAGCCCCTTCCAGTGCCTGAAGGGGCTCCTGGAGAGCTGGAGAGGGACTTGGGACAAGGGATGGAGGGACAGGACACAGGGAATGGCTTTAGGATGAAAGAGAGAAGGTTTAGATAGGATTTGGAAAGAAATCCTCCCTTGTGAGGGTGGTGAAGCCCTGGCAGAGATTGCCCAGAGAAATTGTGGAGTCCCCATCCCTGAAGTGTTGAAGTCCAGGTTGGATGGGGCTTGAGGCAACCTGGCATAGTGGGAGGTGTCCCTGCCCATGGCAGGGGGTGGCATGAGATGATCTTGAAGGTCCCTTCCAACCCCAACCACTCTGGATTCCATTCCATGATTTCTGGAGCCGAGAAGCAGCACTGGGTGTGATCTCGGTTTGTGTCAGCACCTGAAATCTCTGGGAAAGGAATTAGGACTTTTAACAAAGTCCCTGTCTGGGAAGAGTCACTTTCTGTAGAAAGGAGGAAAAGAGGAACCAAGAAAACCCCCACATAATCTCCATTTAATTCTGTGTGAGGTGCCCCCATGAAATCACACCCCATTTTCCAGCTGTGTTGCCATCAAAATATCTGGATTCAAATGAGAGGATTTCAGGGTTTGATGAAACCATCTCCTGCAACCCCTCATGCCAGTGATGGTCAGGTTGTAGCTGTGACCATCCTTCTGCTTCAGCCCATGGACTTACAGTGATCTGGTTTGGGATAAAACAAATAAATAAAATAGAAGGCTCCAAGCTAACAATCGTCCTCGGATCAAACAAAACACCTTAAAAATTCTGGGAGAATATTTCAATATTTTAGGAACTTAAAAGAATATTTTGCTCCCTTTTCAGCTCTTGGTGTCTGCATAGAATCTCTGTTGTATTTTGTAGGATATTGAGTAGGGGAATCTGAATTTCTCTGGCTGGGAGAGATGTCCTGGGAAATACGGACTTTGTGCATGTCATTTTTAAAGTTTGAATCTGTGATTCTGAGAAGGAGGAGATGTCTAATTTTTTTATCTGTTCAGGAAAAGAGTGAGTTCTCTTCAGTCCTGGAGTTCTTAATATTTCTCTTCTTTCCCTCTTGTTGAATCCTAATATCTTGTCAGTCCCACTAATAAGGTTAAGATCCTGATTAGCTGAATTTCTCTCTTCTTCTCATTGATTCATTTGCAACTCTCCAGCCATGAGGAACATTTCAGTACCACAAAAAAGGATTTTAAGAAATTATTATAATGCAAATAAGGTGAGGATCAGTCTCTTCCCTGGGAAAAAGTGACAGGATGAGAGGAAATGGCCTCAGGTTGCAGCAGGGTAGGTTTAGATCGCATGTTAGGAAGATTTCTTTACTGTGAGGGTTAAAAAAATCCACATTCCTCAGTTCTCCTTGTTCCTGCTGTTGATACACCAAATTCCAGAATCACATGGTTGCGAAAAGCAAATTGGGAGGAGGAAATGTTTCTTATCCTGGCAACTTTCTTCAATGAATTCATGCAACACGCTCAATAAAAATGCTGGAAAGAGTTTTAATTTGGGTTTTAGGCTGACGCTCCCCTTGTTTGGACAAGCTGGTAAACTGCAGCCAAACCCAGAGGGCTTTAGTTCCCTGGAATTCCATCTTCCCCAAGATTTTTCCAATGCCAACACTGATTCCTCTGGTACCCAGAGACCCATTCCTTTTCACAACTCCTTATAAGCAACATTTCCTGCCCCGAGTCCCATATTCTGTGCCTTGAACCAATTCCAGCATTCAGATTTCATTAATACGTGGTGCAGAGAGAGGAGCATGACAAAGAGAGGAGCATGGCAAAGTATTTTTCCCAGTCAGAAGACAAGATCTTCTCCTTGACAGCTTTGTAATTCCTTTTTGTTTAATTGTTTTGTATTGGGGTTTTTATTGTTGTCTTTGTTTTGCTTGATTTTTATTATTATTATTCTTATTACTACTTTTACTATTATTACACTTCCATGAAAGCACAAGCAAGAAACCAGGACATGGATCAGGAATGGAGTGTTGACAGACCCTTCTCCCCTGCATCTCTTCCTCACTTTCCCCTCTTGGGATCCTATAATTTTTTTCCAATGACATCTTCCTGAGAGTTTCTGAATTAGGCAGCTCAACAGGAGGTGAGAAGGAAGCCAGGTAATCCTGGTGTCAAGTCAGAGCTGATGTAATTCCACTCTGGGGCTGAGAAACATCTGGAATTCCCACTGCAGAGAGGATTTTGCACAGGGAATTGCAAAACTTTGGAGCTGGCAGAACTTCTCAGTTCACTACCCTGGGCAGATCTGCTGCAGGGCCTGAAACAAAACTTTTGCTTTGCTTTCATTTTTTTACAGAATCTCAGGATCATTTAGGCTGGAAAAGACCTCTGCGATGGTTGAATCCAACTGTTAACCCAGAATATCCCTAAACCACATCCCTAAGTTCTAAGTAGGGACAAAAGGGTCTCATTAACTCCTGCACCCAGGAATTGTCTCCAATTCATCTCTGGAGCACCAGGAGTGGCTGAGGGAGCTGGGGGGGCTCAGTCTGGAGAAAAGGAGGCTCAGAAGGTTTAAGAGTTCTATGGTGGGTGCCAAATGTAAGAGTTCTGTAACTCCTACATATCTCTCCCCTGATAGGGGAGGCTGGTCTTGTAAAGTCCTCGTTAAGTAAAAAAATGAACTGGACTCACAGTTGATCTCCTTCTCTGGTTGTTTATTCTTTCCTTATCAGCAATTTCTGCACACCAGGCTTTACACTCACAGCCTAGCGTGAACCTGAAAAAGCCTAAAAAGTCAAAACACCTCAAACACACAGAATCAACGTTCTCTTAAAGATAATTTACCCAATTATCCCCAAGAACGTACATTGTTTCTACTTTTCTACCAATTACTGACTA
>VYXF01001337.1:51070-68069 GCA_013397295.1 Polioptila caerulea
TCACCCTGTGATAAACTACACGTTATGCTGCTATCTAATTTACGCTCTTGAAAATTCTGTCTCATCCCAAAGCCTAGGAAGCCCTTTCCATGGACAAAGGTTAAAAGCAGGATTTGTCAGACGGTTTGGATCCTTTAAAACATGCAGAGAAATATTTTCTGCATTTTAAATTCCAACGGAGGGGCCCTTCTGGCTCTGCACAGCTCCCTGACAGGAGGGGGCAGCCAGGTGGGGGTCGGGCTCTGCTCCCAGGGAACGAGGGACAGGACAAGAGGGGATGGACTCAAGTTGCACCAGGGGTTGTTTAATTGGACATTAATAAAAAATTCCTCACTGAAAGGATGGAGTCGCTATCCCTGGAAACGTTCAAAAACCCCATGGAGATGTGGGATTTATGGGCATGGCTTAGTTGTGGCATTGGCACTTGTTGGACTTGATGGCCTTAGAGGTCTTTTCCAACCTTAAAGTCTCTGTTATTCCATGATACTTTGCTTCCATGGGACCACATTTTTCCTTTTGCTGTCCCAATGCCGTTCAGGTCCCTCAGCACCTCTCCTGTGTGAGGGCTCAACCTCCTCTTCAATCTTTGCATCACTGACACATTTCCCCATCAATAAATTCACACTTGCCTCGAGCAACCTGCAGAAAATAACCTCAGGTTTGGGAGCAATCCCTGCAGAACCTGCTGGGATAAATTTTGCCTTTTTCCATTAATTTCCACTATCCATGGGCAGCTACCTGAAATCTGTGTTTTAGGTGGGTTTTAATCTTTTTTTTACTATTATTCATTAGTCACAACATGAGTGCGAGAAGTCACTTGTTCTAACAAAGGTTAGAGGGGATTGTTTGGGAAAAATACTTAGGTAAAATCTCCTGGATAATGGGTTGGAACATTTTACTCAGCCATGGAAACATCAGTCAAGGGAAATGCCTGTGGGAAATAACAGGAATACATAATAGCTGACATTTCCATTGCTGCAGGAATTGTTCACAATTATTGTACAACTCCATTAGTTTTCCTAAGGAAATTGTTTTTTCTTGAAGCTGGAGATTAACACCTTTGTATCAGGGCTTTCCATGTGTCTATGGAAATTTATTTTGCAGGATGCTGTGGCAGGAACCAAACCACATTCTGGGGGTTTTTTTTTTGTTTTGGTTTTTTTTTTTGGTGTTTTGTTTTTGTTTTTTTTTTTATTCCCTGTAGGATAATTTTGGAAAGAGCCAAACTGGAATGAAACCACTTACTATGGGTCTTACTAATGGTGTAGCCATGAAAATGTGGCCTTGGAGAATCTATTTCACAACCTGCAGACCTCTAACCACAGAGTAAGGATAATTTTGGGGTAAAAAAAGATGGAACTTTTAACCTCCATCCCAGGACATTGTCACCACAGCACTTTGCTGGGCTTCATTTCCCTGCCTGGAGTAATGTCATGGTTTTCAGTCTTAATTTTTAGAGCTTAAAATAAAGATAAATCCATTTATCTTTTTTTAAAATTTTTTTTTATTAATAGAAGAGCAATTGCTCTTTTCTAAAGTTAATGGTAGTAATCAATGAGCAAATGAAAATATTTCCCTGTTTCAGAAGCTGGCAGAATTATTGAGTGTTTTTTCTTCTCTTTTTCTCAGGAGTGGGAGGCTGCCCTGGCTGAAGCATCCAGGATTTATGGCTGTATTTTTTGATCTGGATTTTGGGGCATTATGAGTTGGAGCCCTTTCCTTCTTTCCCCTTTGACAAGTGTGAATCACCACAAGCAAATCCACAGCAGCTCCTGAAAAACTTTTCCTCAAGCATTCCAGACCCAGTTTTGTTGGAATAATTGGACCAAGGGTGAAGAACTTGCAAATCCCACAATCTGGCCACTGGATCATTTTTTAGTTTTCCTCCTTCCTGAAGAAGATTCCTACTCAGATTTCCCTTCTCTTGTCTTTGTGACATCAAAGGTGGGTGACACCAGCCCCTCCACAGAGGCTGCTCTCCATTCCTTGGAAACTTACTCAAGTTGCCTCTGTCTCACACATTTTGGGCTCTGGATCCCAAAAGGATGAAGATGCCTCTCCAAAAGTCTTGTCTCTGTTGTCACATCTGCCCATTCTCCATTCCTTCTCCGGGTATTTCCTGCTGGATATTCCTGGAAGCAGGAGCTCCAATATTATGCAGAACCAAGGTGCAACCAATTGCATGACCAACAAAACTCTCCAGTGAGAAAGGAGAATTTCCATCCCTGGAAAAGTCATAAAAAGGACATAGAGTTTCCAAATTTCTGAATTAAGATGTGGGCAGGTGAACAAGGCCTGTCTCAGCTGCAGTCAAACTTCTCTCTGTCCTAAAGAGCTTTTTATTCTTGGCAGATGTCTACAAACAGCTTTGTGAAGCCCGAGAGAGACTTCTCTCTCTCATGGAGCCTAAAATGTTCTCTTTTCTCTTAGCTCCTGATTGTAGAGTTGCCTTTTACTTTGTTCACTTGAAAATTATGTGAGTTTTAAAACAAAAATCTATTCAAAAGGAGATAAAAGATGCCATGACATGTAGAACTGGTTTTAACATCCACCAACCCAACTGAACAACTGAAGATGTCGTATCAAGGGCACATAACCCTTGTCTGAAATGTGATGCACAAGGTCTTGTGTCCAGGCTGGAAAATAAAGTCACCACAAAGTGTCAGGAAAGCCCATGAGAGTCTGAGACTTTAATTTTTATTTCTGTTTGCACATTCCTTTTAGGAGTATGGAAAAAAGGCATAACTCTTAAATGAATCTCTGTGTGCTGGATCAGTACAGAGAGCCTGTTCTTCATTGCAAAGACAGGTCAGGAAAAGCAGCTGTGAGGGAAAATGCAATTTGATTCCAAATATTGGTGTCTGCAAAATTTGGGATTTAAGCAGGATTTAGTCTAAGTAAGTGCTAAAGGATCACTTATGAGGGAACTTTCAGCTGCCATGAGGAGAAGAAAACATCCCTCCATGGGTTGGAGGGAATAGTGGAGAAAAATCACATCAGACTTGCTCAAAAAGCCTCTTTCCCAGTCTAAAAACTGCAGGGATACAAATAATCTCTCAGCCTCCATTAATGTTTCCCTGCAAGAGCGAGGCATTTGGGAGGTTTGTGACAACGAAATGTCAACGATGATGCTGAAAGGGAAACAAATGCTCCCAATGGATGCTTGGAGAGGGGAGCTGCGATGGATCTGAGGAGCTTGGCTCTGTCTGCAGAGGGATTTTTCCTCTCTGCTTATCTCCTTTGTTTTTTATCGTTCTTCCTTCTGGATGAACTGCGGAGGCAGCTCCTGAAAAGTCAGGAGACATCAAGACCCCATGGGCTTTTCTTATGCCACTTTTAATTGCCAAACTCACTGTGAATCCCAGGTTTTATGGCTACTCCAAGGTAAGACGATGGCTCCTAGGAGAGTACCAGGGGTCACAATTGTCACCCTGCAGACCCTCAGTGCCCAGAGGCTGATGGAGAATCCAAAACAGGAAAAAGACATCTCAGCAAACCGTTACCTTTGGATGCTGTTAGTGCTGCTGGAGGGGAAGAGCTGGAAAACAGAGGAAGCTGGAAAATGGAGGAGCTCTAGAGAGCAACTTGGAGCAGAATCTCTTGCACCTGAAGGTCTCACCAGGAAGAGATGCTTTGGCATGGTCCTGATTCCTTGATCCTGTTTCTCCTGTTCTGTCAGAACTTCTCAGCCCTCTGTAGCCACCACAGCAACCTGCTTAAGGACTTGCAAGCCCACAGAAAGCCCCCATCCCATCCCATCCCATCCCATCCCATCCCATCCCATCCCATCCCATCCCATCCCATCCCATCCCATCCCATCCCATCCCACGGATGGATGAATCCATGAATGGTGATGAAGCTCCTGTCAAAAAAAAAACAAACCACATGAATTTGAATTTTCCTACATTTGTGCTGAGGTGTGCTGCCCTCGGGCTCAGGGATACTCAAACCAGAGTCTTGCAATTTCTTCTGCTAGAACTGCCCTGTCCATGGAATCATGGAATGGTTTGGGTTGGAAAAGACTTTCAAGATCATCCAGCTCCAGCTCCCTGCCATGGGCAGGGACACCTTCCACTAGCCCAGGGTGCTCCAAGCCCTGTCCAACCTGGCCTTGGACACTTCCAGGGATGGGGCAGCCACAGCTTCTCTGGGCAACCTTTGCCAGGGCCTCACCACCCTCACAGGGAAGAATTTCTTCCCAATATCCAACCTAAATCTACTCTCTTTCAGATTTAGAGCCATTCCCCCTTGTCCTGTTACTGCATGTCCTTGTGAAATGTCCCTTACGACCCGAAGCATTCTGTGATTCTATGATTAGTTTATTAACATCTATTAATTAACTGGCAGTAGGTGAATCTCACATTCAAGACTGGTATCAGCATTGCAACAGATAAGTTGCGATATGAGACAGATAAATATCCCAACAAACACTTTAAGATTTCCAAACACTGTTCTTTAATCATTGCTGAGAGCTTCTCAGTGCACACACTGAGCTGGGTGTGAACACTTCAGTTCCCTCACAGAACTTATGGATTGAAGGGAATCTGGATTTTTTCCCCTTCTCCTCCATCATCCTGCAGAAGTTGTGGCTGCTAAAATCTGTGTTTGTAAACTGTCATGAAATTCCATGAAACTGCTGTGTTTTAACCCCAGGGATGCTCAGTCACACCCCACTTTCCCCCCAGTGAATGGAGGAGAGAATTGAAAGGATAAAAGTGACAAAACTCATAAGTTGAGATAAAATCAGTTAAATAATTTCTCCAGTAAAGCTCAGTTTTATGGGTGTGTGGCTTTGCCTCCAACCTCCCATTTTTGCACACTTTGATAAAACCAGGCCATTAAAAAGTAAAATAAAAGAGATGACTCCCAAATTAGATAATAAAGCTGGGGCCAAGCAGGTCATTAGTGGCTGCAATTTTTTTATGGCTGGACAATTGAGCAAGGTGGGGAGGGAAACAGGAGCATTTTGCTGGGGGATTGGTCTCTCCTTGGATTTAACAGAACAGAGAGTGCTGGACCCTGCTGAAGTCATCCAAAACAAAACCAGGAAGAGTCACAAATCTTTCCAAAACCCTTCTGCTGATTTCAGGTAAAACCTAGGGCAGTAAGAGCTCAGACTTCACTTGTTTCCAGCTGGTATTACAAATTCAGGTTGTATGTGAAAGCTGCATCAATTGTTTTTTGCCTCTTTCTTTGCTCTTGTTCAGGTGATAAAGTGGAGTAATGAAGGCAGGATAAAAACTCTCTTGGGTTAAATGAACCCAAAACAATCAACTCCTTCTGTTGAAATAAACTTTCAGCTTGGGTTGAGCGGAGCAGTTACTCAACCAGCATCAAAAGCTTTTTGCCTCTTAATGCTTTGTTGTTTGGGGCTAAATTTCTAAATTAAATATTGTCTGTGAGCAAAGAAAAAGGACTTAATCCCTAGAGAAATCCTTCTTTCCCACTGCGGAATTCAGGTGTTCAATAGACCTGAATTGTTTCAGTCCAATAGTTCTGAAGAGCAAAAATACTTCAGCTGATATTTTTTTTTTCTTCTTTTTTTTCCTTTTTTTTTTTTTTCTGCATTAATACTCAGTTAAAATGTTTTTTGTGACTTATTCTATTACTCCTCTGCTGGTATCTGTGAAGCTGCTCATAGCACGGTTTCTCCACATAGATAAATGTAGTGTAAAATCTCCAGTAACAACAGATAAGAGGTAAATGCCATAATTTCTGTAAACACACTTCAATTGGGCAAGGAGGAACAGCCTCAAGTTTCTCCAGTTCAGGTTGGATATCCTGAAATATTTTTTCGTTGAAAGTGTGGTTAAGAACTGGAACAGGCTTTCCAGGGAACTGCTGGAGTCACCATCCCTGGAAGTGCTCTAAAAAGGAACATGGTGGTGCCCAGTCAAAGGCTGGACTGGATGATCCTGGAGGTCTTTGCCAACCTCCATGAATCCATGATTCTGTGGTTTTCACTTTGGAAGCATTTGTACGTTGTCCTGGCTGGGCTTGAGGAGGGAATGTGGGTATGGATTGCATGGTGCTAAGATGAAGAAGAATGAAAGGGACATAGTCCACTCAACTCTTTTTCCATGTGTGAGAAATGAAACCTGCTACTCAGTTAAAATTTAAAGAAAATTTGATAAGGCACAACGGCAGACAAAGTCAATAAAGCAAAAGGAGCAGCAATGGGTGCTCAGCTGCAGCTGGAAGCTCACCAGTCAACCCAGCAACATCCCTTACACACCCTGGGTATTGCATCAGCCAAATAAATATTCATAAATGGTCATGCATATTCAAACATTTTAACATAGCTCCTCCTTCATCCCGCCTTTCTGGAGCATGCACAGTGGTCCGAGTCGTGGTCGTTTGTTGGTTTTCCATAAATTCAATTGGTTTGGATTCCTTCTTTGGTTAAATGTTAACATTACAACAACTCTTCCCCAGAACTGGTATCACAGCATTCGCATTAAAAGAACTCGGAACTTTAGCAAAACTTGTCTTAGAAAAGTCGCCGTTATAAAACATGTGATATTCACTCCAACAGCTGCGAAAGCCAACACTGCAATATATTTATCACAAATGGAGTCCCAGAATGGTTTGGGTTGGGAAGGCCCTTAAAGACCATCTCATTCCACCCCCTGACATGGGACACCTTCCACTAATCCAGGCTGCTCCAGGTTCCACCCAACCTCACCTTGGACACTTCCAGGGATGGGGCAGCCTCATCTTCTGTGGGCAACCTGTGCCAGGGCTTCAGCACCCTCACAGGAAGAATTTCTTCCTCACAGGGAAGAATTTTTTTCATGGCAATTTATTCACTACATAAAATGAACCAATTCCAGACCACAGTAGTCCATGCAGACCAGACAGGACAGATGGGTTTGCTCTGTTTCACTCCTGATGTATTGTCTCCATATTTTGACCTTGCTTTTCACTTCCAAACTTCCACCACAGTTATGAAACTTCTGCTTTGCTTCTCACGGCCATGGACAGTGTAAGCTGTGAGTCACAGCCACTGCTCAGCACTGGAGAAAACACAAACCCCACACCCAAACAGGAATGTGGAACTGGGGGCAGATCTGATTGTTTCCCTCCACCCAAAGTGGATGAGCAAACCCAGACCTCTGAAGCCCTCAGATGATGTGATCCGCATTACTTCACTCCCATCAAGGGAGGCTTTTTTTGTGAGGAGAAGGATTGAAATGAAGAAGGTTGAGGTGCCCTAAATTCTTCTGATCTCTCTCTAACTCACAGATCCTTGTTATTCATCACCACACAGACTTGAGGGAACTGCTAAGTGAGGTATCACTTAGTCCTGTGGTGTTCTGAGAGGGCCACGTTATCTGCCTTAACCAGGAGTCTGCGGTGAATTAGATCATTAAGCAGAGATGGATTTGACACATAAAAACCTCGTATCTCACATCATTAACGTTCAAATCACCTTCTACATTTTATTTCCCTAAATAAAATGATTTGGAAGCCTGCAACAATAGGGATTGGTGCCACTGAAGCCTCACCAGACACGATAAAAGGGGATGAAACACAAGAGGAAGGATCGGACACGTTTTGAATATCTCAAAATATTAAAATATCTCATTTTTTTACCTGATGTTTCTTTTTTATTTCTCTGAGTGAACAAACCCAGATCTCAGAAATAATGTTACCCTGAGAGTGTAATTGCTCTGGGAAGTACTTGGTCCCTGTAGTGATAAGAAAAGTAGCTGGAGATGTGGATCAGGGAAACCTGAGGCGGGGGGATGATACAACCCTGTAGCCTTGAGTCCTAACAGAGTTTTTTCTTCTCCAGATTAAGGTTATTTCATTCCTTCCTCTTCTTCTTCAGCATTAGCTCTTCAAAATGCTGCTGGATTGCCTAAACCATAAAAACCCCTGAATTTTGAGTGCTCACCCTGAGCTATGCCAAACTTTGCTGAACAAAGATATCCCAGTGAACTCCGAGATGAATCTTTGGGATCGATTCCAGAATCTGTCTCGACTAAACACGGCACCAACAGCCTTCAGGGCAGCTGGATTTGAGCTCAAATTCGCATTCCCTACATTATCTGAGTGTCCAAAAGGTTTTTTTTCATGGCAATTTAGCCATGATTATCCATGGGTGGATTGGATGGGGTAATATCCCCATCTGGACCAGCAGATGAAGGTTTGAGGTACATCCTGAGGTCTAGAAGACCCATATCAGGCAACCAAATTGCCCTCCAAACAGAAAGTGTTCCAGACTGATGTGAAGGAGGTAACATTTGCAAGAGAAACTGTGGCTGAAAGTGGAAATAGGAGCAAAAAAAAGTGGAAGTTTTTTACGGATAATATAATTAACCGTCAGACACGGCTGCCACGAGAGGGAGGAAAAATTCAGCTTAGAAATGCCTCAAAAAAGAACAAGTTTTAAAAATTTCATCTTCTGTTCTTATCTACTGTTCTAGAGAAGAGAAAGAAAATGTTGGAACAAGATTTTTGCAGAAAGATGAGCTTGATAATCAATAATGCTCTATCAGGGGATCATAGAGTTGCAGGAGGGTTTGGGTTGGAAGGGACCTAAAGGATCATCTATTTCCATGCCTCTGCCATGGGCAGGGACATCTTCCATTTGACCAATTTGAAATATCCATATTTGCTGATTACTTCAGTGTGAGCCACCCAAAGGCAAATCTTTCTGCGTGATCTCAGACCAGAATTCAGTGGGAGATCAGGGATGGCAGCAGGTCCTCCATGAGCTTCCTCACTACACAAAATTCCTCTTACACTTCCTTTCAGAATCTCAGAATCATTTAGATTGGAAAAAACCTGCAAGATCAGTGGGTCTAACCCATCTCCACCTTGTTTCTCAGCCGAGAGCACTGAGTGTCACATCCTTGGACATCTCCAGGGATGGGGATTCCGTCACCTCCCTGGGCAGCCCCTTCCAATGCCTTTCCATGAAGGAATTTTTCCTAATGCCCAACCTCGTTGTGAAATATCCATGCTCAAAATCACAGCCTTGCAATTATCAACCATATTGACATTCAAGTGCCAACTTGGAAATTATGACAGAGTAGGAGAACATTGTGGAAATTGTCTTCATGGAAATTCCTGAGGCAGCTGAGGCCCTGAGGGCTGAAATAGTGCAATTATCAGAAGGCTGATATTCCCACAGAATTACCCCCTGCTCACAGTGGAAACAGCCAGGCAGTTAGACTGGAAGAGAATTCAGGATGGCAAGGAAATCTGATGTTTATTTGGCAGCAAGGGTGAATTTCCTGAGTAGCTGGAGAAGCTGAGATAAACCTGCTCATTTTGCAGCCAGAGGGAAAATGCTGCTGGTCGTGGGGCAAAGAGTTTCCGTAAGGAATCAAAGAATCTCAGGGTGGTTTGGGTTGGAAAAGACTTGAAGATCATTTTATTCCAGTCCCCCTGCCACTGGCAGGGGCATCCTCTACTAGATCAGGTTATTCCAAGCCCCATCCAACCTGGCCGTGAGCATTTCCATGGATGGAACGTGTGATATATTTGAGAGACAGATTTGGTTTAGCAAGACACCAGACATGGGAACAGGGAAGACCTTCCAGAACCAGGACTGAAAGGCTCAGGAGTGTAGATTTATGAATATGAAATTGTGGTAGGTGTCAAACTTTGCTACTCAAACTTCCAGGTGTTCTGATCCTCATGGAATCATACAGAGTTTGCAATAATACTTAATTTTAGTTGATGACAATAAAGATCCCTTGATCTGCACTCTGAGGGCCAGAGGGGAATGTTTAGGCATTTATTAAGCATGGATGAATATTATTTTAAGGTATTATGGAGAGTATTTCTATAGCAGCTCACAGCGTCTTTTCTAACTCCAATTGTTTTCCAGTTAATTGTCTCTTGTTAGTCAGGCTCCGTTGCTGTTCTCGTGGTGAAAAGGAAGCAAAATTTAACACAGGTTGGCTGTTAAATCTCTGAGAGCTTTTTAATTCCCTCAATTGGTCATCCAAGCATGTTCAGCAGGATCCAAGCTTTGTATTTTGTGGAACACCTCACTGGGAAAGGAAGAGACTGTCTTGCTTCCCTCCTGGTATCCCTTACTCTGAGTGTGGGATCATGGCCTGTGCTGACTCATGTGAGAGAAAAAATAAAAGAAAAAAAGAAAATAAAAATAAAATAATAGAAAAGAGTAAGAAGTAATGCTTCTGGTAACGAATCCTGACTCCTGGGGAATTTTTTTGTGGATTTGGATCAGTGGCAGCCCATTCATCATTGTCCCTCAGAGAATTACTGCAGACAACAGGAGGCTGGAGCTGCCCTGCTGGAGATGAAGCCATATCCAGCTTTATGACAGGGTTTTCCAGTAGAAATCCCAGCCTGGTGAAAGGGCACAGGTAAAGAGACAGGAACACTGAGCAGACTATTCAGCAGCTGTGTGCATTGGGGAATTTTCATGGACCTGGAAGTTTTCCTTCTCTGGGAGATTTTTTTTTTTCCTCAGGGAAGCGAAACCCATTGAAAAAACTGGAAAAAAGTCCCATGGAAGACATCAAGCTGGTCAGGGAGCTGGAGCACATGCACAGAGAATGGGTGAAGGCATGGATGGACCTGTTGGAATGAGTCCAGAGGAATCTACAAAGACCTGAGGACTTGAGCCCCTCTGATCTGGAGCCAGACTGGGAGAGCTGGGAATGTCCAGCCTGAGGAAAAGAAGGCTCCAAAGGGAGATTAGAGCCCCTTCCAGTGCCTAAAGAGGCTCCAAGAGAGCTGGAGAGGGACTTTGGATAAGGGATGGAGGAACAGGACACAGGGAATGGCTTCCCACTGCCAGAGGGCAAAGATAGGTGGGATATTGGGAAGAAATTCTTGGCTGTGAGGATGGGCAGGCCCTGGCGCAGGGTGCCCTGAGGAGCTGTGGCTGCCCCTTGATCCCTGGAAGTGTCCAAAGCCACGTTGGATGAGGCTTGGATCAGCCTGGGATAGTGGAAGGTGTCTCTGCCTGTGGCACTGGGTTGGAACGAGATCATCTTGAAGTTCCCTTCCAACCCAAACCATTCTGTGACTCCATGGATCTTCTGGAGCTGAATTTCATGGGACCAGAATTATGTCCATGGTCTCCACGGTGTCCCCAGATCCTCAGCCTTGCTCTTCTGGAAGGCATCACCAGGACTGGGCGTAAAGGAACGTGTGAGGCCCCAGGTAAATGGCCACACCAAAGGTTCCCATGTGGACATCGTGGATTTCTCAACACAAACACAAAATCTTCGAGTTGGACGCAGGATAAAAAGGCTTCCATTTGGAAAAAGGCAGCGGCTTCCAGGAGATTTTGATGAATAAAGCTCAGCCAAAGCCAGCTCAAGTTCTCTTAAGGAGATGATAACGCCAGTTGAGGAAAGTTGATGTTAATTGTTGATGAATAAGAACCTGTGACACCGCAGGAACTTCCTTGGGCTGCTGAGCTCCCTGGGAATTGAGCCACAGCCCTGTCCAAGAAATCCCTTGGGAGAGCACTGATAAACTGCACAATCCACCACGAATTAATTCAGTTCCTGAGGAGTCCAGATAACAGCAAAGTGCTGACACAATTTATTTTCTGTCTTTCAGATTCTGGGTTTCATTGCAAATACATCTCCTCTTCATTTTAGGAGGGTTTCAAGAGATTAGATAAAGGCAATCCCAAACTTCACTTTGGGAAGCCATCTTGACACAAAAAAAGTATCTGCAGACTGATCTGTCCTCTTGTTCTACTGAACAGCACATTTTTGCACTTTTAGATAAAAAGAGAACTGATTTTGGGGATAAAATTCGCAGAACTTTGACACCCTGAAACACTTAAATCAGTGGAGAGGCCTTGCTTTATTACAGTTGGTGTGTGGGATGTGATTCTTAATTTTCACCTCCTTTGTGCTCCAAAATACCCCAGAGCCCATTGAACCAGGCTGAAATTTTGCAATGGCAATAAAATAAAATAATAATAAAAAAAGGTGCTGTTTCAAATAATAAAATAATTAAATACAGCTAAATTTGAAGCCGCTCTGGCAAAGTGTAATAGTAAAAGGCCATTAAATGAGCTGTCCATTTATAGAAAACATAAGCTATAAAATTCATTTTTAATGGACTGTTTCCATGGAAATGTTCTTTAGGAGGGCCGTTTTATAGGATATTAAGCAGCACAAGGAGTTGAGCTGAGTAGAGTGGTGGCTGTAATGCAGGGTCTATGGCTTGTAAAAAATTGAAGCTGTTAAAAGGTTTATGGCCAAGAGAGTGAGGAATAATTCAGAGCCGTTTATCACTCACCCGGCAAAATTAAGTGCTAAAGCTCAGCATACCTGAAGTGGAATCCCCTCATTAGCTCCTTACCCAAATGTCTCGGAAAGAGAGGGAAAATCTGTTCCCTGATTATGGAGGCAATAATAATTATAGGTAATTTGTACATCCTCGTTCCGTTAATTGATGGAATCTTCTTGAGGTGTTTTTTAAATATTAATTAAGTAACTCGCTCTGTGCGATGAGATCACTCTGCACAATAAAACCTTGCTTTTATTTGCAGCCTGCTCTGATGCCCAGGCCTAATGGTTGTCATTTAATGTTGGAATTTCATTAACGTGCTGCTGAGGCTGTGGTCTAGGCAGAAATCCATGGCTGAGGCTCAGAGGCAACCTGCTCCATGTTCCAGGGACTGGAAAATTCAGGTAAAAAGGAAAAAGCCTGGGACGAAAAAACCCCAAAGGCTCAGAAGGGGAGAGGTTTACCTGTGATTTTGAGGCATTTCTAGACAAAGAAGATCCCCCAGAGAGGTTCAGTCAGTATTTATTTGCCAGTGGATCAGAAAGCTGGAATGGTTTGGGGTGGGAGGGATCACGTTGTCTTAGATACCTCAGACTGAGAAATTGTGGTTGTTCCATCCCTGGAAGAGTTCAAGGCCAGGTTGGATGGGGCTTGGAGCAACCTGGGACAGTGGAAGGCATCCCTGCCCATGGCAGAGGTTGCAACAAAATGATCTTGAAGATCCCTTCAAACCCAAACCATTCCATGACTCCATGATTGAATTCCCCCTCCATTTTAGGGCAGAAGATGCAGAACTGGGAAAAACAACAACAGCAACAACACAAAAAACAGATTAACAAAACAAACCCCCAAAAAACAAACAAAAAAACCCCAAAAGAACCCCACACCTAAGTGACAGAGATGCATTTAAAATGCAGCCTGGCTACATCTGGGTCTGAGTGTACAGACAGAAATCAAATTTGGAGAAGGATTTCATTGACTCTCCAGTAAGGTCCAACCATAAAAGCCATTTTGGAAATACTCTGGAAACACTCAAATTCTGGCACAGCATCCCCTCCTGTTCTGTCTGAATATGGATGGAGGCAACCTCAGCTGAGGGCCTGTGGATTATTTCAGCCTCACACACGTGGGTGAGAGCTCTTCCTTTCTCCATGGCCACCGGCACATGGCTCTGAAACAGCACAGCTGGAATTTAATCCAGGTGTCAAAGTGCCAGGAGTTTGGCAAGCAAAGGATCTCCTGGAAATCCACAGGGAGGCTACATCCAAAACCACTTTTATCCAGCACCTTCCTGCCTGCAGCCTGTGACACAGGGAACCACTGCTCTGGAAAGGGCTGGGACAGAAAATGACCCTGCTCGTTCCTCCCCAGAAATGGGGAGGGTTTATTTGGCAGCCAGCTGGCCCTGGTTAGTGAAAGGTTCTTACCAATGACCCCGAGGGATGCTCAGACAATTCTCTGATTTATTTTTTTGTTGTTGTTGTCTCCCTCTCTGGCACTCAGAGAAGCAGAAGAAAGTTGCTTTAATGGGAAGTGACAGCTCACAACTGAGACCATTTCTTCCCGTCAAGGAGGGCAAACGGCCAGGAAGAGCCTTCAGGTCTGCAGATGTCCAGCCACGGGAGTTTGCTCTAATGTCACTTCTTGTCCCTTCTCTGAGGGTCAATTTACTGAGTTCAAGTGATGCCCTGGAGCCCTCATCCTCCCCAAACCATTCCTACACAGCCAATTATGTCTTGAAGCTTTAATCACTTCAAATCTGGGCTTTCATGCTGCTCCAGCAGCATTTTTAGCCTCTCTTTTATCCAACTCTTCAAAGATTTTAAGCATTTTAGTATACACACACACACACACACACACAAGGTTTTATTATGAAGGGTTTAAAAGAGCTCCCTTAATCTGTTTCATTTCCTTTTTCATTTAAAAATGCTACAAATAGTTTCTAGTGGTGGGGTCTGTGTCAGCCCGGTGATATCTCATGAATTTGCGATTAATTCTGGGTGAAAAGTTTCAGGAGAAAGCAATGAAGTCCTTTTTAATTATTTTGTTTTTGTGTGTGTGGACTCACAAGCATAAATACAGACCAGTCTCTTGCACAAATCTTCAAAATATTGCACAAATCTTTAACTTCTATAACACCACAGACCTCGTGGGTGGAAAAAATTCCCTAAAATAGCAGCCAACACATTGCAGCACTCACTTTATTAACACCATTACATTCATTTCCCTTCAATATTTGCTCTTTCTATGGACAAATGACTTTGTTTATGGTTTAATCTTCCTTTTTTCAGGAAGTTGATGATGTAGTTTGGCCAGTGAAATTCAATCAAATGTCTTTTCCTCTTCTCCTTGACCCTGGTTGTGATTCCAGACAGGACATTTAAGACCCTTATCTATTACAAAAAGAGGGGGAAAACACTTTACTAATCAGATTGCCTCAAAATAAATAAAGGAAGAAAAAAAAGGAAGTGAGACAACATTCTGAACAATCTTGGAAAATACAGGAAGCAAAAATATCAGGAAGGAAAGAAAATGGCTTCAGAATTTGATTCTCTGACCTGGATCCTGGATATTGAATTTGTTTGGTGGGGATAAATAAGAAAGAAACAAAAGTAAAATATCAGGAAGGGGTGGAAATGGCTTTGGAGAATTTATGTCTCACTGGAGAACCAGGAATTGTGAGGGGAGAGCCAAAGGTGGGGAATCAAAATGAGCCCAGGACCTGGAGAGCCAGAGAGATCTTTCCTCCCTGTTCATCAGAGAGATGAGCTCATAAGGGATCAGAATTAAACACTTGGAACCACTGGGACCATCTGTGGAACTGAAGCTGTTGCCTGGTAATGACTCCAACAGGACCAGTTTTACTTTTTGATTCTATTTTTTGTCTCATGTATGTATTGACATTGATTCTGACAGGGCAAAAATTACATCAAACAAACAAACAAACATCCCCCAAACCAAACCAAACCAAACCAAACCAAACCAANCAAACAAACAAACAAACAAACAAACATCCCCAAAACCAAACCAAAAACCAAACCAAACCAAAAAAAAATTCCAAAACCAAACCCTAATGCAAACCATAAAAACATTAAAAACCCCAACAAAACACACAAAAAGCACCCATAAAAATATTCAGCTTATGGAAACTGCCCTCTCAATTTATTCTTGGCCACCGACTCTCAAAAGGAAGGCTTAGACCTGAATAAACCCACCCAAGGCAGAGGTTGCACCATCTAAAACCAGCTGAGGAGAGAAGAGTTTGTGCAATTCTGCCTCTAGGAAGGAAAATCGTGTGAGGAAAGGGGAAAATGGGAAGGTCAGACTTTAATCAACGGGCCATGATGCGGAGATATCATCCAACAGCCTCTGTGGAATGCCTTGGATTAAAGATTGAGCATGGAGCAGGTTCGGACTAAAAGAGGAGGCAGACTGATATTAGGAAGAAATTCTTCCCTGGGAGGGTGGGGAGGCCCTGGCGTTTCCCAGAGAAGCTGTGGCTGCCCCTGGATTCCCCTGGAATTATCCAAGGCCAGGTTGGACAAGGCTTGGAGCCATGTGGGGGATGCGAGAGAGGTTGAAACAAGATGATGGAACCGGAAATCCAGTGAGGAAAAGTGAGGCAGAACCGTCCCTTTCCCTCCTTGGGCTATAAAAGCATGGATGGCTTCAGGCCAAAGTGAGCCCCAGCAATAAGCAGATATTTAACATCCAATAAATCTTTGCCTGCAGCAAGAAAAACTCCAGATTTCAAACTTTCCCCTGCTCAATTTAGCAAAGCTTTGCAGTGACCAGACTTGGAACAGCTTCAGGGCTTGCCAAGTCATTTGGCATCATCTGCTGTCCTGTCTTTTATCTCAACTACAGCCCTTTTTTAATAAAGGCTATAAAATATTCCTTTCTTTTATGGCTGCACAAATATCCTCAGCTATTAAAAAAAAAAAAAAAAAAGCCTTTTCTCACAAAATCTGAGCATATGTGGGTGACTTGAAACCTCACTGTGAGAGATGATCCAGCCTTGACAGAAAGCAGAGATCAGAGATATTAAAAGAAAACTCTCCTTGGGCTGCCCATGGACCTAATGAGGCTTTTCCCCCCATTTTATCTCTGCTGTCCCATTAATGTCCCTTCTTTTCCTGGTGGCTGCTCCTCACGTGCTGCCCATTAGAGACAGATTAAGCAGTGATGGATGGCAACCTGATTCCCTGGAAGCATGGTTGACACTTGGATGTGTGGCACAGGAATTCTTCAGGAGCAAAACTGAGTTTGAGGATAATAAACACTTCAGCGAGTTCTGTCAATCCCCACCCTTCTCTTCTCTTGGGGCTGCAAATTGTTCTTCCAGGCAGAGACATGGAGGATGAAATTGGAAAAAAAAAAAAAAAAGGGAATAAAGAGGAAATGCAGGATGAACTCAAACAATTTCATGGGTTTGAATGACAGAAAGATTAACCCTGAGAGGGACTGTGAAGGGAAGTAATGCAGTGCTCTGTTTGATGAGAAATTGGTGTTGTGGGACAGGGCAAATCATGGAATAGTTGAGGTTGGAAAAGACCTCCAAGTTCATCAAGTCCAACCTTTGACTGAATGCCACCATATCCAATAAACCATGTGGCAAAATGCCAGGTCCACTCCTTTCCCAAGCACTTCCAGCAGGGGTGGTGACGGCACCACTGCCCTGAGGGTCCTGTTCCGATGCTTGCCTACTCTTCCAGTGAAGAAATGTTCCCTAATATCCAACCTGAACCTTCCCTGG
>VYXF01001337.1:76116-95697 GCA_013397295.1 Polioptila caerulea
CTCAAAACATGCACTGCAACAGATATCCAAGTCAAACCTTCCTTCTTTCAGTTTGAAGCCACTCCTCCTTGTCCTGTCCCTCCAGGCCTTTGTGAAGAGCAGGTAGTGCTGAGTTCCTGCCTAGAAATTCGCCCTAATTCCGTGAAAGGTGATATTTAGGTGTCTCAAGTTTTTTTCTTTTTTGCTTATATACAAGAAAAGATTTTCCTTTGGGCTTCCCTGCCTGATTCTCCCAGGATAAAGCTGGGATATTTGTGTTTGGCTGTGCTGAGCTGGTAGGAGTTCACAAAACCCTGTTCGTGGGCGCTCTTGGAGGTGACTGCAGCTGTGCTTTGTCCAGTGCGGGATGGATGAGAAATTTTTCTGACCTTTAAGGTCCTTTCCAACCCATTCCAAGTTTCTCTGCTAAACTGCTGCAGTTGAACATCAGTGGAGTGCAGGAGGGTGTGAGAGAGCTCAGATCAGCCGCTGGAATTTCTGCAGGGGCTTGTTAACAGCCTGTGACTGGGAAAGGGCAACCCCAGGACATGCCCAATGAATTATCTCCCACTTAATTCAACAGGAGAGATTTTTTATCTCCAGGGCACTGGAGATGAGATTTGATGTCAGGAGTGGCAGAACCCTTTAGCAGGGAGCTGCCCAGAGATCAGTAATTCCAGAAATCTGCAGTCCTGAGTGCTGAGCCTGCAGTAATCAGCTTGGTGGGGGGGTCGTTTGAAATTGTTTTATTCCAATTCTCATGTTCAACCACTCACTCAGTTCATTACAAAGCATCACTCATGGCTTGGCTGCATTTCCAGCCTGGTTTCCCAGATAAATGGAATACATGGGATGCACCTTAGGAGATGTTTGTCTCATCCCTTGTACCTGTTCATCCTCTTCACTGCCCCACAACAGGCAATGGAATTTTTTGGCCGAAGAAAATTTTGTGGCCGCACCATCCCTGGAAGCGTTGGTCTAGTGGAAGATGTCCCTGCCCGTGGCTGAGGGGGTGGAATGAGATGGTTTTTAATGCCCTTTCCAACCTAAACCATTCTGGGATTTTGTGGAAAGGAGTTTGAAGCCTTCAGTGTGTGGGTTGCTGGGTGAAGTACCTGTCTGAGAGAGGAGAACCCCTGTCTGCAGGGAGGCAGAGAAGGCTGCCATGGGGTGGGGGGAATACAGAAAGAAAGGAAGAGCTGGAAAGACAGAAAAAGTCACAGGGAGATAGATTTGGGTGAATTTTGGATCATACTGGACTGAGGGAATTGTGGAATGGCCTTGAAGGTCGGGATTCTCATCGTTGATTTTCCACAGATATTAATACCAGTTCACTTCCAGCCTCTGCTTTTCGGTGTAGGATCTGATGTCCCTACAACACTTTTCCGGGTGCAGTGCACTTCTGGCAGCTGATATTTTTGCAGGCAGAAGAAATCTCCCTTGTTTCCCTATTTTTTGCCTTTTCCAGTGGTGCATGTTGGTCAAACTGGGATTGGTTCTTAACAATGGTCTCAAGAGGGGAGTGAAGGTCGGGACACTCCCTCCCTCCCCTCTGCTGCATCCATCACACACAATTCCATGCACAAACAGCCTGTGCTGGCTCTTTGCACACCCAGGCATGGATAAATTGTGAATTCTGCACAAATTCACCATTTACAGTTCTATCAGTGTGCTGCTGATCCACCTGTGTGGGTGGATATGTGAGGAAAAATCAATCTTCTGGAGGTTTCCTGTGGTGCCTGTCACCCCCTCAGCTTAATTAAACACGAAAAATCCGTGCTCCACATCCCATCCATCAGCCTAAAGACACATCAAGCTGGCACTCCCCACACCTTCATCCTGGGGGTCAGGGTGGATGGAGGGATAAATTGGTCCGTGGTGGCATCCTGATTTGGACACACGTGGTCCAGCTGAACAATATCCCCTGCTCCTCTCCGGACCTTTACAATTCCCTTTATTTGGGGGCTTACATTTGCTCCTCTCTGTGTTTCTTAAACTGGGTGATGTTTTTCCTCTCTCACATTTCAGGTCCAGACAAGGGTTGTTGTCTTCTGACCCTTCCTGGTTCCCAGCATCCCAAACACATTAATGCCAAGGATGTCAGGAAGCCTGGAAAGGTTGGATGAACACGCTGTTCCCATCAATTTTCTTGATTCTGAAGCTCAAAAGCAGCACCAGCAAAAGACCTTTTCAAGTGCTGCTGTGAGGAAAACCTGCAGAGCTTCCAAAGCAGGGGAGGGCTGGGGAAGTTCAGCAGGCACTGAGGGAGAAAAGGGTCATCCAGGGGTGAGGTGCAGTGATCCAGGAGGGCTGAACACTTCTCCTGGCTGGATATTGATTTCTGTGCTCGTGCTCAAATCCAGACCTGTCTGGAGGAGCTCTGAGGGCAGCGTGGGGTTCTCCACTCCCTCAAGACCTGGGCTGTGGTGAACGTGGCCATGGCCATGTGGGGAGAGCTCAGATGTCCCTCTTTTGATGGAATTGGCTCTCTAGAGGCTGGTAAAAATATCCAGGGCTCCTTGTCTGCCTTGGGGATTAGTGAGACATTGCTCCAGCCTCACTGAGGACAATCCCTCCTCACCTGGGATATAAAATAGCTTTTCCCATCTGCTGATTTGCTGGATCACAACCCCCTGAAATCAGAGGGGTGCAGGCCAGGTGTTTGTGAAGGGACAAGGTGACATTTTATCATGGCAGGGGCAAAGTCTGAGGCTTTTGTCCCTGAATTCCAGCATGTTAGAAATGAGTGAGCCTTTCAATGGGCAGCAAGTCAATAACAGAGATGAAAAGCCTGTGAGTTGTCACACTTGGAGGTAAAAGCTCCTTTCAAGCTTCCTTTTCATCTTCCAGAGGAGGATTGGACAGGACAGGGCTGACCACTGACCAAGTGTTTGTCCCTTCTCCCAAAAAACAAGTGATGGGACAAAAAGAAACATCCTCAGGTTACCCCAGGGGAGGTTTGGATTAGATATTAGGAAAAGGTTTTTCCCCAGAAGGGTTGTCAGGCATTGGAACAGGCTGCTCAGGGAAGTGGCTGAGTCACCAAACCTTGGGGGATTTAAAAGATGTGGAGATGTGACACTTGGGGATGTGACTGAGTGGTGGACTCGGCTGCCCTGGGGGAACAGGTGGATTCGATAATCTCAGAGAGATTTTCCAATCCAAATGTTGCTATAATTTGGAAAATACTCTTCACCAAAATGGTTGTCAAGCCCTGGAACAGGCTGCCCAGGGAAGTGGTTGAGTGACCACCCCAGGGGGATTTAAAAGATGCGTGGGTGTGACGCCTGGGGACATGGTGGTTTTGTGGTGGCCTTGGCTGTGGTGGATTAATGATCCTTCCCTTGCTGACCTCCACGGCTGGCTGGAGGTGATTTGACCTCCTGGCCACCTCCTCTGCTGCCAGATCTCTCTCTGTTCTCACTCTGAATGTCACCAAGTGGTGACACTCAGCAGTCTTTGGTGCTCAGCCAATTCAGCAGAGCCTGGATACCGTGGGGGAAGGAGGCAGGGATGGTTCAACTCCCCTGGACAACCCCAAAAGAGAAGAGGTGCAGGATTTGTACCAAAATGGATCAGCCCAGAACAAAGGAAGAGCCAAACAAGCAGGAGTAGCCTGAGGCCAAAATGTGCCATCAGATGTAAGAACAATGCAGCAGGGAAGGAGAGAGGGGAGCGGAGAAGGATCAGAGTCATTTTTGGAGAGATAGGGAAAAGCAAGAGAAGGATTGTAAAGAAAGCTTATCTTGTTCCTGCCTGTTCTCCCACTGCCTTCGGGATTATGCAAATGAATCATTCAAGTAGATTTCCCTGGTAATTAAAAACTCTGCTCTTTTTAATTAAACTTTCCCTCCAGAGTGGTTTTTTTCTGTTTTTTTTTTTAGTTCCCCCTTGAGAAACTAATCTTTACAAGACTTCTTTTCTTTTCCCTCCTCTCTTTTCTTCTTTCTTTTTCTTTCCCTTCTCCCTCAAAATTGTCAAGGCCTGTCACAAACTGATCTGAGCACTAAGTTAAACGAGAATTTGCTGGAGAAAGCAACAGGAGAAAACTTCGAATCTGGGTTGAGGCAGCAAGTGGGAGTCGGACTTTGGAGCGTGGGAATGACTTCAAGGGCTTGTGCACAGAAGCAGAAAGAAAATATCAGAGGAAATCCAAAGAAGGATAGGATAGAAAAGAAAAAAAAATTAGAAGTTTGAGTGCTTCCAGCTCCTGAGATTTAGCTGGTAAGAGGTCTGCAAGGAGATATAATTAGTAGGAAAGCTGTAACGAACTCGAGGTGCTGGAATATTTAACTGCAGGTCATGAGAAATTGGCAGGGTTAGACCAGATGCACAATTACTGCACTGCATCACTTTGGAGAGGCTTTTCTGCATTCCCAGCAGCTGATAGAATCAGAATCGTGGGATATCCTGAGTTGGAAGGGGTGATCATCAAAATCCAATTCCTTGCACAGGGGACCCCAAGAATTCCATCATGGAGACGAAGTCTGCATTTAACAGGCTCACATTCAATGCTGAATTCAGGTTCTCCTTTATCAATTGTCTTAGGATGTGGTGTTTCAATGCAGGACACAGGCAGCAGCGCTGTTGTCACTGTCACCACCATGTCCCAGCCCTCTGAGGAATTTTTTCTCCTTCCCTTCACTGGACCAGACCCTTTGGAAATGGGAAGGCTGGGAAAAGAAAATAAAACAAGGAAAGCAAAGAAAACACATGGAGCTCTGAGCAACCTGGTCGAGTGGAAAGTTGGCCCACGGTAGGGACTTGGAATGAGAGGATCTTTCAAGGTCCCTTGCAACCCAAACCATTCTGGGATTCTGGGATTTGCCACCAGGAGTCATCTGAGCTTTCAATTCCCATGAGGATCTGGTGAATTACACAAAGCCTGACATAACTTATCAAGACTCTGATCTTGTGAGGACAAGATCTTCTCTTTATCAGCCTCTGATTCTGGAGTTTGAGCCAGGCTTTGCTCTTTGTACCCCTGTGAGCACTGTGGATATCAGGGGAGAGGGTGACAAGCAGGGCCATCTAATTTGGGTCTTATTTGAGTGGGTGAAGAGGAATCCAGTGGTGGTCAGGGCTTGGTGCATCTCACCCCGAACAAGATTCCTGCTGGTGTTTCAGAGAATCATGGAATGGTTTGGGTTGGAAAGACCCTTTAAAGATCACCCAGTTCCAACCCCTGCCATGGGCAGGGACACCTTCCACTGTCCCAGGTTGCTCCAAGCCCCACCCAACCTGGCCTTGGACACTTCCAGAGGTGGGGCAGCCACAGCTTCTCTGGGAACCCAGCCCAAGGTCTCCCCACACCCACAGGGAAGAACTTGTTCCTACCAGCCCATCTAAACCTCCCCTTTTTCAAGCAACCTGCCCAAAATGCTTCGTCTCGTGATGGATTGGGCATTATCCCCATGGCTGCAAGAAACACCCAGGGACTTGGGACAACACCCTGCTGCCTAAACTCAGTCTGAGCTGTGCTACCACAGCTCAGGTTGGTGTAAAATCACTCTCCATACAAATTCCTGAAGGCCAGGTTGATGTCTTAAGCTTTAGCTTTCATATTTTCCAGATTCTGCACTGCCTTAGTGTAACTCTGAACTTCATATAAAACATTAGCCAGTTCTCTTCATGGTTCAGTCAGACAAAACAATCCTTTTCCAGCCCCAGAACCATCACAGCTTCAGGCCCAAAAAGTGCAAACAACAGAGAACTGAGGAGAGCAATCTGGGAAGAGGAGACTTCATAATCTGAAGCTGTAATTGGACAATTAACCCCAATACACAAATGGACCAAAACTTAATCAAAGTGTGAACAGTCGTGACCCAGAGTCCATCTGAGTCAAGTGATTAAAGGATTTAGGAATTAGAACTGTAGCCAGCAAGATGTAAGCAACATGTCATATAGCAGGGCCTGGTGTAATAATAATAATATCAAAGAAGAAACTAAGAGTTTACTCATTATTATATAGGTATAGAGCAAGGCAATCTCTCATGTATCTGACACTTAGCATTGTAAGAAATCAGAAAACCAAGACTTTTGATTCTCCAAGCCAAGGAAAGAGCCTGGATCGCAACCAAGGGGTCACCAAGACCTGGCAAGAGGACAAAGTGGTGAGGAAGATGTCTTTACTTCCTCCCCCATGACCACTGACTGAAATCAAAAGGACCAACGCCTCAATTAAAAAGAGAACTGTGCAACTGCAACAAACATCCAACTAATTTACATCCGACATGGGGTGCAGGTGACGAATATGTATAAGTGAATTAGGTAACTTTATGAATATGCATCATTTTTGGAAATAAATAGAGAATCAAAGTTTTGTAAACTCAGAACATGTCTTTAGGGTGATAGTCCTCTGTGCTCCAGCGCTGCAATAAACATTGATCACTCTTTCAACCTCAAATTAGTTAAAAGAGTTTTTGTCCATTGCACACCTTTAGTGCTTCACATCTTGGATTTATCTTGGAGAGCCACGACCGGGCTCTTGTACTGCCCAAGGTGTGTCCTTTGAAGGCCTTTTAATAAATTCCCACTTTATTCCTTTAACTCTCTCCAGCCCCTGTTCTAGGCAGCCTTGGTAAGGACCAGGGTGACCTCCATGAGTCTCTGCACCCTCCTGGGCAGCACGTGGGGTGAGATCAGGCGTTGGGTGGGTGATAACCCAGCACACGACCCTGAACAAGGCAAGACCTCCTTGCAAATGTCCAGAGCTCTGCTCTCTGCTTGGGAATTACAGCTTCTTTCCAGTGCTGAAGGAGAATCTATGGATCGTCCTCCACTGCTGAGTATCCCCTAAGGAAAATACAACATTTCCATAAATCTGCGTCCTCTCCCCATCACAGGGAGGTTTTGGCCCCAATGCTTTATCTTCACAACACAAAGGCTCCCGTTTTTAAGTGCTACACTTTTTTTTCCTTCTTTTTTTTTGGTAAGGAATTTTCTGGTTTAATTCAATTTTGTTTTATTTAAGCAATGCCTTAAGCAGGGAGATGATGCAGATCAGGGAGTGTCTAAATGTACACAGACATGATGGGAAGTGGCAGATAAAGACCAGTGGAGATTTGTGCTCCATGAATAAACCAATCATAAAATCATAGATCGGTTTAGGATGGAAGGGACCTTAAAGATCATCTTGTCCCAACGTCCAGCCAAAGGCAGAGACACCTTCTACTAGACCAGGTTGCTCAGAGCCCCACCCAGTCTGGATCATCAAATATTTTCCAAAAGTTTCGAGCTGTCAAGTGTGAGAAATCAAAGGAAAGAGGTGGGATGTTAGAGTGAGATAATATTTTTAGTGTGGTGCAGAAAATCTTCAGCAGACTTCAGGAAGAAGTGAAATTCTCCTCCAGTCAAAGTCGAACACCAGAAAGAACACCATTTTCAGCTACAAATGTCAGGTATTGAAAAATTTCTTTACAATTTTGAAAAGGACAGAATGTTTCAGTCCTTCATCTGAAATTGCCTGTTTGGAATTTGTCCCATTCTTTTATCTAAAAAATTCATTTTAAGAACCAGGAAAAAAAAATTACACAGAAAAGAACTTTAAAAAGCAAAACACTGTGTTCTGATGTCACTGAAACAAACCTTTGCTTTCAGCTAAAGTTTTCTCTTCTGGTGCCTTTGTTTGAAGTTTTCAGGGGCTGTTCAATTCCAAAATGGAAAAACCCAATAAGTTCTGAAATTTCCCAGTAATAAGAAAGTCTGGTCCACTTTTAACTAAATCGCTTCCAAGCTGCCAGTTTTGTTTCCGTCTACATCATGGTTTATTTCTTCTGAAGCAGTTTTCCTTGGGATGAATTAAAGGAGGATTATCAAAAAAAGGAGGGAGAGTGACATCTTACATAGACAGACAGTGACAGGACAAGAGGAACAGTTTTAAAATGAAAGAGAAAAAAGTTAGATGGGAAATTTGGAAGAAATTCCTCCCTGTGAGGGAGGGGAGGCCCGGGCACAGGTTGCCCAGAGAAGCTGTGGCTGCCTCTTCCCTGGAAGTGTCCAAGTCCAGGTTGGACAGAGCTCGGGGCAGCCTGGGACAGTGGAAGGTGTCCCTGCCCATGGCAGGGGATAGAATTGGATGATTTTTAGGTCCCTCCCAACCCAAACCATCCACAATTCTTTCTCCGTTGATCTCATGTCACTTGCCTGAGCCCAGACCTCAAGAAAAATAATTTCCCTTTTTTTTGTGTGTCTGTTCTTCTGGCTTCTCTTGATTAACTCTTGTACACGATGTTCTCTGACAGGTGCCTGCTACTTTCATGAGAAATGAACTGGAATAATTTATTCATTTGCATTCAGACATTGCTGTGGAGACAGGAGAGGCTGACGAATGTGTTCACCCCAGCTGGTTAAATCTAGCATGGGAGAAGGAAAAACCCAGGAAAGGTTATTTTGCCAAGGGATCAGAGGAGATGAGGTCCAAGAGAGGAATCCCTTTTAAAAAGAGCGAAACCCCCTGTTCAAATGTGACAGTAAATAATCAAATTAATTTTTCTGTGTGCAAAGTAGGTGGAAAGGATTTTCCTTCTTTGCCAAGAAGAAATCCTGGCTTTCCCTGTGAGAGCCACTGACCCTTAGGAATGGGGGAACATCACCACGTCCTCTCTAACAAGGTCACTGCCTGGTTCTGAAGGTCGTGGCTGCCAGGGCTGCTGATGGCAGGAAAGCCAAAGCTGATTAGTTTGGAAGATTTTTCACTTGCAAACCCAAAATGCTGCCTTTCTATCCCATGGGTGATTTAGGATTCTTGGATTTTAATTTGGTTCTTTTCTTTCTTGCCAGTTTAAGTGGCAGAGACAAATAATCAGCTGATTAATCTCACAGAAAATTTAAAGGTTTTCTTTTTTGCTTGTGACAAAATTAATGCAGACTGTGAGTGAGCCAGAACCCAAATTTGGCAAGGCATTGACTTGGAAACTCATAAAAAAAGGGGGAAATCTCAGGTGTGATCTCCAGGGTTTGGGTCCCAGAGGAGAACTCTGAGTGGAAGAGGACAAAGAATCAGCCTGATGTAAATTTGGCAAATGAAGATTCTCAGGGGAGTGAAGCCTGTGGGGACAGGCTGGGAGAGCTGGGAATGTCCAGCCTGGAGGAGAGAAGACTCAGAGCTCCTTCCAGTGCCTGAAGGGGCTCCAGGAGAGCTGGAGAGGGACTTGGGACAAGGGATGGAGGGGCAGGACAAGGGAGAATGGTTTCTCACTGACAGAAGACAGGGTTAGATGGGATTTGGGAAGGAATTCCACCCTGTGAGATTGGGGAGG
The DNA here is from genome assembly GCA_013397295.1 of Polioptila caerulea. Lineage (NCBI taxonomy): Eukaryota > Metazoa > Chordata > Aves > Passeriformes > Certhiidae > Polioptila > Polioptila caerulea. Next base: position 85,356 of record VYXF01001337.1, read on the forward strand.
CCCCGGCTCAGGTTTTCCAGTGGCTGCCCCTGGATCCCTGGAAGTGTCCGAGGCCTGGTTGGGTGGGGCTTGGAACAATCTGGAATACTGAAAGCTGTCCCTGCCCATGGCATGGGAATAGAATGAGATTTTTTGATCCCTTCCAATCAAACCATTCCATGATTCCATGATTTCCTGATCTATCCATTGCCCACAGCTTGTGGGTGCTCAAATGTTTTCCTTGTTCCTTTGACTTCCTGGGATAGACGACGTCTGGGGCTCTTCTGCTGCTTTCTAACAACTCCAACCCCAGGATTCCCACTGGCACAATTCAAATTATAAATAGAATTTTAAGATGGTTTTTATGTTATTCTGCTGAATTTTTGTCATCTTCAATTTCACGTGGTTACCCTTAGTTACATAAATAAAGTTGTTTTTTCCCATAGAAATGCCATGTATTTCTATTAATGAATCTTTTTCTCTTCCTCTTGGGGAGAATCAAACAGATGGGATTTATTTTTTAGAGCATTAAAACGTTATCAAATTTTCATAACAAATAATTGCTGCGTATTTAAACTGTGTTGGAGCAAAAAGGAGTTTTTTACTGGGGAGTTCCCTCCTCCAAACACAACAGTGGGACATTAAGTCTTCATCTTCTTGCAAGGTCACACTACAGACGCACATTACTTAAATTAGTGGGTCCTGAGGGGACTTTTAAGATGCTGGACTTGGGAAATGAATGTAAAAGGAGGATCAGGAAGTGCTTTCTCTATTCCCTGCTAGATAGTGACACTTCATTTTTCTTTTCTAAAAGCCTTTTCTAGAAATCAATGAGCTCAATCTCCCTGTTAGGAACTTCTGCGAGGTGGCAAAAACTGTGGCTGCCAAGTCGAGCTTCTCCCAGGGACTGGGTAAAGGTGAAAGCTGAGAACGTGCCCTTGGCAATGACTGAGGTCAGACAGGGAGTGAAAGGGGAACATTCCTGCCTGTGAAGGACTTTGGTGGAGGCAGGGAAGAGGACTCAAGCCTTCTGTCTCTCCCAAGAAAATGTGTTGCAATCGGAAACAAAACCTTGTCGCTTTTGCCAAGCCATTTCCTTCTTTCTCCTCCTTTCTCCTTCTTCTCCTTCTTTCCCTTTTTCCCTTCCTTTTCCCCATCCCTTTCCCTTTCCTCTTCCTTTTCCTCTCTCCCCGTTCCTCCCCCCTTGTCCTTCTTTTTCCCTTCCTCTCTTCTCTCTTCCCTACCCTTTTGCTCCTCCTTCTGTTCCTTCTCCTTTTTTCCTTTCCCTCTTCCTCTCCCTTTCTCTTCCTTTCTTGGACTCCTCTCCCAGCAGGGGCTTAGAGGGCAATTGACCACGGATTGTTTTTTCTTCCCTTCTTTTCTCTAGAAATAGAGGATTTCTCCAGTCTATTCATCCATGAACTTCCCTCAGCAATAACTGGGAGAGGATGAAAACCAGTTCCTCACAAACTCAGTACCATGGCCGTGCTGTCCAGGAAGATATTTCAAAGTGGTTTCTATTGCTAAATTTTTGGCTGAATTCAGTTTTAGAAGAAACAGCTGCAGGAAAAGGGGATCCAGCTGTTTCCTCCCTGTGCCTGGTTTTTTATTTGGACAACTTTGGGTTGGCTCTGAAGTCCTGCACTGAAATCAGAGCTCCTTTTAATGTGGGGTTTTTTAGGACTCATTTTTCTGAGAGGACTCTCATTTTTCTCCCCAGAAAAAGTGCTGGGACTGATCCTTGTGAAAGTTTGATGGTTTCTGACACCAATAAGTCATAGCTGGACTCTCCTTGAGTTCAAAGAGTCACTGCTTGAATGACAGCTGCTCCTGACTTGGATTTTACATCCCAGATGTGACCTGGATAAAACCCGCTCTGAGGCTGGATGAATCACTGGCTTTTATTGAGGAAACCATTAGAAAAGAGGTGGGAAAAGCCTTTCCATGCTACGGAGAGCAAAGCCTTACTCACTGCACATCCTCTGGCTGAACTAATGAAGGAAACAGCCAGAAGTCAATTAATTTACAGCTACCAGCCCTGCCTTGACTTGTCCTTGCAGTGAGTTTGACTTTGGCTTTCTCTGGGCTATTCCGTGGAATTCTGTGCTAGAAAAACATTCCCACTGTGGAATAATTGAGATGGCAGTGGGTAAATCTGGTCCGTGGGGATTTCACACAGCTGCTCTGAAGGATCCTCCCAGCTCCCATCCCATCTGTGTCCTGCCAATCAGTGGGGTGGGCACTGCGCAAAGCAGGTTCTGCTGCTCCCATCCCCTGTGGAATTAGTCCCAGAAAGGTGATAAATCAATAACGTCCTCTCTAGCAGCAGGGAGAACAATTTGGAGAGGGATTTTGTCTGTGCTGTGGGAAGCGGGATGCAGTATGAGCAAAGCACAGATGATGGCAGCAGAGTATAAACCCAGGAAAATATCAATTGCATTTAATAAAGAGCTGAGGAACTTATTAAGAAGTTTCTGGGAAGCTGAACTTTGGGATCCCTACTGGAAATAAATCCTTCTGAATACACCTGCCTGCAGGACAGCAAATTTCTGTCATTATAACAGAACCAAGAAAAATATTTTGCAAGAAAAATATTTGCTTGTAACAGTGGATAGAGAGGTGTAATTGTTCCCCTGATAATTAATACAGTTCTAACACAATCCTCAAGGAACTCATTCCCATTTTCTTTTCTGTTGCTAGAAGCTTGTGACTGTCAAAATCCTCTTGCTTTCAGAGAAGTTACAACTTTGGGAATACATCTGGGATCACTGGGAATGCGTTTATTCGTGGACAATGGAGTGAATTGGTCTTGTTTCTTGCCTGGGTAATTTTTCCTGAGTTCCCCAGCATTGGAAGTGTTCAAGGCCAGATTGGACAGGGTTTGGAGCACCCTCATCTCGTGGAAGGTGTCCCTGCCCATAGCAGGGAGTTGGAAATGGATTTTCTTTAAGAAGTTTTTGGGTTGGAAGGGATCTTAAAAAGCATCTTGTTCCACCCCCCTGACACAGGCAGGGACACCTTCCACTATCCCAGGTTGCTCCAAGCTCCATCCAACCTGGCCTTGGACACTTCCAGGGACTGGACATCCACAATTTCTCTGGTACACCTGTGCCAGGACCTCTCCTCCCTCCCAGGGAAGAATTTCTTCCCACTATCCAATCTAAACCTACCCTCCTTCAGCTAAAGGCCATTCCCCTTTTCCTGTCACTCCATATCCTTGTCCAAAGTCCCTCTCCTGCTTTTCAGGAACCCCTTCAAGCCCTAGAAAGGGCTCTGAGATCTTCCTGAAGTCTCCTCCAGGCTGAACATCCCCGCCTCTCCCAGTCTGCGAGAATTAAAGGAACTGTGCTCCTTCAGCAGCGCAGTGTGACCTTGGGGACGATTTTCCAGAGGTGCAGAGCCTTTGGAGCAGTCATTCCTTGCTGGATACACAGTCCCAGCCAGCGCCAGCTTCCCGAGCTCCACTAACAGATGTAAGGAGCTGTTGAGTCACTTTGCATGTCCAGGGATCATCCGAGAGCTTGCTCAGTGCCTGGCAACCACAATTGGTGTTAAGAGCTGCCGTGAAAGGGCTGCTTAACTTGACAACCAACAACACCCCCCGGCATTTCTGTGTCTGTCACTGTCTGAATAAAACATTTTGTCAACAGCTTTGGAACCAGTCGCCTGTGTCACCTGCTCAGAGAAAAAGCCCAGGGAAGGAAAGGCTGGGAGACAGCGGAACAGGAACAGGAACAGGAACTAAGGAACAGGAACTATAAAAGATCAAATTTTGACAAGAAAGGAAAAAAAAATCAGGGTGAGAGTGAAAGGTTTTGGCGAAATGTGAGAGTTGTGTTTGTATGGGGTGGATGGATGATGGATGGATGGATGGATGGATGGATGGATGGATGAAGGCACGTGATGGTCCAAGGAGAGGAGCAAATGGCACCACTTTTCAGAGGAACTGATGGGTCTCATCAGTGATGTCACAGTGGGAGGGTGGGACCGGCAGCAGGATGCTCAGCCCACCCTGTCCTCCCACACGGGATCATTCCTGGAATACCTCAGATCTGAGCTGCTCTGGCTGCTCCAAGGACCCTGGGGACTGCCCCAGACCAATCCAGGTCCCTGGCTCATATTAAGGCCCAAGCCTGCAATGATAAATGTTCGTATCTCTTATCTCCACTGACGCCAGACAACAAAATCCAGCAGAAGGCCACCCTCAGTCCTCACTGTTAGGTGGAAGTAGTCCTGGATTTAAGATTGGTTTTGGGTCCCTAATTTATTTCAAGGTAACAGCTGAAGACTAAGCCAGAGCAACTTTCCAGCAGCCCTCTGGGTTACTCATGGGAGAAAAAACCTGGAGCTCCTGATGGAACAATTGCACACTGCTGGAAACTGGGCCAGCTGAACATCGTGTTCCCAGTAAGTCAGAGTCACAAAACAGTTTGTGTTGGAAGGGATCTAAAAGATCATCTTGTTCTAAGATCCTGCTGTAGGCAGGGATGACTTCCACTATCCCAGGTTGCTCCAAGCTCCATCCAACCTGGCCTTGGACACTTCCAGGGGTGGGGCAGCCACAGCTTCTCTGGGTAACCTGTGCCAGGGCCTCACCACCTTCACAGACAAGAATTTCTTCCCAATATTCAGTCCAACCCTGCCTTTTTTCCAATTTAAGGTCATTCCCTCTTATCCTTGTCCCTCCATCCCTTGTCCCAAGTCCCTCTCCCGCTCTTCTGGAGCCCCTTCAGGCACTGGAAGAGGCTCTATTGTCTCTCTGGATCCTTCCCTTCTCCAGGCTGGACATTATCTCTCCCAGCCTGGCTCCAGAGCAGAGGGGCTCCAGCCCTTGGAGCATCTCTAGAGACAACTCTGGACTCGCTCCAGCAGCTCCTCATCCCTCTGATGTTGAAGATCTCAGGGATGGATGCTGTGTTCCATGTGGGGCGCCACCAGAGTGGGCAGGAGAATCTCCTCCCACAGCAAGCTGGTCCCATGTCCTTTCATGTCGTGACATGTCCCATATCCTGACATGGCTGAAGTTGGGTGGACAATTCCCACATTCCAGCTGTGTCTGGGCTGCTGCAGGACATCTACAGCCTCCCTGCCTCCATCTCCCACCTGGAAAACAACAGTGAACCGTCTCTCAATTTTAGCAGCGTGACTGCTCCCAGCTGAGCTGCCTGGGGTGGAAGGTAGGGCTGCAGATTTTCCAGAGAAATTGTGGATGCTCCATTTCTGGAAGTTTTCAAGGCTGGCTTGGACAGGACTTGGAGCAGCCTGGTCTAGAAAGTGTCCCTGCCCATGGCAGAGGGGTGGAAGGAAATGATTTTAAAGTCCCTTCCAACCCAAACCATCCCATGATTTTGTGATTCTCTACAAAGCCAAGCTGTTTCTCAGAGTATCGGGAGCACTGTCACACCTTGAGATCCAAAATGCCAGAGGTGCAGCTCCTCTGTAGATCCAGCTTTGGAACCCTGGGCAGGAGAGGAGCTGCAGCTGGGTCGTGGCTCTCCTCCTCTTGTGGATGAAATCCACAGTCCTCTCCCTGTCACATTTTCCCAACTCACCGTGGAAGAGATTTTCCTGGCTGGGAGGTGGAAAAGCCCCGAGTTAGACTTGCTGCTGATGCTGTGAGTGTGTCCTCACCATCTGAGGTGGAAACCCCTGGAAATAAGAGATGGAGACACCATCACCTTCTCTGAAATTGCATCTTTGGACTCATATTTAGACCCCAGTGTCATTCCAAGAGTTTTAACTCTGAACAGCTCTCAGCAAGTAAAGCAAGAATTTCCAGGATATCTAATCCCCCTTTTTGTATGGCCAGGAAACACTCACGGCTCTTCGAATCACTCCTTTCTTGCATTATTTTTCACAAAAAGCCTGTGCTGAGAAGCCAATGTATTACAGGGATCTGATGGATTGCTGAGTGTTTGTGGAATGTCACCTAAAATCACTCACAGCAAAGAGGTGTTTGCCTGCTCCCAGCATGCAGCAGGAATTACTTCCACACTATTGCGCTGCTAGGAGATACAAATGGCAATCATTTAAACCAAATAAAGGCTTTAAATCACTTAACACATTTTATTTTACTCCTTTGCATTATTTTTAAAGGCAAAAGTGTCTGAAAACATCCAGACTGGGTTGGTTATTTGTTATTCCTGAGGAATAATTTTCAAGGCCAGGCTGGATGGACTTGGAGCAGCCTGATCTAATGGAGGGTGTCCCTGTCCATGGCAGGGGGTTGGAATGAGATGGTCTTGAAGGTCCCCTCCAAGATAAAATCATCCCATGAATCTATGCAGATCTTCCTTGAGCATTTCCACAAATTTAAATACACGCGTAAAAAGAGAAAGTTTTAATAATATTATTTATAATGGAATCATTTGGAAAGAACTTTTGGGACAGTTTTCTGAGATCTTGCCTTCTAGAAACACCAAGTGATGCCAAAGGGAAGCCTGGGAAAGCCAAATTTCATGGAAGGGAAGATGAAGTTGAGAATGTAGTCATCAAAGACGGGCTCTTGGTGTTGCCAAGGCCATGGAAAAAGGTTTGTTGGATCAGGCACCAGATCTAGTTAGATTAAGAACGACTTTCCCTTATAATTTCAGTCATCCATGTCAAACTGACTTTTATTTTTACTTTCCATCCTGCCCAAGCTAAAAATAACGCAAAAGGCAAATGATAAAACAGTCTTTAAGTGCAAACGCAGATTTAATCTCCGACCTCTTGCTTCATTTAGTAATAGCGATATTTAACTTATATAAAATCTCTGACTAAATTGGGGTTGTTAAAATACAGAGGAAAAAAAGTTCTCTCTGCATCCCTCCTCCTTTCCCAGCACCGAGTCTGAGTCACAAGACCATTTCAAAGTCATTTTTAGGTTCGTAGCCTGGAGTGTTCCTGGCTCCTCGCGGAGTCTGCTGCATCTGTGAGAGGATAATTCTGCACCGCCAGAGAGGGGCTGTGAGGAGGAGCAGAGCCCTGTTCCCTCTCACAGTGCCAGCAACAGATGGGATCTCCTGGTGAAAGACTCCAAACCTGTGTGATCCACGTGGATGGGGAGCTGGGATCCCCGTGCTCTGCAGGAGGATCTGGGACAGGATTGAATCCCTCCAGGAGTGGACCAGGAGAGGGCACAAACACAGAGTGGTGAGGTGCTGTCCCTCAAAGTGCCGCAGTGCAGGTGCAAGACAAGAGGGAAGAGGTGGCAACAACAACAAAAAAACCCCAAAACCCCCAAACAAACTCAAAAAACCCCAAGCACAGGAAAAAAAAAAAGCAGAAAATCAGAGGGACACCACAAGGAATCCCAGTTAAGGCTCTCCTGAACATCAGCGGTCACTGCATGAGGTCGTGTTTGTTTCATCTTTAGGGATTTGGGGTTGGAAGCGATATGGAGATAAGAGGACAGTGATAACATTTTTAAAAAGGAAGAAATTGAGGGGCTGGAGGCTGTCCAGAAAAGGGAGGAAAGCTGGGGAAGGGTCTGGAGCACCAGGAGTGGCTGAGGGAGATGGGTGGGCTCAGCCTGGAGAAAAGGAGGCTCAGGGGGAACCTTCTGGCTCTCCACAAGTCCCTGAAATGAGGCTGTGTGGTCTCTTCTCCCAAGTAACAAGCAACAGGACAAGAGGAAATGGCCTCAGGTTGTACCAGGGGAGGTTTAGTTGGATATCAGGAAAAATTTCTCCACCAAAAGGGTTGTGACAGTGATTTGAGGGTGCCAGGATATCTACTTGAGCGTCTTGAAATAAAAAGAAATGGAAAAAACCTAAACCTGGTTTTTACGTTCACAGATGGAAATGCTTGGATTTAGGTCTCTGTAGATCCAGGATAAAACATTTCCATTTTAAGTGGAAATGAAACTGTTTCAGAGTGAATTACCTGAAAAAAAAAATATTTTTTTCAAGTCCCATTGCCTCTAATTACCCTTGTGCTCTCACCAGCTATTACTCCCCATGGTGGCCTCTCCATGAGTCACTGCAATCTTCCAGAAAATCTGTGGATCCACGTGTGAGCTTAAAAAAAATCAGGGAGAGCCTCACTGAGCACATCTGAGGCTTTTCACAGAGATATTCCCTCTCCTGGTGTTTCTGCTCACTGCATGTCATTCCAAAACTTGGGTTGAGGATGGAATTCATTGTGAGTTATTTTTTTGTTCAAGCCTTTTCTGCTCAGACTTCTCCATCAAAATCCACATTAATGATGGGTTGGATTTTGTAAAAATTGCGTGGCTGAGTATTCAAGACATCTGAGAGTGGGAAGAGGCCATTCAAACTCCCAGTGCTGGGATTTCACAAATTTGGTGTGAAAACCTTCATCTCCCAACCCCTCCCCCTGTTTCTCTGGATCCATCCCAGAGGGAATCCCTCTTAGCAGACCTAATGATTAGGGCAAGGCCAGAAAGCAAAAGGATTTGTCAATTCTTTAACATCAAAGCACTGAGATATCAAAGGAACTAGAGCACCTACAGACACAGAAACAAGTTTTGAAGAAGTCTCCTGGGTTTACATATTTATCTTGGCTTCTTTGGTTCATTTGATAAAAAAAGGTGTGTTGTGATCCCCCGGAACCCAGAGCTGTTCTCCTGAATTTTAATTCAGATTACTCGGCTCTACAAAGAGTTGAGAGTCATTGTCTGGATGGGGAGACAATCCCAAACCCACTGGAAAACCAGAGATGGGAAAGTCTGGCTGTTGGTTTGATCGGTGTCATCTGCAAGTCAGGAGTTGGGATTTAGGTAAGAACGTCTGGACAGGGTCAGGATAAAATCCCTGTAAATTGACATCAAATATTTACAGGAAATAAGAGAATGTGCTTAAGAAAAGCTGTAAGAGGGTGAATATCCCTGAATCCCAAAATGGTTTGGGATGGAAGGGACCTTCAACATCACCCAGTTCCAACCCCTTCCATGTGCAGAAACACCTTCCTCCAGACCAGGTTGCTCCGAGCCCATCCAGCCCGGCCTTGAACACTTCCAGGGATGGGGATGTAGTGATATATTCCCCTAAAGTGCTTCTCTTATGTCAGGGCATTGTGGCACTGTGGGATCTTGGGACACCGATGTGGGATTTTTGCGTTGTACATTCCTGTGTGAATAGCTCCTCCCTTCCTCCCCCAGGAATTTATCCCATTTTTAATGGCACACAATATCCTGTGGGAAGAATTTCCCATCTTCCCTGCGTGCTGCGGCGGGAAATTGACACTTTGTGCCAGAGGAATTACCTTTGTCTCGTAAGTCTGGATGTAGTTTTTAGGTCACAGGGATCATCCATGATAAAATACAAGTAGCACTTGGATATTCCTTATTTATTCCAGAGCCTGGACGCTTAACCATGGATCAAAGCCCTGTTGTGCTGAGCACTGTGGAAACCCAAAAATTTCTGCTGCAGCAGAACAGAACACCAGAATGTCTGCGGGGCTTCTCCTTGGCACTGCTCCAGAGGCTGGACAAAGGGGCTGTCTTTGCAGAAAATCATGGAATCATCTGCTCCAGGTCATGCTGGCAGAGAGAGGAGTAAACCTGGGGAGGTTCCTCTGCAGCAGCCTTTGCTGTTCCTGCTGATTCCACAGATATTCCTTATAAATAAGGAAACAGCAAAGCTGGGAGCTCTCAGCTCTCACCTTGCACTCCCAGACCCCTCAGCATTTCCCACAGTCTGGGGTGGGTTATTGATATTGACATCCCAATTAATAAATAAGTCCAATGATTAACTAATAAATTGGGAAAAAATAAAGTATTTGTTCTTTGTTTGCCTTCCTTCAATCAGACATTTGGGATCAGAGTCTTGGGACACGTGCACCTGGATTATTGTTGTGTGTTAAAATCAAGCAGAACTGGAGGAGTTCTACAGGGGACTGAAGGAAAAATGTGATTTAATGTGGACCTGGTCATTTTGGGGAGATTCACCTCAGAGAGAGAGAACAATCTCGGCACTGATTTATTTCATATCACAGATAGAGGCTTGCTGAGAAACCATGGAACCATGGAATGGTTTGGGCTGAAAGAGAACTTAAAGATCATCTCTTTCCAAACCCTGCCATGGGCAGGGACACATTCCACTGTCCCAGGTTGCTCCAAGCCCTGTCCAACTTGGCCTTGGACACTTCCAGGGATCCAGGGGCAGCCACAGCTTCTCTGGGAACCTGTGCCAGGGCCTCATCACCATCACTGCCAAGAATTCCTTCCCAGTATCCCATCTAACCCTGCCCTCTGGAAGTTTGAAGCCATTCCCTGTGTCCTGACATTCCATCCCTTATCCAAAGTCCTTCTCCAGCTCTCCTGGAGTCCCTTCAGGGACTGGAAGTTCTCCCTGGATCCTTCTCTTCTCCAGGCTGGACATGCCCAACTCTCACAGCCTGGGTCCAGAGCAGAGGGGCT
>VYXF01001337.1:95772-106637 GCA_013397295.1 Polioptila caerulea
GCTCCGAGTCCCTCTGATGTTGATCCCAGAGCTGGATTCTGTGCTTCAGGTGGGGGTCTCATGAGGGTGGAGTAGAAGGGAAGAATCTTCAAACAGATGAGGAAGAATTTTGTGGATCAGGAATATTCTGAGCATCTAAACTTCCCACCTCGAAGATGAAGACAATGATCCTCTTAGGTAGATAATTTCCTTGATAATTGTCACCTCCTTCTGTTCTACAGAGCAGAAGATGCCTGAAACTGGACTTCTTTTTTTCCTAGTTTCTAAACGAAAAAAATGCATCATGTAATATTGGCACTGTGTGGGGTATAAAGCCATGGACACAGAATTTGGCTTCTCCCATAGATTTATGGCAGAAATCCAGATTAAAGCTGACTCACATCTGTCTGGATCTCAGGGCAAGTGGTAAATTCCTCCTTTGGCTACATCTGTCTCAGCAGGACACCTTTCCCTGCTATCCAGGCAGAAAAACTTTCAAACAACACCTGCCCAGTTGGAGCAGGAAAAGTCTCCATTTGTTTTTGGATGATTTGCCAGAGGAATAAAATGCAGACATGACTTGTTTGACGACGGTGCAGAGTTAGCAAGAAATGAATGGAAAATGGGATGGAATTGTGCTATAAAACTACACACTGTGGACTCCGTTTTCCCTACAGGGTTTATTCCAAAAGAGAAAGTGCACAGCAGAATCTTCCTGACATTTTTAATGGGCAGTGGTCATTAGAGCCTTTCTCCTTGGGTGGGCAATTAACCTCTCACTTTATGGAAGGTGAAAATGGTCATTTTCCATTTCAAGCATAAAATTTGCCTTGTATTAAGGAGGAAAAATAAATCTTACAGAGCACAGAACAAAATAATCAGGATGACTAAAGGTCTGTGAGGAATCGCTCTGCCAAATGATGATGGGACTCAACCAAAGATTTCTAAACAGGTTAAAAAGAAAGTCACTTTTAATTCCTTTCCCAACTCTCAGCACTGTCTGCTGCATATTGAAGTCCTGAATACTCAAGAACAAAGCTCCTTAATTTAGCTGTTTCCCAATTTTTGGTAGATTCCAGGTAGCAAATTGCAAAGTCAGGTTACGTTGCTTTGCATCTGTGACCTGAAAGCAGCAGTGGTTAATGAGTGTCACCTAATGACAGAGCTGATGATGGAAATCTAAAATCCTTTCCAAAAATGGAGCTCACATTCACAGTGGCTCCCTAAAATACCAAAATTTGGGCTTTTCTGCCGAGAAAGGCAAATTTGCCAGGCAAGGTGGCTCTGGAAGTGCTCTGAGGCAAATTTCTCTGGAAGGCTAAAAATGAGCTGATGGTTTATCTCCTGCAGAGATTCCCTTCCTAATCCTTTCCCTTATCAGGAACAAGTTTCCTATCAGTTCTCCACAGAGACATTTGTAAAGAGAGAAGACAGAGCTCGGCTCTCCAAACAATCCATGCTGGAAATGCATCCAGTTCCCAGCAGCTCTGCATTTTATGCATCCCTTAGAGGCCAACCTGCACCTTCCTCCAAGGCACAATTTAAGTCCCCTTTGTCCCTTGATTTCTTTCTCCTCCAGAGAAGGGAGAACAAGGCTGGAGCATGATAACATTTTCATTTTTCTACACCACTCCTTCCCTTCTCACTTCTGTACTTTTCTCGGAAACATGGAAATGCCCTCTTGTTCCATGGGCAGGGACACCTTCCACCATCCCAGGTTGATCCAAGCCCTATCCAACCTGGCCTTGGACACTTCCAGGGATCCAGGGGCAGCCACAGCTTCTCTGGATACCCCGTGCCAAAGCCTCCCAACCCTCCCAGGGAAGAACTCATTCCCAATATCCCACCTAAACCAATCCTCTGAGTTTAAAGCTGTTCTCCTTTGTCCTGTCACTCCATTCCTTGTCCTCAGTTCCTGTCCAGTTCTCGTGAAGCCCCTTCAGGCACTGGAAGGGGCTCTGAGATCTCCCTGGAGCCTTCTCCAGACTGGACATTCCCAGCTCTCCCAGCCTGGCTCCAGAGCATCTCTGTGGCCTCCTCTGGACTTACTCCAAGAAATATACACAATATCTCCAACAGAGTTACATGAAATCCTGAGACAGCCTTGGCTGAATTTGGGGATGAAGTGGAAATCTCAGGGTTATTTTGATGACTCTGTGGTGAGACAGCAGGTTGGGCCATTCCCTGTGGGGCAAAATCCCCTTCCTTGCATGAAAGAAATTATCAGTCACACAGTTCCTGGTGTGAACAGCTCCCTGCCAGGATGGTGTGACTAAGAACTGTTCCCTCCCTTTCACAGCACATATATTTAGATCTGTGTGTGCATCTCTAGCTATACCATATAGATCAGTATCTATAGCTACATCTATCTATATCTATATGACAGAATCATAGAATGGTCTAGGTTGGAAAGGAATCCTAAAATCATCCAGTTCCAGCACCTTCCACTATCCCAGTCGCTCCAAGGCCTGTCCAAGCTGGCCTTGGACACTTCCAGGAATGGGGCAGCCAGAGATTCTCTGGGTAACCTGTGCCAGGGCCTCACCACCCTCAAAGGGAAGAGGTTTTTTGTAATATCTGATCTAAACCTATTTTCTGTCAATTTGAAGCCATTCCTTCCCCCCGTTCTGGCACTCCATGCTCTTGTAAATAATCCCTCTCCATCTTCCTTGTCGTCTCTTTCAGGTCCTGGAAGGGCACAATTAGGTCAGCACAAAGCTTCTCTTTTCTGGGCTGAGCAATCCCAATTCTCCCAGCAGAGCTGCTCCGTCCTCTGATCATCCTGATGCCTCCTCTGGACTCTCTCCAGCAGCTCCACATCCTCCCTGTGCTGGGATCCAGGGCTGGAGGCAGCTCTGCAGGTGGGGTCTCACCTGAGCAGGGCACAGGGACAGAATTCCCCCTCTCCTCCTGCCCAAACTGTGGGATGAACCCAGGACAGGTTTGGATTTCTGGGGTTGGAGCACACATGGCTGGGTCATGTCCAGCTCTCACCCACCAACACCTCCAAGTCCTTCTCCCCAGGGCTGCTCCATCTGCTCATCCCCAGCCTGGATTGATCCTGGGATTCACCCCTGGAGCAGCACCAACACTTAGTCTTGTTAATAAAAGCTTAATACCAGCACAATATTAATGCAATTACAACATTAATATTGAAACAATAGACAAAATACTCATTTTTAAATGCAAGCCTATTTCCCACACTCCTCTTTATTTTTTTCTATTAGAAATGGAGATAAATTCTTCTTAAATCCTTTTGTGCTTCCAGATCCTTTTTTGCAGCAGCTCAAGAGTAGAGAATTAGGAATTTTCTCCCGGCTCTCCCTGTGTCTCCTGTAAACCTTGATCTGGAGGGCATCCCCTGACACAGCAAACACAAAATGGCATTTTCTCCTCTGTCCAAACTGCTATCCCAGAATTTTGGAGGGTGAAAATCCTGTCTACAGCCAACCTCAGAAAAGGTTTCTCAGCAGGAAGTGTGGCTTTCTCTCACAAGCTTCACTACATAAATTACCATTTGACAGAAAAAAATTGAAAACCAAAGAACCCCAATGAGCCAACGGCGTGATTTTAAAAACAGTGAATTGTGTAAATAACGAGAGCAGCAAATGCCCTTGAACAGGCTCTCACCTGCATGTACTTGCTGATGCTTTAGCAGGAGTCAGTGTGGGTTTAATTAACACCTTCCTCGGCCCAAAATCACCACGTTGGTTTTAAACACAGAGTGACACCCAGGGGAGAGCCTCCAGGTTTTGCCGTGCCTTCAGAGCTTCAATAAATGCAGGTTTTGCTCCATTTCCTGGGACAGCTGGCTGCTGCCATTGCTCTGCTTGCAGCAGAGTGCCTGGTGACAGTCCTCGTCACACCAGGGCCTCCCAGATGTGCCCGGAGCCTCGGGAACCCCAGGACACGACTGTGCTTGCAAACAGCATCCAGTGGCTTTGCTGGATCTGTGCCTCAGCTCCTCCTCGAGTGCCAGGGGCACAGGAGGGAATTTCTCCTCTGGATGCCCTCACAAAATTTCAGTGGCTGACAAGAGCACAAAGTTTGCAGCACCGGAGTGGAACTGGAAAGCGAGGGAGGGCAGCAAGGTCCAGATGCTGGGGGAGCCTGGGTTGAACCCTGAGAGCTTTTGCTTTAAACAAATCCTCTTCTTATCTCCCATTTTCCTGAGAGGTCTGGGAAGGGATTAGGCTTTTGATGTTGGCCCTGCTGTCACCTGGGAGCTGGCTCACCCCTTATCCAGTCTGGGCCGTGATGTAGGATTTGACTTTGCTCTAAGATTCATCCCCTGACTCCCTGCCCTGCTTTGTGGGGTCATGGGAAGGACACGGGATGGTCCTTCCTGCCCGTGCACAGGATTTTAAACAGATTTAACATCTGCAGTCCCAGAGATCCAGGCTGGATCATTCATCTCTAGACAGGAACAAACAAAAAAAATGGGATTGGAACTTAATTATCCTCAAAGTCTCTTCCAACACAATCCAATCTCTGCTACTACAATTTTTAATTCTTTTCAGACCTTTCAGGAATCTGCCTTCCCTCACAATTTCCATAGGAGACAAGTTCAGACTGTGTCTTCCAACAAGTCTAAAACATTTTAAGGCAGAAACCTTGCCTTTTTTAAGGACAATGTGTGTTTTGCCATTTATTTTCAGTAGATGCAGGATTTTACCCACTGATCTCAGCTTCCAGCAGACTGAGTCATCTCCTCAAGATCATCTTAGAGATTATAATTTCTGAAGGGTGAAGAACTGAGATAAACAGGGAGTCTTGGAAGCCAGATGTTGCATTAAAATTGTGGAATTAACCCAGGTGCAGTCACCTTAACTCTGACCCTTTCCCATTTCTCACAGTCTTGTGGATTTTGTGTTTAAGAACCAAGATCTAGGATGTCATTTTTGGTACGGATGACTGCCAGTCCAAGTGTGCTGTGCTGTTTTTATGGCATTTTTAGCATAATAATATATTCTGTTCAAAACTGGTGATGTATGAACATAAATATATCTTATTTGCCTATTAACGTTAGACAGGAAAAGTCATTCTTTGTGCAACATCTGAAATGCGATCATTTCAATTTTATCTTCTCCTTTCAGATGTCTGAGCAATAAACCTTGAAAGACATTATTTATGGAATTTGGTGCAATACCATCACTGTTATTACAGAATCAGGATTTTTCTACTCAGAGAAGTTTGAAAGGTTGTTTCTTTCTTTTTTACTGTCCCTCTAGAATTCTGAAGTGTGAGGACTCTGGTGCGTTTCAGAGAATCGTGGAATGGTTTGGGTGGGAAGGAGCCTCAAAGCTCATCTCATTCCACCCCCTGCCATGGGCAGAGGCTCCTTCTTCCACTGTCCCAGGTTGCTCCAAACCCCGTCCAACCTGGCCTTGGACACTTCCAGGGTTGGAGCAGCCACAGCTTCTCTGGGTATCCTGTGCCAGTGCCTCATCTCCCTCACAGGGCAGAATTTCTTCCCAATATCCAATCTCAACCCACTCTCTGTCAGTTTGAAGCCATTCCCCCTTATCACTCCAGACTCCTGTAAAGAGCCTCCCTCTTTTTTTCAAGGAGAAACCTTGCTGCAAGGGAGAGGGGAAGCATAATTTCCATGATTTCGGGTTGCATTTTTGAATGAACAGGCACCACAGCTGTTCGCATCATGAACAGGAATTAAAATTTTACTAACAAAGAGCAGACTTGTCCTGATTGGGACAGTAGCAAATCCAGCCCTAAAAAATGCACACACTGCATTGGGATGGATAAATGAAACACTTTTGGGGGGTATTTTTTGGCTCCAGGATCCCCCGATATAGCATGGATCACATCCAGGATCTCCATCCCCAGGAAAGAGGGAACACTGCTCATTGCACCTGCTGGGAAGAGCCCCTGGTTGTGCTGGGTCCAGATCATCACAAAAAAAAAAAACATCTGAGCCGTTAAGAAGGAATTCTTGACAGAGAGGGGTGTGAAACACTGGAATTGGATGCCTGGAGGAGTTGTGGCTGCACCATCCCTGGGGATGTTCAAGGCCAGGTTGGACAGGGCTTGGAGCAAGCTGGGTTAGGGGGAGATGTCAGGGGGTAGAATAAAATGGGCTTTAAGGTCCTTCCAACCCAAACCATTCCACAATTCCACCCTCAGTAGGTTTGACCTTTCAATTATTAACATA
The DNA here is from genome assembly GCA_013397295.1 of Polioptila caerulea. Taxonomy (NCBI): domain Eukaryota; kingdom Metazoa; phylum Chordata; class Aves; order Passeriformes; family Certhiidae; genus Polioptila; species Polioptila caerulea. The sequence continues at coordinate 101,921 of VYXF01001337.1, forward strand.
GAGATCACCTGCGATCACCACACCTGAATTTTCTTATCTGTTCTCCATGTCCTGTGCACAGCCCAGTCACCAAAAATCAATGTTTGAGTGGAAATGAATATGAAAAATGATTGCTACTGTAAGGCAGGGAATAAAAGACAGAGGAGGAATATCTTTTCTAGTGATAACATGTGAATAAATCCCTGTGGCTTATTTTGATATCGCTGACATTTTTCATAAAGACATTCTCCAAGGAGCCAAAGACATCTGTCAGCACAGAGTGAAGTGTGTACAAATGAAGCACAAATCCACCCTCCTGAGGAATGACAGAGGTGTCGATAATTTCAGTAGCTGGGAGGGAGCAATTCTGATGCAAAACCTGGAGGAGTGAATCCCAGGTCGAGGGATTTTTAGCTCAAAATGTGATCACAGTGACGCAATCGTGGAGCAGCATCACCCCGCGCAAGGGAAGCTGCAATCCCTGAAAACGCACCAGGCGTGTGGAAAAAGGGAGGAGAATTCAGGATGTGGCATCATGCCTGGTTTCTGCTGTGTTTCTAAAAATTTGTCTTGCAGGTCCCTTTTGGGAAAATAATAATTTTTAACAGTTTTTTTTTGGTTTTTTGGTGTGTTTTTTTTTAATATGTCAGAATTCAGTGAAGCTGCAGAGAGTACGTGGTCCCTGGTGCAGTGAAAAGTCAGGGAATCATAAGGAATCAATCAAAGGGAATGCCAGGGGAGCAGGGCAGGGATTGTCCCTCTGTGCTGGGCATTGCTGAAGCACCTTGAGTGCTGTGTCCAGTTCTGGCCCCTCATGACAAAAAGGACATTGAGGGGCTGGAGAGTGTCCAGGGAAGGGGATGGAGCTGGGGAAGGGCTCCAGGAGCAGCTGAGGGAGCTGAGGGGGCTCAGCCTGGAGAAAAGGAGGTTCAGAAGGGACCTTCTCACTCTCCACAACTCCCCACCAGGAGGGTGCAGCCAGGTGGGATCAGGCTCTGCTCCCAGGGTATGAGGGACAGGGTGAGAGGAGACAGCCTCAAACTGCATTCAGGTTGGACATCAGGAGGAATTGCCTCATGGAAAGGATGGTCAAGCATTGGAAGGGGCTGCCCAGGGAGGTGCTGGACTCCCCATCCTTGGAGGTGTCCAAGGAAGGCCTGGACATGGCACTCAGTGCTCTGGGCTGATGACAAAGTGGGGATCAGTCACAGCTTGACCTTGATGGTCTTAAAGGTCTTTTTCAATCTAAATAATTCAATTCTCNAGGAATTGCCTCATGGAAAGGATGGTCAAGCATTGGAAGGGGCTGCCCAGGGAGGTGCTGGACTCCCCATCCTTGGAGGTGTCCAAGGAAGGCCTGGACATGGCACTCAGTGCTCTGGGCTGATGACAAAGTGGGGATCAGTCACAGCTTGACCTTGATGGTCTTAAAGGTCTTTTTCAATCTAAATAATTCAATTCTCTGATACTCAATTTTCTTGATAATTAAATGTGAACCTGTCTCTTCCTTTGGCACTTAAAGCAGTGATTTTTAGCCTGCCTGTCCATCTATTTTTCTGAAGTAGAAATTTGGAGGTAACCCAGAAAGAAAAGCTCCAGGACAGTGACCTTGACTGCAAACATCAGCTGCAAAATATTTAAGGGCTGTTAACTGGGAAATATTAAACTGACCTGGGGCAGCGTTGGAGGTGAACGCTGCCCTCACATCAACCCAAGAGCAGTGCTGAGTCACACCTGGAGAACTGCAAAACTCAGATTATCTTCTACATCCTCCAGAAAATATTTGGGAATTTTGTTTTCTTTAGTGCAAATCCTGGCACAAACGTGCCAGGCCGTGACACTCTCGCTACAACCCTTGGGAGACTTTATTGTGGTGTAGAAAATTCCTTTTTCCTTCTGATACGTCAGAATTTGGGGCTCTGAGTGGCTGGGGACAGTTGCATCCTGCAGGGATGTGTCTCCCAGGGCAGAGAATCCACTTGGGATAACTCAGGGAAATGGGAAATGCAGGTGTTCAGTCATCAAAACTGATCCTGGGCTTCCCAAAGTTTCAGGAGAGCCTCACTGGCTGCAGGGGAAGGTCTCCAGGACAGAGCTGGTTTCCCTTGGACACGTTTGGTTTTCAGGAATTAATCACCATGCTGGGATCAGAGTAGGAATACAGGCAGATCCTGGACTTTTTTTTGAAGGAGAAACTTTTTTTCTTGATCTTGGCATCGAGATCTTCCAAGGAATGGAAGCTGGGGGGGGTAATTGGGAGCAGTAACCAGCAGGTCCCAACAGGCACCGACTCAAAGGAAGAGAAGTGCAAGAGAGGGATCTCAGGGCTGGAATTGTGATTTTGCCTGGTTCACTTTGCTCTTTTCCGTATCATTATCCTCTCCTTTCCTTTACAATCAACCCCATCCTGGCACACAATGGGTAATATCCAGTTAATTCACTTTTATATGGAGAATCTACGTCAAAAAGGGACAGAGAAGAGCTTAAAAAGATCATTTAACCCCTATTCCTCGTAACCATGGGACATCATCCAGCAAAAGGAGCCCCTGTGGACAAAAACCTATATGATATTTCCCTCAAAAAGCTTGGAATTATTTAAATAGCATCATTCACAAGGGAGGCCACGAGGATTCAGACACATTTTTGCATTTCTAAAGGCAACGTCCTTAAAGGCCCCTCAAACGTAAAGAAGCCTGGGAAAAAAGGAAAAGTCAAATGTTTGTTATTCCAAGTCCCGTCCAACCTGGCCGTGGACACTTCCAGGGATGGGGCAGCCACAGCTTCTCTGGGCAGCCTGGGCCAGCATCTCACCACCCTCACAGAAGAATTCCTTCCCAATATCTCCAAAAAATAATATCCCCAAAAAACCAAGAATTGCTTCCCAATATCCCATCTGTCCCTGCCCTCTGGCAATGGGAAGCCATTCCCTGTGTCCAAAGTCCCTCTCCAGCTCTCCCGGAGCCCCTTCAGATACCAAAAGCCACAATAAGTTTACCCCAGAGCCTTAAATTAAATTCTATTCCTATTTTTTTCTGGCTGAACATGGAAGTTGTGAGGTTTTAGGATGTGAGGATTGATTGTATAATCAGCACATGGAATCACAGAAAAGAATCATGGAATTGTTAAGGTAGGAAAAGACCTTCAAGATCATCGAGCCCAACCTTCAGCTGCCACCACCGCCCTGTTCACCACTAACCCACATCCTCAAGTGCCACATCCACAGGGTTTTGAACAATTCCAGGTTCCAGGTGATTCCACCCCTGCCCTGGCTAGCCTGTTCCAATGATTTATAAACCTCTCAGTGAAAAAGAAAAATCCCTAATATCCAATCTGAACCTTTCCTGGTGCAACCTGGAGCCATTTCTGTGGAATGCTTGGAGGAAAGACTGATCCCACCTCACCACAAGCTGGTTCCAGGGAGCTGGGGAGGGTGGTGAGATCTCCCCATGCCAGGTGTGAAGCTCCAATTGCTTTTGAAGTTCTGTTTTGCCTCCATCGTGTTGTTCCCCAAGACCACAAAGGAATTCTGGAGTGACTGGTTGGATGGAAATGTTCTTATCACCCAAGGAAAATCCAGGGATTAACTGAGCACTGTCTTGGACTGTGAAGTTTTACTTTCCTGCTTTGTTTCTTTTTTTTTTAAATCTCCCATCAGGGTCAGCTCCCCCCATGAGCTTCAGACTGATGCAAGTCCCAAGCATGCTAGGATTTTTATACTTTTTTTAAAGCTCCAGTTTTAGGAAGTGGAGAGGGGCGGCTTTTGCAATTCCTGAATCATCGTGGAATTCAGTCCTGCCTACACACTTAAAAGCTTCTCCTGTTTTCCATCAGGGACTTGGCTCCCTTTTTCCAAAGAGTTTGCATGATAATGCAATTGTTATTTTCTCAAGGTTCTCTGTACTTTGTTGAACCTCAGACAGAGAGAGGAGAATGGTTAATTAGCCAGACTAATGAGACCTGAGATCCCCAGTTTCAGTGCAGGGTTAAAGAGGGCTCATTAAAGGAAAAACCTTGTGGAATGAGCCAGCTCCAACAAAAAGGAAGAAGAATGAAGAGCGTTAACCCTTAAGGAGGCTTTGATTTCCATCCAACATTGATGGAAGAAAGAAAGAACACAGGGAATGGGTAACTCCATCCTGCAGTGGATTTGCTGGGCTGCTGAGTGGGCAGATTTCCCATGGAAAATGAACCAGGACTGTTCAAATAGTGAAACTTTTCCCATGGGAAAAGGGGGCAGAGGAGTAAGGTGCAGGAGGCTGGGTGAGAATCCACTGGGGTTTTTTTTGGAGGGGTACAGAGAGGACCCCACATACATCAAATGCCAACAAAAAGGGGAAAAACTAAGGGTTATCCTTTCCCTGTGAAATTCAGAGAGGCGAGGAGGTCATTCCTGATCCGCTGAAAATAATTTGTCCAGTGTTCAACCAAACGAACGATGAGACACAACCCAGTCATGGAGGTTGTGCTTTTTTCTCCTCTTTGCTGCCTTGTTCATTGCAACCTTTGGCACATTTGGGTTATGATCTCCAGGCTGAGGTTAAATATCAGGAAAAATTTCTTCAGTCAAGGAAGGGTTAAGCATGGAACAGGCTCCCCAGGGGATGGTGGAGTCACCATCTTTGGAAGTGTTTCAAAATTGAGTAGACCTGGCATTTCACCATATGGTTTAGTGGGGATGGTGGCACTCAGTTGAAGGTTGGACTTGATGTTCTTGGAGGATTTATCCAACCTTAATAAT
>VYXF01001337.1:113579-126453 GCA_013397295.1 Polioptila caerulea
CAGGTCACCGTGAGCTTGAGGTGAGTTGTTTACCTCAGGGATGATCCAGGCTATCAGCCTGGCTTCTCCATGGGAGGGTGAGGGTCCCTCCCACAGAGGGCTCATTGTCCTGCACAGAAAAGGCTTCTAAAGCTTTGGAACAGGCTGCCCAGGGAGGTGTGGAATCACCATCCCTGTAAGTGTTCAAAAACCCCGTGGGATGTGGCATTTGAGAATGTGGTTTAGTGGTGAGCGTGGCGGTGGCGCTCGGTTGAAGGTTGGATTTGCTCTCAGAGGTTTTTTCAAAATGTAACCATTCTGTGTTTTTCTGATTTTCTCATTCACAGCCAGTTGTTTTTCTCCTGGTGTGGGTGACAGCTGCACAAAGCCTCAGCAGCAGCGAGCTGGGATGCAGGGGTTTGGTTTGTGCCCAAGGTAATGAAGCCAGGTGTGGGCAAATTAACTTAGGAGTGGTGAGAAGGATTTTCATTTTGTCATGGCATGGGCGGCTGGTGGAGCAGTGCAGGCACACCGAGTCTTTCAGAGCTGCTTTAGGTATTTTTGCACTCGATTTTCACCCTGGTGACCTTGCTGGGCCTGACAACCCAACTCAACCAAGCAAACAAGTGGAAAATGTAGCAACAGGCTGCATGTTAGGATTCAAAATGGTTATCAAACCATCTATAAAAACCAAACAAATAAATTTCCAAATGAACAGGAACAGATAAGGAGTTCATATTTATATTGCAGCAGCATTTCAGCTGAGAAGAAATAAAGATCATCAATGATTTACCAATAATTGCTGTGAGTCCAGAAGGGGATAAGGTTCAATTCATGACTTCAGGCCTTTGGAATAACCTATCCTGGTGCAGTTAAGAATTTTAGAACTCCAGCATGAGTTTGTTTTTACTTTTCAATGTCCCAGAGTGTTATTTCCTCCCTTTAGATTGCCAGTGTCCCAAAGGAAGACTGCTAACCAAAATCACTCCCTTTTATCTTAATTAAGACATGCCATGAAAATTAAAGTGATCTATTTAAATGGGTAAAAAGGGAACAAAGCTATTGGCAAAGCTTTTAAGATTTTTGTTCTGCATCAGGATAGAGCTGAATGAAGATACGAGGGAAGTGGATCAGTGGAGCAACTCACAGGGGTGATATGAGCCAACAATGGGCCTAAAATCTGATTTTAGTGGATACATTCCTGATGAAGCCAATGGAGAGAGCAGGACTTGAGGCCATGAATTTTACAGTTTTATTGATCGATCAGTGGAGGGGATTGAGCACATCTGATGAGGAGTAGCTGAGGAATCTGGGGGGCTCAGCCTGGAGAAAAGGAGGCTCAGGGGGGACCTTCTGGCTCTGCACAACTCCCTGAGAGGAGGGGACAGCCAGGTGGGATCAGGATCTGCTCCCATGGAACAAGGGACTGGAGGAGAGGAAATGGCCTCAAGTCATGCCAGGGTAAATTCAGGTTGGATATTGGGATAAAATTCTTCACTGGAAGAGTGGTCAAGCGTTGGAACAGGGCCCCCAGGGAAGCAGTGGAGTCACCATCATTGGAAATGTGCAGAATGAGCAGATGTGGCGCTTGGTGATGCGCTTTGGTGGGAATGGTGATAATCAGCCAAAGGCTGGACTTGACGGTCTTGGAGATCTGCTCCAAATTTAAGGATTCCATAATTCCCTAAATGCCACTGAGGCCACCCTCCAGTGGCAGGAGTGGGAGTTTGCATTCCCTATATCTATGCATCTGTACCTCAACCTCCAGCTGATTTCACCCTCAAGGCTCTAATCAAAGATTAAAATGGGTATTAACCACTTCCTTATCTGACTCACGCTTTCAAATCCATGTAGCACAACTTTTAACCTACAAATGGAACAAACTGATAAAGCACACAGCGGAATATTCTGCAATTATACTTTTTTTTCTACTTCTACCCTCTTTGCAGACACCTTGTTCCAGTTCCAGCATTCCCCCAGGGATACACGGCCTCTCAGCGGGCCTGAGATGCTGCCAGCAACAATTTAAAAATTACAATAATTTAAAAATTACAATAGTTTAAAAACTATTACTATTATTGTAATTTTCTCTTGAGATATAACCTGCCTACACTGGCTGTGTCTGTCAGACCTTTTCATGTTGGAGTATTATTTTCCACAGGGTGGAATTATTAAACAAAACACAGGTTTTCCTTGGAAAATGAGGGAATCAGTTTAATTGAATATTTGGGCAGATTAAAGGGTCAAGAGCCTTTAGAACAGAAATTGTCTGCTCCTAACTGAGATTCTAGAGGGGACCAGAAAATTTCCTGAGTTTTGTTAACTGTGAAAGAGAGCCAAGGGATGATCCGATAGGCATCCAAAGTGACATGAACTTCCGGAATTTCCTCCACTTTGGAAATCTCTTTTTACCTGTTTCCAGTGGCAAAGGGAATGTAAAATATATGGGGAAGTGCTGAGCTCCCCAGCCCAGGGAATGCTGTCCTCTGCTCGGGCAGGGGTTATTGAATGCAGGGCTTAGGGCACAACTTCCCACTGATTTCCCTGATTTTCCTGGGAATGTGGAGTCAAGCCACTTATTCCCGTGTCTGATAGTGTCAGTCAGGGAGGATGAGTGGTGTGGAATGTGATTAGGTTGTGGGAGGGTGGACCTGAGTGTAATAACAAGTGGGGTTTGCTGGGATGCTCCTCTCCAGCAGGATCCAGGGAATATACAGGGAGCTGCTCTGTGGGAAGTTGTCCTTGCCCTGCAAATGTTGCTTTCTAAACACACACATTATTGCTTTGGTTTCCTCTCATTTAACTGCAAGCAATTAAAAAATTGCTGTCTATCTTCCACTTAGGATGCAGCAATAGGGAGTGAAGGTGGAGCAGTGTTTTGTTAATTAGGTGACATAATTTTTGGAATTGATGACTTCTGGAGAACCTTCTGTGTTACAGATATTGAGTGTCCTGTAAATACAGAATGCATTCAGTCTCCGGCTTTTTCAGGATCATGGAATCACAGAATGGTTTGGGTTGGGAGAGACCTCCAAAATTATCCAGTTCCAACCAATTCCATTGGACCAGGTTGCTCAGGACCCTGAACTGGAGGTTTTGGGAGCACTTTATGGCACCTTCCTGTGCCTCAAGTGGATCTGACGGCTGGAGAAGGACTTTGGGTGAGAGAGACACGACAAGGAGAAATGTCCTCAGACTGACAGAGGGCAAGTTTAGATTGGATATTGGGAAGAAATCCTGATGATAAGGCACTGGAACAAATTTCCCAGAGAGGTTATGGCTGCTTCATCCCTGGAAGTGTCCAAGGCCAGGTTGGATGAGTCTTGGAGCAACCTGGGATAGTGGAAAGTGTCCCTGGCCATGGCAGTGGGGTGGAACTGGATGATCTTGAAGGTCCCTTCAAACCCAAACCATTCTATGAGCCATTAAAAAATAATAAAATATAAAAAATCAAAAGCTTGATGGTTGCTAAAATCAACCCCTGAGGTCCTCACGAGTGACACCTGCTGCTTGGCTGGGTAGGAAAGAAGCTGAAAAAGCTCCTGGATTTTGATGGATCTCTGCTGATCAGCTCCATAGATTGCTCCTGATCTGGGATCTGAAATCTCAGAGAATTAAAAGCAGCTCCTGTCTGACTAAATGCAGTCTCCCAGCACCAATGTCTGACTATTTCATTCCAAGTATGTTTTAGCATTCCAACTGCCTGGTCCCATAAGCTTCAGAGAAGTTACAGCTACTTGGGATTCCAGAGGAATACTCCTAGACTTAATAAAACTGTCTTGAGGACTAATGAATTATTTAAAGACTGCATAAAGAAAATGTAACCTATGCATTTAAAGTAGGAAAATCCACTTTAAAGTCATCATTCTTCTGTCTTTATCAATCTTACAAGGTTTTTTCTTCATATATTGGTATTTTGTTTGTCTTGGCTGGATGAATTCCGAATGGGAAGTATTGTCATTTAATTTGGTCCAATACTTTGTTCTGCATAAATTTATATTGATAATAAATATAAAATCTTTTGTTTTATGCATGTATTTTCCCTATTAAACAATAAAAAGTGCTTCACACAGAATTGGAAGGAATGACACAGAGGAATCACACACTCAGGTGTAACTTCCTTGGGGGTGTGGGTGTTTTTATCCTGGAGCTCACCTTGACCGTGAGGATCGAAGATCTTTTTCTTTTTGCATAATAATGGACATGAATTTCAAGTGGTGAGAAAAAGGAGTGTCTGGAGAGAAAACCAAGTAGCTCAATAGCACCTTGAGAGGTCAGAAACCTCCAGTGAGCTGAATGTGGAGGACTGAATAGGGAAGAGGGAAAAAAAACCAGGAGGTAAATAATGAATTTATTGTGCTGAATAATGTGCTAGGCATGAAAACTGCGGAAAATCTGGGCTCCGATCAGGTGCTGAGCCTGCTCAAAGAAATGAGGAGAAAGTTCTGGAAAGGAAGGGAAAAAGAGGAAATTCGGTACTGGGGTCTGAGATGAAATCAGCAGAGGCCAAAGTGTGGGAGGAGTGATGGCATCCCTTCAGTCGGTGCTTTGGAAGCTTTTATTATTTGCAAAACCTCTGAGGATTAAACACCACGCCCCTCATGAGGCAGCTAAAGAAGGCGGCAATGTCCCTGGAGCGGGGGATGTTTGGCATTCTTACATTCCCTAATGCATCATGGAATCATGGAATCCTTAATGCTGGAAAAGACACCCAAGGTCATCAAGTCCAACTTTAGACCAAACACCTCCATCCCCACTGAAGCACATCGTGAACTCATTCCTTGAACAATTCCAAGGATGGTGGCTCCACCACTTCCCTGGGGAATCTGGGCACTGGGGATGGAAAAAGAGGGGGGAAAAGTGCAGCAGGGAAAGTAGGAAGCTGAGGAAGGAGCTGTTTTCTGTGTTATGCACTATTTCCAGCTGTGAGTCCTTTCTGAAGCAGGATTGATTTGGTTTATCAAAAGTTTTGGTTCCTGTGATGGAAGCTGCCACATCTCACTCCAATGGGAGCAATCCACTGGGAAAGTTTTGGTTGGGAAATCCCCTTGAGGAGGCAAAACCATGAGATGTATGAGGAATAGCAGATACTGCATTTCTTCAGCAGGTAAAGGTTTGTTTTTCCAGGTTTTCTGGGGCTGGATTGGGAAAAAACAGCGCAGTCAGCAAAGAGCTTTCCCATTCAAGTCTATTAATCCTCTGTGTTTAAAATCTCTGGGAATTATTCCCACAACATCCCTGGAGCAGCTCCACCTTTGCTGAACAGAGAATCACTCTATGAGGATACAGCTCCTCCAGGTGATGTCCTGCCCACCAGAGAGAATTCCCAGCTGGAGAGAGAACCCGGAGTGTTTGGGGATGGCTCAAGATCTCGCTGTCATTTTAAATCCAGCCAGCTGATGGCTGTGTCGGGCAGGCAATGAGCTCCCAAAAGCAGTGGAAGCTGCAGTTTCATCCCTGTGTGGAAGACGGGAGGGTGTCTGAACTTCCGAAAAAACTCAGATTCAAGCTCCGAAGAGCGCCCAGAGCCTCTGGCTTGGCTCCAAGGGGAGAACGGGATGAAATCTGGTGGGTGTTGGGAAAGGGGAAAGGTGAAGAGGGGACTGGCAGGAGAATTTGGGAGAAGAAGAGAGGGGACAGAGGGAGCAGCAGCTGGGATTAATCCCAAAAAAAGGGCTGCTGGTAAAGCCTGGGAATATTCTGGGAAGAAAAGGATTTGCTTACACTTCTCCCTAATGATGCACAGAACCTTCTAGAGGCAGATTCCCTGCCTGTGGAAGCGGCGTTGGAATTGGGTGTTCTTTAAGCTCCCTCCCTACCCAAACCATTCCATAATTCCCTGATAATTCTGTGATATAAACCACCAGCCCCTCTGCTTCCCACAGCTGTTCCTGTTCTGCTCAGGAAAACTTTTGATTTTAGGGTTGTTTTTTTTTTTTAATCCTGTCAGAACTCACCCGAAGGTGTCAGTTTTACTGAAATGTGTTCAGAACCATTCCTCCTCCTCCTCCCTGCAAGACAGGATTTTGATAATGCTGTCAACAACTTTTTTTTTTTTTGAGCTGGTGCAACTGGATTTTGGGATAACTTTTTTTTTTCTCCAAGAAAAATTAGTGGTTATTTTTGTTATTTTTAAGAGCTAAAATGCAGAAATAAATAATTTCTACTCAGCCTTTTTTTTTTTTTCTGTTGGTTTAATTTTTAACTTTGGATTTTATTTTTTGAACTACTTCTTCTAATTCTTTCTGTCCAACCTGTATTCCCTTAATCTTGGAAAGGAAATCACCTTGAAACTGCAACATTTCACCCAATCTGGAAAGTCCTTGATAAACTCAACCACAATTTAGTGTTAAGGACCTCTAATCATCGGTGCTGGATTTTTCCTATGTGAATTCCATGAGTAATTCCCTCAACTTGCATGGATAGCAGAGTTGTCTTTTCCTGCATCATTTCTTCCTACAGAGAGAACACTATTTATTATTTATTATTTATTTATTCCCCAGCCCTGGAAGTGTCCAAGGCCAGGTTGACCTGGGATAGTGGAAGGTGTCCCTGCCCATGGCAGGGGGTGGAACTGGATGAACTTGAAGGTCCCTTCCAACCCAAACCATTCCATGATTTCTTGATAAATGCAAAAAAAAAAAAAAGGACTTGGGTGTATTTGGCCAAGCTGTCGCTGCCTTTTAAGTGCTGGATGTAAATTTTTTACAGAATTTACATCAGACTACGTCCTCTCAAAACCCTCTGATATCTTTATTTGATGTATTTATTTAGGATAATTTCCTGATGCAAGGCCCAATTGACCAGAGAGCTCATTCCCAGCAGGAAGCCAAGCATTTGCTCATTCCTCCACTTCCCCCAGTCCCAGGGAGCAAATGAAATCACGGATTTCAATCTGGAAATGTCTCCTCCAGATAACAATACAGATTTCTCTGTGAGCGTTTTATCAGTTCTTCCAGCACACTCCATCACCACAGGAATACACAGCTTGTGTCTATCTTTATAGATATTGCTATATATCAACTTCTGCCTGAACATGTATTCATAAACATTATTGAACATATATGCAGATTTATATAAGGATCTTTAAATCAATTTTTCTTTCAACGGCAATTTCAATTTGGCAATAAAAATTCAATGTGATGGATGCGGCTCCCTTTTCCATGCAAAAGCTCGATATAGATCTTTCAGTATCAATAATTCCAGCTATAAAATACATATCTATAAAACACTCAGTGCTTGAGACTGGATTAAATTAGTGAGATTAATTCTGATACCTATGAAAAGAAGTTAAAAGAAGTTAACTGTAAATTTGGCTCCTTTTTTTCCCTCTCTCCTTGCCCTGGCAAAGGGAGACACATTTCATTTCCCACTGATCCAGCAGTAATTGGTCTGCAATTTATTGTGAGCAGAAAAAGAAAGGCAGGAGAGAGGAACTGCAGAGGAGAATTGCTCTTGGTTTGCAGGAAACCTTCCAGGCAGCCTCACACAGCTGGAATTATTTCCTTTCACCACCTCCAAGCACTTGGAGGCTACGGGAATACAGGAATGCCCTCCCAAAGCCCTGCAGTGGGTGCCAGCCAAGGGAAGCTCTAAACTCAGAGCATGCAGAACTGGAGAGATGATGCCAAACACGTCCAGAGAAAGGCAAGGAGATGGGAAAGGGTCTGGAGGAGAATCTGGTGGAGCTGGGGGGCTCAGCCTGGAGAAGAGGAGGCTCAGGAACTTTCCCATTCTCTACAACTCCCTGACAGGAGGCTGTGTTGAGGTGAGTGTCTTGGTTTGAATGCCAGGTGTCTGCTAAGGAAGGCAGGAGCCTCCCTTGGAATGTAGTATATGAACCCCCTCCCTCCAAATTATCATAATTTTGAAATTAAGGGGCTTTCAGACAAAGATATAGGAATGGGAATAACAGTTCTTTATTAGGAGAACTAAAACAAAACAAGCAGGCAGAAGTACAAAAAAAACAAACCCACTGACAGAGTCAGAACCCAACCTGACCCCCTGTGGGTCAGGGTGTTGGTGGCAGTGCCATTAAATGGTGGCTGCAGCCCTCCTGCAGTGCCAGATGTGGCTCTGTTTGAGCAGTGATCCTGTAGAAAGGTGGAGTTTTCCTCTGAAGGTCCAGTGGTGATAGATGGGTTTGGTTTTCTGAGAATCCAGCAGACAAAAAAAGGCTCTTTGTTGTTCCAACTCTCACATTATATCCAGGTAGGAATGCTTGGCTCCTCCTCCTGGCTGGAGCATTTCCCAATGGGATGATGGAATTTTATCAGTGACACTCAATGGCCCATGAGCAGAAGATCTGTCCCTGGAGGGAGGATGGGTTGTGGAAGAGATACAGAAACTGCCCCAGCTGGTTTTTAACAGCTGGGCCATGGACAGAGGGTTACCCCACCCCAGTTCCAACAGATGGTGGTGGAATACACACTTTTGGTTACATCTTGCACAGCAATCCATGACAGTGGGCATTGGTCTCTTCTCCTGTGAAAAATGCAACAGGAGAAGAGGAAACCACCTCAGGTTGTGCCAGGGAAAGTTCAGGCCGGATATTAGGAAGAATTTCTCTGAAAGAAATCCTTGGAACAGGCTGTCCAGGAGTGATGGTGTCCCTGAAGGGGCTTAAAGGATGTGCAGGTGTGTCACCTGGAGACATGGTTTAGTGGTGGCCTTGGCAGTGCTGGGTGAACTTGATGACCCTAGAGGTTTTTTCCTGCTGGAGTAATTCTGGGATTCTCTGGAATTTGCCTTACACAGCCTCTCCTTCAGTGCCTCTATCTTTGTGTTTCACAAACAACTCCATCAGGCCAAGCCTGAGGTGTGACAGCAGTGACAGCAATGGGAAGAGGCCTACTTGAGCCTGGTGAAAATTGGGCATGAGCCAAAACCTGACTTTTTCTACAATTTCCAAGCAGAAGAGGAAAGGGAATTTGGGGGAGTTGTAACCTCTACAGCCACATACCCGGATGCATCATCACCAGAGGACTGGCAAGGATCTCACTGGAAAAGTCAAGAGGGCGTCTGTCCTCCCAGGAACTCAGAATCCACAGCTTGGCTCCAAGGCAGGGCCAGGAAGAGAACTGGTGAATTTGGGAAACTGGACTGGGGGGAAGAGAAGATCAGCAGGAGCATTTGAAAGGAGGAACAGTCTCACAGGTGGAGAAGGGATGAAAGGAGCACCTGCAGCACCACTGTCCATATCTAGAATTGTTCTTTCTCTGAGCAGAAGAAAGCCACAGTGCCCAGGGCAAGCGTGTTTCACATTCCTGGAAAGTTAACATCTAAAAAAAATCTGAATAATTAACACTCAACAAAGATTTTGGTTTCTGCTTGGGATATCCTGTGAGGATAACTCCACAGGATGATCCCATCAGAGGAGGGCAGAGGGATTTTCACTGCTTAAAAAAGGGATTGAATTCAATCTCCAGGTGTGTTGAAAATGAGCTGACAACAGAAGCTGAAAGCAGCTGGATCCAATAATTTTATATCCTGGAAATCTGTCCCATCCTCTTCCTGAGTCCTGATTTACACCTGAGTTCAAATTCCCATGTCAATTCTGCCATCCCATAAACCTTCAGCCTCTGGAACCACATTTCACCAAATCCATGGATGGGATCTTCCCAAGATTCAGCAGCTGCTGCCTTGTGCTGAGCCCCAGGTTTCCTTTCATGGCTCATTACAATAAGTTAGATTAGAACTACAGCTAATTGCTATTGCTCTAATAATTTACAGGAGATGTTGTTACTGTTTGTACATCATGGAGTTGGCATAATGACATGTTGTCTTTGCTAATTATATCAGCCAAATAATTCCCTCTAAGTACTGGCATAGTGTTTTAATTGATATTATAACCCCTGGATCTGTCACAAAGCTCAAAACTATGGAGCTGGAAAATTACTTCTTTTGTTTTCTTTTGTACCTTGAGGAAAGTTGAGTGGAAACCTGGAGGTCTTGGATCTTTTTTCCAAGCAAGAGAGAACTGGGTTTGATTGTTACCTTTGCCAAGGGCATAACCATGGGGAAATGAAGTGGAATTTCACTGCCTCTGTGAAAAGGGGAGAGAAGATTTAAATTTATTTCTTTTGTCATCTGCAGATGGGATTTCAAAGAATTCCTGACTTAGAAAGTGAGGCTTTAGTGAATAGAAATTAGCCAGCAAATGGGTTTGTGCTTCAGGCCTAGGCTTATCTCCATTTAGGTGTTTAAATTAACAGTTAGCAATTAGTGATTGGATAAATTAGGATTCAGTTACCCAGGCTGTTTACAGCTGAAGGGAAGCAGGAAAGCATCTCTGGAGGTGACCCTGATAATTAGTTTGCTGTTTTTCCTTATTTAAATATTCTTTAAAGTTATTCTGTGACACAGGTGGCTAAAACAAGGTGGGATCAGGTGGAGATCTCAGGAATTTGTGGTCAATGGTCCAGGACCCATCCACATGTTCATTTCTAGTCCCAGGTACACTCGGGTGGGATTTGGGTTCCTGTGCTGGGAACTCCACTGATGTCCAGGCCGCCCTCCTACACAGAAATTGTGTAACTGAGCCATCAGCCATGGATGAGCAACCTGGTCTGGAGGAAGGTGTCCCTGCCCATGGCAGGGCGTTGGGATGGGATGATCCTGAAGGTCCCTTCCAACACAAACCATTCTGTGATTCTAGGATTTGGTGATTCACAGGATCACAGAAAGGGTCAGGTTGGAAGGGACCACGATGGGGTCATCTGGTGCCACCTCCCTGCTCCAGCAGGGCCATCCCAGAGCACCTGGCACAGAATTGTGCCCAGAGGATTCTGGANCCAGAGCACCTGACACAGGATTGTGTCCAGAGGATTCTGGAATATCTCCAGTGAGGGAGACTCCCACCCTCTCTGATCTCTGTTCAGAGCTTTGTCACTGCCCTGGGAAGAAGTTCTGCCTCACGTCCAGGTGGAATTTCCTGGGATCAGTTCCTGCCCATCCCTCCTGTGTCATTGCTGGGGCCCCAGAGCAGAGCCAGGTCCCTGCTCTGAGCCCTCCCTGCAGACAGGGACAGACAGGGATGGGAATCCCCTCTCAGCTGGGGCTCCTCTCGAGGCTGAGCAGCCCCAGCTCCCTCAGCCTTTCCTTATCAGAAATGCTCCAGTCCCTTCATCGTCCTCATTATCCTTCTCTGGACCTGCTCCAGGAGCTCCATGTCCCTCCTGTCCTGAGGAGCCCAGCACTGGACACAGCACCCAGATGTGCCTCACTGAATCTATATTTACTTCTCTTTGACTTATTGGTGTGAGTTCAGAAGTGACAAAACTTGGCCTCAAAACCAGAAGGGAACATCCTGAGTGCTGAGGCGGCTGTGACTCCCATATGGAAAAACCTTTCCTGAGTGATGGGAACAGCCAGCTACAGGAGCTTGGTTTTTCACAGCTTCACAGATATCTGCTCCATAAAAAGCTGCCGATGGTTTTGTCACGGTGTGAGCGCTGCAAGATGTGCAGGGGACGGTTTGAGTTGAGGAATTTGTACTTTGGGGAGGGAGCACCCCATGGTCCACTAAAGGGAGTTTTAGAGCCAGCTGAATCTCTCTGAACTTCTCTGGGAAAAGGTCTGCGTTGAAAGTGCTTTGTCACCTCTAAAACGGGGACAAGGATGCGCTCAGAGAGGGAGGTAGAGCTGAAATAAGGATGAGATAAGGGAACTGGTGGGTCAGGCTGTCACGATCCCACTTCTGACACCAAAATAATGCTATGATAACTGAAATAATGTTAGAGTCTGATTGTTAAAAGATTCCTCTGCCTGAGAATAAAGTGCAAACCATAAAAATCATGAGTATGGCTTTAATTTAACAGCAAGTGTGAGGTAAAGGGTGGGAGAGAAAGAGAGAGGCAGATTAAATAAAAAGAGTCAACCCCACATGGGTCCCTGTGGTGTCCCACCAGCCCTTCTTCTTATGGTCTGCTCAGTGTGGGCATCCCCAGGTGTTCTTCTGGAGGTACCACTTTTATACAGCCCAAGTCCTGGGTATCCAGAGGCATCCGTTCCATTCCCATAGCTTGGGATGGCCTGTGGGTGGGCTGTTGCTTCCTTTTCCCACAGTTTGGTGGGAATTTCTGTCTGGGTCAGTTACCCAGATCTGCCTCACCAAGCCTGGAATCTTCCCATTGTTGCATCTGCACTGTGGAATTTCATCTGGTGTGAGAATTCCAAACCCTCACCTCCGTTTGGGCCTGGTATTAACACCCTTCCCTTTGACCTCCGGGCCTACCTTAAGTTCCTCTTGTGGTGGCTTTTCTTGTGGGAATTTCCTCCTTTGGCACTGCTTTGGGAAGAGTTAACTGAGTTCTTTAAGTCCTGAGAAAGGCAACAATGGGAAGAAATTTGGGAGGATGCGGTGGCTTCACGCCTCTGTTGACCCAGCTACTGCCCTGGGGATCGCCCCTGGGATCTACACAGACCATATTAAAATAGATCTCCTGCCACACAGAACTTGTCTTCCCTGAGAACATAAATCATATTCTGTGACTATTTTTTCCCACCTATCAGAACAGGACAGACAATGGATTTTCTGTTTGCCTAGAATTCTTTTTTCAGTTAATTTTGAAGCTGCCTGGAAGAAAACCAGACAGTGGCAAGGTTTCACACAATCTTTGGAGGCCAAAAGCTTTGGTTAGAAAAAACCTTTTCATTTAACCAAAGCAGAAATGGGGTCCTTTGATTTTTACTTTTTAATTTCACTCTTTATGATTTAACAGAATATACAGTCAGTGGGAGGGAAAAACTAAGAATAAAAGTAATTTGGAAATGAAGAACAAAAATGTTATGTGCTGGAAAGGTCAGAGAGGCAGTTTCAGCTTGATTGGAACATTTTGCTCAGTTTTTTTTTTTTTTTTTTTTTTTTTCCCAAGAAAAACTTAAAAAAAACCCA
>VYXF01001337.1:138609-171097 GCA_013397295.1 Polioptila caerulea
TTTTTTTTTTTTTTCTACAGGAAATTGGAGGGGAGAAAAGCAGCCAAAAGCAGACATGTGTTAGACAAAAAATAGATATTTCACTCAGAAGATGCTGAGGGAAAAACAAGTCTGTCAGCAGGGTCATATCACCTCAAAGCTGTGTAATACCAAATACCTGAATCTGGACTTAAGCAAAGGTTCTCAAAGATGCCAAAGTACAGAAGAGTCTAAAAATTTTATTTTTAATTTTTTATGTATTTATTATTTTCCTTTTGTCGCTAAGATAGAGATGGAGTGAAGACAGAAAAAACATTCACGTTACACACCCAAGCTCCATCTGACAGTAAGTGCAAGGATTGCAGCTGCTGGAAATCAGGAGGAATTTCTTCATTGGGAGGAATTTCTGCATGGAAAGGGCGGCCAGGTGCTGGAATGGGATGCTCAGGGAGGGGCTGGAGCCCCCATCCCTGGAGATCTCCAGGGAAGGACTGGACGTGGCACTCAGAGCTCTGGGCTGGTGACAGGGGTGGGGATTGATCACAGCTCGGACTCGATGAGCTTGGAGTTCTTCTCCAACCTCAGTGACTGCGTGATTCCCTGAATTATCCAAAGAGAAAGGCATTTAGTAGGGAAGTTAATTAAGCTGAGGAGATGGTTTAGCATGAAATACATCCTGAATAATTTCATTTTGTATTCTACGCTTTTTGTAACATGTCCCCGTGTTGAGAATCATGGAGTGAGAAAGAGCTGTGAGCCTGAAGTCACTCCAAGGGTCTGGAGAGACAGGAAAAGGGGGAATGGCTTCCCACTGGGAGAAGGTTTAGATGGGATATTGGGAAGAAATTCTTCCCTGGGAGGGTGGTGAAGCCCTGGCACAGGCTGCCCAGAGAAGCTGTGGCTGCCCCTGGATCGCTGGAAGTGTCCAAGGCCAGGTTGGATGAGGCTTGGAGTGACCTGGGACAGTGGAAGGTGTCCCTGCTCATGACATGGGGTTGGGTTGGAGCTGGATGATTTTTAAGTTTTTTTCCAACCGTTTTTGGATTTTACATCTCCTGAGTGTTAAAGCTGGTTTGAGTCACCTGACACACGAGGAATCTCTCACAGAAGTTTGTGGGTGATCACAATCACAGTCCAGAGGTGCTGAAATTCCCTTCCCGATTCTTGAGGTCTCCACCTTCAGTTCTCTGCTCCAGTTCCAAATGCTGAAAAGCAAAGCAGCATAATTTTGATTTTTCTTTCTTCCTCCCTGAGGAAACGCCGTCTTCCAGACCTGCTCCAGCATTGCCAATGCTGAAAAATACATAACTGGCATTTTTTATTTGGAAATAACTTATCTGACAGAGCCTTTTGGGTGGAATATTTATTAGAGACAGGGAGTATCCATGCTGCAAATTATCAACTGTCAGAAATGGGATGAACTGGGATGAACTGGGCTGAACTGGGATGAGCTGGGCAGCTGAGCTAAGGCACCTGCTGGGGTAAAGAATCACAGAATCATGGATTTGTTTAGGTTGGGAAAGACCTCCAAGATGATGGGATCCAACCATTCCCCAGCCCTGCCAGCTCCACCACTAACCCATGTTCCCACATCTCTGCTGCTTTAAATCCCCCCAGGATGATGATTCAACTTTTCCCTTTTTTATTCGCAGACCTGGGGCTTGAACTGGTGTCCTTGGAAGCTGGGGCTGTTCAGGACATCCTTCCCCACAAACCCTGAGGGCAGAAAATGCTCAATTCCAGTGCCTTTGGAACACAAAAAGGGAATTCTGCTGCCATCTCTGCTATGCTTTTCTTCTTAGCATGAAATTCCTGGAGTCATCAGCTCAGACCTCCACAGAAATGGAAATGAGGGGAAGGGGAAGGTTTTTATTTTCCCTTCTCTCTCCTTTTTCAGAAGCTGCTAAAGGTACATATTCCTTCAAAATACCAAACCACATTTTGGTGTTTTATGGGAACGTGTTGGCTGGAGCTGTAATTCATTCAGATAAAACCATTTGCAATGGAAAAAGAGATTCAGAAGTGGAAAAAAAAAGAATTCTCCTGCTTTATATTTGTTGTTAGGAAATTTCAGGTGTGTTGCTGCTTTCTCCACAGACTGTCAGTGTATAACCTTGGAAAAATCACAAAATACTTCTGCCTGCCATTAAAATAGGGATAAAAACCTTCCTTTTTCCATATGCTTTTCTGACTTCTTTTCCTCATTGGTAAATGCTTGGACATACTGACAGTCTTTGATTAAATATATAAATAAAATGTTCACAATTTTTAATTTTCCTTGTAGTGTCCCAGCTGGTTTTTAATTTGATTTTGGAAGCACTGTAGTGATTTCCAGTTCAGTTTTGGAGAGACACAAAGGATTGTGATGGACACTGATCTCTTATAAGGGTGGTGCTCACTCAAAATCTACTTTTACAGTGGAGGAAATCAATATAATTTGGAAATTTTGCCTTCATGATAGATGCAGGCGACAACTGAGCAAATGGAAATTCCTATCATTGCTCACATGTACAAAAAACTTCATTTTCTGGGGAAATCGGGTTGGAAGAGCATCTCTTGAAGTGTAATTTAGCCTTCAGCCACTGACCTTGAGATTTCAGGAATTTCACTGGAGAATCCCTGGGATTCCATAATGCTGCCTAAAGTTCATTATTGGGCATTTTTTTGTCTTTGACCAGGTTGTAGAAAGAGGTCTTGTTTATATTGGTATTGATGGTGGGGATTAGAGATAAGCTGAAGTTAAAAGAAAAAAAAAAAGAATGAATCCAAAGAAACCTGGGTTGGACATGAAATATCCCATCAGCTCTGTAAATGAGATTCATTAAAACAATAGAAATACCAATCTTTACATTCTGAGGAACTCTGGGTAATCAGAAAATCCATCAGGGGAGCTGCTTCCTCATTTTCTGCTGTCTTATTCCACTTAAAACCTCATATTTCTCTTGGCTGGGGTTGCATCCTGCTCAGCCTCCCTATGCCAGGATTTAAACTTCCGAATATTTTCTCTTCTCTTTGCTAATGAATTGCAGTTTGGCTAATTGGTCTGTTATGTTGGATGGTAGGGGTGGTTTGTTTGAAGGTTTTGTTGGATATATCCTTTTAAATAATTATTTTCTGGGCTTTTGGATGTGATTCTGTGCTTGATTCATTTTTTTTTTTTTTTGGCTGTCATTGTGGCATTTCCTTCTCACGTGGATTTAGTGTCTGCCATCAATAAACTCACTCTCTTATAAGATATTTTCCAGTTATATTGCTTAGGAAACCAAGGACTAGGTGATAGAAAGTAGGAAAATAGAGAAAAAAAAACCCAAAAACCAGAATTGACATGAATAGACATAACTCCACAGCTACAGCTGAGAAAAAGAAATTCAAGTACAACTGCAACCTCAGCTGGGAGAAAGAAGAAATGTCACCCTGTGACTGAGGAAACCCTGGGATGTCCAGACAATTTGAACATTTAGATTGGATATTGGGAAGAAATTCTTCCCTGTGAGGATGGGGAGGCCCTGGCGCAGGTTTTCCAGAGAAGCTGTGGCTGCCCCATCCCTGGAAGTGTCCAAGGCCAGGTTGGATGGGGCTTGGAGCACCCTGGGATAGTGGAAGGTGTCTCTCGATGATCTTCCCCCAACCCAACCCCTTCTGAGATTTTATGAAATAAATCCCTCAAGTGTGACGAGCCCCATTGCACGAGAGAGCAAGGAGGAGATTGTCGACAAGGAGATGTCATAGTTGTGGACAAAATCCCATTTTATTATGAAATGGCTGCTGGTCTGTGAGTTTACAGGAACAAATCACAGCTATTGATATTTACAACGATGCCTTTCCCTTGTGCCTCACAGAAATCAGAGCATGAATGGGCCATGGAAATCTCAGCGTGATCTTCCACTGAGGAATGACTGAACCAGCACAAAAAAGGAGCAGGGAATAGACAGGGAATGGATTCTGGATGGGAAGTTTTGCTGTTCCCCCACATCTTGAGTGAGGAGAAACTCAGTCCCCAATGATCCCAGCTCAGCATTTAGGTCAAGCTCACTTGCCTTCCAAAGGATTTGTGCATTTGTTGCCCTGACACTGACGTAACACCAGCCTGGTGTGAGCCATGCAAATCTGCAGGCAGAGGGACCCTGCCACAAGGCTGCCATTGCTGCAGGGCTGTTTTTCCCTTCAGTGCTGTTTTTCTTCATCCCAAACGAGTGCCAGAGCTTTGCCAGGCATCTTCAGAACACCTCAGAACAGTTGTTTACCACTGGAATGAAAGTTCCTGTCATGGCATTTTCCCTGGGAGCAACCTGGGAGGCAGCTGGTTGCCCACAGTAACAAAACAACAAAAAAAAACCTTTTAGTAAAACACAAATGAGTCAAAAACCTTGAGCCTGTTCTCCAGGGGCTGAGATTGTTCCCTTTCATAAAAGGAGCTGATGTTGTCCTCAGGAAAGTTTTGTCACCCTGTCCTCAGGATAAGGATGTGTGGTAGAAAATGATCTGAGCTGGGTTTAATATTGATATTTGTGAGTTTCATCAGCTCACAAAGTGGGACCTGGCTCAGGATGCAGCTGAACTTGAACTGGTGGTGAAGAAAATGTCACTTTTTTCTTCATCCTAAAGCAAAGGTGGGAATTTAAATGTAAACTCATTAAGTATTCCAAACCTCCACTTATACCCAGACATTGCACATTCATTCCTCTTGGCTTTTGTCACTGGAATTCAGCAACAACTTGGGAATGAGTCTGAACTCTCAGAAGGCCTCAGTGAGGAGAATTGCCCCAGCATCTCTCCCTATCAACCCTTCTTTGTGTGTGTGTGGGAACACTGACCGTGGAGCGATGCTGAGAAGGGCAACAAGGAAGGGTCCCCAGCACAGGGAGGACGTGGAGCTGCTGGGAAGAGTCCAGAGGAGGCACCAGGATGATCAGAGGATGGAGCAGCTCTGCCATGAGGAAAGCCTGGGAGAACTGGGATCGTTCTGCCTGGAAGAAGAAAAGGTTTTGAGGTGACCTAATGGTCCCAGTGCTGAAGGGACCCTGCAAGAAAGAAGGAGAGAAATATTTTACACAGGCCTGGAGTGACAGAACGAGGGGGAATGGCTTGAAACTGAAAGAGTGTAGGGTTAGATGGGGAATTAAACAGAAGTTCTTTACTGTGAGGGTGGGGAGGCCCTGGCACAGGTTGCCCAGGGAAGCTGTGGCTGCCCCATCCCTGGAAATGTTCCAGGTCAGTTTGGATGGGGCTTGGAACAACCTCACCTAGTGGAAAGTGTCCCTGCACATGGCAAGGAGGTGGAACTCGATGAACTTTAAAGTCCCACCCGACCCAAACCATCCTGTGATTCCATGGAAACAAAGGGAGACAATTAATTAGAAGAACACAGATCATAGAATCCTGGAAAGGCTTGGTTGAAAGGGACCTTAAAGACAATCTAATTCCAACACCCCCACCACAGGCAGGGATCCACCCACCAGACCTGGGTGCTCAGGCTGGATATTCGTGCTCTGACCTCTGGCCTTCAGCAGAATGCTCTCTTTATGAGGCAGTTCATTATTTAAGAAATATTTTCAGTCTTTTAACACTCAGATCAGAAATCTGGATCCATTCACCACAGAGAAAAAGAGGACGTGAATGGCTGGATGCAATAAATTCATTAATTCCTGAGGGCTTTTTTTGCCAAGGTTTTGTTTTGCTGCCAGAACTGTAAATTGATGACCAGGGAAACTTTCTCTGCTGCTACTTGAAACAAATATAGGATGCTGATAATAAGAATCATGATTTGATGATGTTGGATATCTCTCCGCTGTTTTCCTCTGAGGAGAAAGAGGAGGTTGAGATTTGGGTGGATTTAATGCCAGAGTCTCCACAGAGATCTACTCCAGACCACTGTGGGGACAGAGTCTCCTTGCTGATGGTGCATTGTCACCCCTCATCCCCTCATCACAAATTCCAGCTGCTTTAGAGGATGATATTTTCCTTTTTCTGGCTCACCTCACCTTCTCTCATCCCTGATGTGTTTACAGCGAGGTTTAAATCCTCCTGGAGTTCACCAAAGGACACTTGCCTCACGTGGATTCTCCAGGAGAAGGAACTCTCAGATGGTTATGTTGACATTTATGCTAAGAAACAATCTCTCCCTCCCTTTCCCGTGGTGCTTCTGTTCACATTTGAGCATTCCCAGGAATGGGCTGCCTCATGACAGGGCACTTGGGGGAAACAAAGGAGGGATCAAGGCCTGTGGCACCCACTGTGCTTTTCCTGGGGCTGTAGAGGCTGAGTATAAGATTATTCCTGGAAATTGTTCTGCACCGAGGGAACAAATGGTTGTGTAAAAGTTAAAAAAAGACTTGTTGGCTGGTGGGACTTAAATCCAGAAGATTTTTTTACCTGAGCAGAGTGCTATACCATTGACTTGTGCTGGCTTTGGGATATCTACAGAACATAATTTCACCATCCTTTGTCTGACAGACAAAAGGTTCCTGATACTGCCTGGGCATGGGGACTGTGCAGGGATAAAAACCAGCCAATTCAGACACTTTTAGGGAATCCAAAGATAAGTTTTGCAACTCAGAAGTGTGCATTAATATGCATCAATATCTTGTGCATATTAATATGTGCAAGCAAGGCCTCTTGCAAACATCATCAGCAGAGCCATCACCTTTGTGCCCCCTGTGCAAGAAACTCCCAGATCTAATCAGTGTTCATGTCCTGGGGAAGCAAAGAGAAGAGAGAGAAAAGGATAAATTAATGTGAAAAAGATTTGTCCAGTGTCTCAGACAGCAGCTGGAGCTTTAAACCAGCCAAACTCAATTTCCTGCCAGGAGAAGTTGGTGTAGTCAGAACCAATATTTATTATTCAGGGTTCACCATACAATCCAAATCCATTGATTGGGCACATTTTTACAACTCCAATGAGCTGAAAAACTGGGCACTGGGCCTGAGCAGGGCTTGACTTGGGCCAACCTCCCTGTTTGCTTTGGAACATGATTTTGTCTTAACCACATGAGTAAAATCCTCCTTTTTTTTTTTAATTTTTGTTTGGAGGCAACAGATGAGTTAACTCTGCAAGTCAAGCTAGAAATAAATTAACAAGTCTTAAGTTTTGGATATTTTTTTCCAGCCAGTGAAAGAACCATGAACATGGTAATTGTCGCCAGAAATCTGCGTGGAGTGGCAAGAATTCCATCTGATCAGCTTAATGGATTGATCAATTCACCTAGCCTTGAACAACATTTCTCTTGGAGAACCCTATGTGGGAGGCTGAAAATAAACTGGCAACTCTCTGCCGAAATTGCTCCAAAGGAGTTTCTGCAGAAGGCACTGAAGTATTTAAAAAGTCCTGAGTGTCACAGTCAGATTTTGTCCCATGGATTTATTAGACAAGGGGACAAGTTGGGAACAAGATATTTCAGAATTAAGAGCACAAATCCTTAAGATGATCCCAAAGCCTAAAAAGTTAAAGTTTTTATCACCCTACAGCATCCTTACCAGGTGTTTCCATAGGATACTGCCACTGTATGACAAAAGAAAAGGAAAAAAAGGAATGGACTGGGTGCAATAAAATTAGTGGTTGGCACTGGAAAATCTCACAGGCTTATTAATACTTCCCCTCATCTCCTGAAAAACACAGGAAAACACAAGAAGATAATCAGCTAAAGTTAGGAACTGGTCTGGAACTGGTACTCAGCACATCTGTCTGCTTTGGTGGTCTCAGTATTCCTGAAATTCCTAAGCTTTCCTGGTATTCGGTCCATAATAAGTCTAACAAGTTTAATGATTCCTCATTATTTCTGCATTGTGAGCTGCCACGTTGTGGAACTGCCACGCAGAAATTCCAGGTTTCAGCCCCAAAGGAACTCCAGTCTCAAACTTTGGTCCTGCCCCAGGTCTCAGGTCTATCCCTGCTCTCCTGGATTCTTCAGGAATTACTGTAAATCAGCGATTTCTTTCTGTCAATCAACGATTTAATTACTATAAATCAAGTATTTAATTACTACAAATCAACCCTTGTCAATGGGCATAAGGGTGAGAGCACAGCTTTCCTAAATAACTCAGCAGATCACTCAGATGTTAACGATGACGTTCATTAGCATAAGACTAATGAGTGGGACTAAGTTAATAGCTTTGCAACACTTCTGCAATAAAGAAAAGAGAAGAAATCTAAGACTGAATTCCCAGTCTCGTTTAATTTCCTACCCCTCTTCCCAAAAGAGTTCTCTGAAAATCCAAACTGCTTAGGGTGGAGTAACTGCTTGCAAACAAATATTGGGAATTACCGGGAAGATCCCAGACTCAGTGGCCATCCCTCAAGGCTGCACTGCCAGGGAAGGACCTGTGCACTGTGGGAGTTGAAGGATGGCTTAAATCCAGACAGATTTTTCAGGATCTGATGTTTTCCTCAGGCCATCTTAAGTGAAAATTCAGTAAAATTTCCATTTTATTCTGTATAAAAAGCAGAACAAGAGGAGGACATTCCAGAGAAAGACTTTTCAAGCAAACATGGATAAAAGTAGGATAACAACCCTTCATTGCTGTAGATAATTCCACGACCATGGTTCTGCTAAGGAATAAACTCCAGTGGCGCTTTAAAAAGACCTGGGTTAAGATGACACAATTTTGGGCAATTCATTTATGCTGAAAGCAAGTCTGACAAAGAAAAGAGTATGATTCTTAACTGGAGAGAGCTGCACAAAGATTCATCTCAACTCCCAAAGAGGAACCTTTCAGACATTTCCACCCAAGCAAAAAGAAATCTTGCAAACTTGTTCAAAGTTTGTGAAGTGGCGCAGGGTGACCCTCAGTGATGTTGTGGATGTATGGCTGAAAGGTGATGCCAGCAATCTGCCTTCTCACACTTTATTTCCTCAAATATAAAAAAATATTAAAAATTTGGGGATAAATTTGCATTGTTTTTGCCTTTGCTGTTACAACCATGTATCAACTGTGGTCAAAATAATTGGGATAAGAGGACGGTTTCTCTTCTGGTTGTCTTCAAAATGCCTTATTTTATCAGAATATTTAATAATTTTAATTCATATGCTTGAAATGACCGTGTTTGTGAGCAGAATTCCCTAGAGCATTGTGCACCTGTGAGCGTGGGATGTTGGGAAAAATCAGGAATGATATTGCTGTTATGTACAGTGGGACCCGGGAGAGTGAAAAGTAATGGCCTGAAATTAAAAATATTCTCACTTGAATCATTTTCTAACAAACTACTTATGCTGTTAAGTCCTTATCCAATCAATACATCACTGACTCCACTTTAAACAATGACATCTTTTTTTCTTATATGTTGTTAAGTCTAATTAAAAGGAATTAGTCATGAGAGTGATAAATTTGAAGCTCACTACAGAATTACTTCATGTGGCATTTATTAGATGTCAAACATGGAAAGAGTTTGAAACAAACTGGCAAATTCAGCAAAAGTTGTGTCTTGGCATCAAAATTCTTTCTTAAAATTAAGTCATTTTTTATTAAGGGGAGTCTTTTTTTTTCTCAAATAACTTCTTTTTCTGTACTTTCTTTTTGCTAGGACTGGAGAAGGCAGAAATTGTATAATAGTGAGTAATAAAATCCGTCATTCTCGTGAGTAATGCTTTGTAATTAGATGAAATAAAAGTAAAGTAAGTTGAATTGTGTGGAGTGCAGGGCTGGGGGTGGAGTGCTGCACTCAAAGGTTTAAGTATTAATAATGATGCTGAACTTTCAATGATGGAAGGTTCTGTTGGAATTAACATCAAAAGCTGCAGTGGTTTATCTGTACTCTGGGTTCCTAACGCTGCCACAGTGACAGGAATTTGTCACACAGGGAGAATCGGGATGAACGCTGATCTTCCATCGCTGCGAGCCACAGGTGTGAAAGTTTTGGGAAGAAAACTCCTGAAATTCCGACTGGCTTTGCAATCCAGCCACTTGTCTTGGGTTACAGAGCAGGATGTGACCAGAGGTGTGTGTTCTGTCACCGTCTGTCAGAACTGGGGTGGGGTAACCCTCTGTCCATGGCCCAGCTGTTAAAAACCACCTGGGGCAGTTTCTGCATCTCTGCCACAACCCATCCTCCCTCCAGGGACAGATCTTCTGCTCACGGGCCAGTGAGTGTCACTGATAAAATTCCATCATCCCATTGGGAAATGCTCCAGCCAGGAGGAGGAGCCAAGCATTCCTACCTGGATAAAAAACCCGGAGATTTGGGACACTAAAGCAGCCTTTTCTGGACTCCCAGAGGAAGACCAGGCCTATCTGTCACCACTGGACCTTCAGAGGAAAACTCCACCTTTCTACAGGATCACTGCTCCAACAGAGCCACATCTGGCACTGCAGGAGGGCTGCAGCCACCATTTAATGGGACTGCCACCAACACCCTGACNCCTTAGCAGATGCCTGGCATTCAAACCAAGACACCACTCCATGGCTGAGTTCCCCTCTCAAAGGAACACCAAGGCCTGCTCTGCCACAGACACCCACGGAATTATTATTTCTCTCCTCCCAGAATCAACCTTGCTGTCCCCATTGTGTTCCTTTCGCCGCAAAACCACATGAAAATGACAGAACCTTTGAATGGGAGATTTTATTTAAACTTTTCTTCAGGTTCACAGAATCACTGAGTTTATAAAAGACCTCCAAGATCCTCAAGTCCAACCTCCAGCTGAATTTCCACCATGTCCACTAAACCACACCACAAAGTGCCAGGTCAGGCTGGCTTTTTGAACACTTCCCAGGGTGGTGACTCTACCCTCCCCCTGTGCAGCCTGTTCCAATGTTTAGCCACTCTTTCAGTGGAGAATTTTTTCCAAAGAACCAACCTGAGCCTTCTCTGCTGTAATTTGAGGCTATTTCCTCTTTTCCTATCCCTCGTTGCCCAGGAGAAGAGATCGATCCTCACCACACCACAGCCTTTTTTTCAGGGAATTGTAGAGAGCCAGAAGGTCCCCCCTGAGCCTCCTTTTCTCCAGGCTGAGACTCTTTCCCAGCTCCCTCAGCTGCTCCTGGTGTTCCAGCCCCTTCCCCAGCTCCGTTCCCTTCTCTGGACCCTCTCCAGCCCCTGAATGTCCTTCTTGTCATGAAGGCCCCAAGCTGACCCCAGGGTCGGAGGTGCCTCACCAGTCTTGGGATTCTGTGAACTTCAATGATGTCCAGAGCTGCATTTCTCAAAGCCAGGAACAGTTTTCCTCCCATCCTGTTGGCCCTTTGCTGGGTTTATCCAGAGCTGGGTGTTTTATTTGTTGTGCCCTCTCCAGCTCTGATAGGGCCGTTCCAGAGCTGGGGATTTGGGAAGGCGGATATTTCCCAGCCTTGGGCAGTGAGAGGGAGGATCTGCCCCAGAAATGGGAGTGCCCAGAGCCACCTGCAGCTGCTCAGTGCAATTAGCATTCTCATTAACCAGCTTTTAATGGGCTTGCTAATTGCCAGCTAGTAAAGAAGTGTACAGGAGTGTCAGATTTACTGAGCAGCTTCTGGGATCTGGGAGCTTCCAGTTTCATGAAAAAACAGACGATTTTTGCTTTTGTCCTCATTTAGAAGATGTCCTTCAAAAGGAACAACAAATGATAAATCCTGATTTTCAGCAAACTCTGCTGACTATTTCTGTCTCAGAGATTCCAGGGAATACTCAGTCCACTATGTCCACTTCTAATCTCCCAGTGAATAAATTTCCACTTTTTGGAAATACTGTCTCATTTCTAGGCTAAATTCAATTTCCAACACTTTGATTCATGCAGCTTTCTCTTACATAACTCAAAATTATAAAGTTTGCCTTCCTTGCTATCTCAGATATTGTGTTAAACGCTGAAAAACTACACAAAAAAATACTCATTATCCACTTGAATGAACTGATGTGATTTTGCAGCTTGAAATTAATACAGGATCATGGAATCCTGAAGTTGTTTGGGTTGGAAGGGACCTTAGATCATCCNTTTCAGCAAATTCTGCTGACTATTTCTGTCTCAGAGATTCCAGGGAATACTCAGTCCACTATGTCCACTTTTAAACTCCCAGTGAATAAAATTATTTCCACTTTTTGGAAATACTGTCTCATTTCTAGGCTAAATTCAATTTCCAACACTTTGATTCATGCAGCTTTCTCTTACATAACTCAAAATTATAAAGTTTGCCTTCCTTGCTATCTCAGATATTGTGTTAAACGCTGAAAAACTACACAAAAAAATACTCATTATCCACTTGAATGAACTGATGTGACTTTGCACCTTAAAATTAATACAGGATCATGGAATACCGGAGTTGTTTGGGTTGGAAGGGTCCTTACATCATCCAGTCCCATCCCCTTGCCATGGGTAGGGACACCTTCCACTATCCCAGGCTGCTTCAAACTCCATCCATCCTGGCCTTGGACACTTCCAGGGATAAAGGGGAAGCCACAGCTTCTCTGGACAACCTGTGCCAGGGCCTCCCCACCTTCAGAGTAAGGAATTTCTTCCCCAAATCCCATCTAAACCTACTGTCTTTCAACCCATTTTCCATTGTGATAAAAATATTGAGCAATATTTGCTCAGAATCTTCTCTTAAGGCGATTGCAACGAAGATAAAAATAACTGCAAATCTCTCCCTCCCCATTCAAATTAGAATTTGCTGGACTGAGATGGGTTTTAATTGATGTAAGATGCGTCTTTTTGTTGCTTTATTTGGCAGCAGCTTCAATCCTGAAGGCACCTGGTAACAATCCAGCGGAAGCAAAGTAGGTTTTATCATCATGACTTTCTTTGGCACCCAGACATGAAATCTCCTTGAACAGATAACAGGTTTCTTTGACAAGCCCTACTTTCCCGGGAACAAAGTCATCTGGTGCTGGAGAGATATTTTTAACTTGGAATTTTCTATTTTGGTGAACTTCTGCATTAACAGGGATTTTGCTTGTTGAGGATCAGACGTTACAGTCCAGCATTTACCACATAGAATCACAGAATGCCCTGAGCTGCAAGGAGCCCACAAGGACTTGATGAAATGTCCACAGGCCTTCATTCCTTTGGAAGGTCTCCAGTTTTTGAAAACATGTTGAGAGGAATTCGATCCCAAAATAGCTTCTAAAACTCTTTCAAATTTTCTAAGAAGTTGTAGTATCAACTTCCATGTTGCTGAAATTCTCCAGTGTTTCATTGTGACACCTGTGGCCTTGGTTGGTAAAAATTTAAGTGGAGTTACCTGGTCTAGGAAAGTGTCCTTGACAAAGGCAGAAGGTTGGAATGAGATGATCTTGAAGATCCCTTCCAACCCAAACCCTTCCATGATTCTATAAATGTTTATAGGTTAAATCTATTGGATATTTACTGCCATAATAACATGAGCTGATCCGGGTGCACTGGGAATATTGCAACACTCGGCCGATGGATTTTCACTACAAACCTGGGGTTCACAAATAATGGGAGAATTTTGGTGTTGCAGCCCTTCTCCTTATGCATAAAGGAATTTACAGCTCTATTTTGTGAGCCCAAACGTGTGTTTAGGCAGCGTTCTCAAACAGTGGCTCCCCCATCACACCTAATAAAATGTAAAAGATTAAAATACGCTGTTATTTCCGTGATGTGTTCTCTGCAGCCAGAACACCGCAATGTTCTCTGAAAATTCAGGAGAAAAGGGGTTATTTGGTTATTTTCTGCTTCCTTTCCCCCACGATCCAAAAGGCAGAGCAAAGGTTGACTGCTGTGCCACTTCCAGCCCTGTTTCTTCTCCGTGTGCGGAGAGAGATGCAATTTTTTATTGGCACAGCAAAGTGCTGAATCCCTTAATCTGTTTGTCCTTTCTGCAGCAGCACCTCCGCTTGGTAAATAACCCAGGGGTGGGAGCAATCAGAGTAGTGAGGCAAAGCAAAGTTATTATGAACTTGTTGGAATGTATGAGGGATGTAAAATGCGAGACCGAGAGGGAAAGGAAAAAAGAAAATCCCAGGGGCACATTTCATTGCTCAGGAGGCATCAGGGTGAATAAGTTACAAATAAGCTGTCATCTTAAAAGGTACCAGACACTGACGCAAGTGGAAAGTTAAAACAACAGCTCTTTGAGTACTACAGGCAGCAGCTTTTGGTGTTTTAGTGCAGACCTGAAAATTGAATTGTACACTGAGCATCGGTAGTGACTTCGCTGCTAGACAGCTCATATTTTGCTTTTCTTTGGTTTTTTTTTTTTGGCTCTGGTTGGTCTCTGTTCTGGCTAAACTGGGGATACTGGCTGGAATAAATTTCCAGAATGTTGTTGATAGGTTTGTGGCCTCAGAAAGTCAGCTTAACTTAGGGTAAGCATCCCACTCTTTGCACACAAGAAAATGTGGATTTAGTCCAAGCTTTGAAAAGAGAGAGTTGAACTACAGGTTGCAGGAGTATTTGTGGCTCCATCCCGGGTAGTGTTCAAGGGTTTGGATGTGGCTTGGAGAAACCTGGTCCAGTGGAAGATGTTGGAATTGGATGATCTTTCAGGTCCTTTCCAAACCAAACCATTCTCTGAGTCCTTGATTCTCTGATTCTACTTTGAACACGGTTTTAACACGTCTCCCTACACAGCCACTTTCCCAAATTTCCAACCTTCACCAAAAGTTCCACCTAAGTTTGCTGGCAAATACAGATGGAGACATAAACCAGATTTAATCTAAAGTTTTTAAATGCTGTCCTCTCTCAGCTCCCTTCAGGATTTGGCCAAGGGCTGCACTTTAATGTTGGCTCACTCAGGAACACAGAGCTCAGCGTGTTCCAATCCCTTCTGCTCTAATCCTTAGCACCACAGAGTTTTCCTGTGTAAGACAACCCTTGCTCAAGTGTAGAACAACTTTTGGAACCTGAATTTGGATGTGGAGGGACTGTGGCATTCATGGTTCCAAGATTCTCTTCACTGAATGAGAATTACTGAGCCTTGGCATGGGGAAAATGGAAGAGGTGAGTTCATTTCCAGACCTATAATGTGTGATCAGAAGGTTGGGGGACACCACCTGGGACAGCTCTGGGGACCCTGACATCCGAAGGATGTGGAGCTGCTGGAGCAGATCCAGAGGAGGTCCCAGAGACATTCCAAGGGCTGGAGCCCCTCTGCTCTGGAGCCAGGCTGGGAGAGATGGGAATGTCCCGCCTGGAGAAGAAAAGGCCCCAGGGAGAGCTCAGAGCCCCTTCCAGTGCCTGAAGGGGCTCGAGGAGAGCTGGAGAGGGACTTGGGACAAGGGATGGAGGGACAGGACACAGGGAATGGCTTCCCACTGCCAGAGGGCAGGGTTAGATGGGATATTGGGAAGAAATTCTTCCCTGTGCTGGTGGTGAGGCCCTGGCCCAAGTTTTCCAGAAAGGCTGTGGCTGCACCTTCCTTGGAAGTGTCCAAGGCCAGGTTGGACAGGGCTTCAACCTGGGATAGTGGAAGGTGTCCCTGCTCATGGCAGGGAGTTGGAATTCCAAAATCTTTCAGGTCCCTTCCAGTGCAAACAACTCCATGATTCTGTGACTTTGGAAGGTACCACAAG
The DNA here is from genome assembly GCA_013397295.1 of Polioptila caerulea. Lineage (NCBI taxonomy): Eukaryota > Metazoa > Chordata > Aves > Passeriformes > Certhiidae > Polioptila > Polioptila caerulea. The sequence continues at coordinate 154,022 of VYXF01001337.1, forward strand.
AAGCCACAGGGTTGCCCTCCAGAAGAAAGTTGTGAAGAAACTTCCTATTGCTGAGATAAGTCAAATGGTGGTGTAGATTTCCCAGGAATTTCAGTTTCTTTGAATAAAATTCTTAAAATCATCTTAGACTGATTTTTCCAGGAATGAGGAAAGTCACGTAAACAAGACAGAAGGGACGAACACCTTCAGAAATTTAGACTCTCGGATTTTGGCTTCATTCAGATGAAAACTGCTCTGGAAAGTAGAGTCACATCTCACTTGTTATTTACTGGAGCTGCACCAAGAGACCAGATCAGTATCAAATAAAACCCTCAAGGTGAAGTTGAATGTGCCAGGCACCACTGAGTACAAAAAGATTATTTTTCCATTGTTTTGTAATTCACAAATTTGATTTCCTGATCTGCAGCATAGAGCAGAAATTGCCCTTTTTGGCTATAAAATCCCCTTACCCAAGTTAAGGAAAGAAAAATAAAAGATTCTTCCCCCTGAACTCTGCTCTCAGTCTCATAAAGAGCAATCTGGGCAGCCCTCAGGAATCCGCTTTTCCATTCCTGTCCTTATCTGTTTTCACACGTGTTTTATTATGCAAACAGCACCTTTCTCATCTCCTCAGCCTTAAGTTTTAGCTTTTATGTTTTCTAGATTCTGTGCTGTTTTATTGGGGAGTTTTAGGTTTCNCAGGTGTGCCTATTGAGGCCTTTTAATAAATCCCTACTTTATCCTTTTGCTCTGTCCAGTCTCTGTTCCAGCCTCCAGAAGGCATCAAAATCCCCTTATCCAAGTTAAGGAAAGAAAAATAAAAGATTCTTCCCCCTGAACTCTGCTCTCAGTCTCATAAAGAGCAATCTGGGCAGCCCTCAGGAATCTGCTTTCCATTCCTGCAGTGGATGCCTATTCTTGGCTGTTTTCACATCTTTAAGATGCAAACAGCACCTTTCTCATCTCCTCAGCCGAGGCTCTGACATTCCCCACTTGCCCTGTGAACCGTGGATGTGTTTTCCCCCTCGCTGGTGCAGGGATGGCTCGTGCTCTACTTAGCAGCCAGGCAGAAATAGAGGTGTGCACACGCCTGTAAATCCCCTTTTAGAAGGCAGAAAATCCCAGTTCCTTCAGCACCTTCAAGTCCACTCCATGAATCTCAAGTGGGAATTTTGTCTTGGCAGGGCACAGCTTTGGGAATTATGCAAATATTGAGGAATTTTGCTGGAAAAGTGGAGCAACTCGGCGTTATTTTAAAATTACGTCTTCGGAACTTGTTGACTTGCTATGATATTTTCTGCAGCTTTCACACCTTTCTGGCTGACCAATTTTTTAAGGATTATGTGTGGAATACTGACAGGAATTTCTAAACACTCTGAATACTGATGATCCAGGGCGAAATAGGCTTCCAAATACTTTCTGGAAGTGGGAAACTTTATCAGGGCATTTATAAAAGTATCATGAAGTCCCTTCAGATCCTGCATCTTCATTTCTGATAAACGCATTTTCCAACCCAGAAATGAAACCTCTTAATAGGAGGCCTGGTGGAAAATGGATTTATTATTTTCCTTGTGGTCTGCAGCAGAAAGAAAAAGCCCAGTAGCATATTTTGCACAGAGTCTGATCAAACATTGTTTTCCTCTGGTAAACTGGAAAGTCGTTAATGCTTTCACTAGAAGGGAATGTTTCATTTCAGTGCCCAGATTTTGATTTATGTTCAAAAGTACTTCTGATGGAATAAATGTCATTTCTAATCAGAAAATCAAAATATTTTTTAAATGAGAAGCTGCATCTCCTACACATTTTCTGCTTCCTGCTGTTTTTTGTTTGTCTGTCTGAGACCGACTAATTTGTGAAACTAAGACAAAGTCTGGAATAATTTTGTATTTACAAAACAGGCATTTTTCATCTGTTTTCAACACAAGAATTTCAGTTTAGTGGAAACTTCTAGTGGCAAGAGTGACTCAGGGCCGACCAAATGCTCCTCAGAGCTGTGACCTTACATCAATATGTCTGGCACATAATATTTGGACTTTCATAGCTACTATATTATCAATTTAAAAACCCATAACACTCTTAATTACCAATTAAATATGCTTTAGTTAAATTTCTTACCATGTTAAATTGTAATGAGAGAAGAAAATCTTCAATCAGAGCTCTGTTTTTAGTAAATTCCAGAAGGTCTCTGATTTCTACGCAAGAACTCTGATTAAACGTGGCCTTCGCTCTCTCTATGTCAAATGAGCTGATGCCAAAAAAAGGGGCATTTGCAGTTGGTTCTAAATGCAAATTATCCCAAATTCCAGCTTTAATAAGGATCCTGTCATCCAAATTAGTGGTTGATTGAATTAAACAGAACAGACTCAAATCTACCGCCTCTTTCCCAAACTATCCCTACAAAATGCAGCCTGCAAATTATCTTTGAAATCCTTGGAATTCTTCCCCTTTTAACCCCTTAGAGAAATAATGGCAAATGCTGTTTTCTGGTCGGTTTNTTTTTAACCTCTGGAATGCGTCCCTTAGAGAAATAATGTCAAATGCTGTTTTCTGGTCGGTTTGTAGTGTGTCCTCTGAACAGAGAGGGGTTCTCCAAAGACAGGATGATTTCTCCATGATTTCAGTGTCCTGAAATGTGACTTTTCCAGGAAAGTTTATAGGGAAGGAAGGCAGTTACTTATTATGGAATCATGATAATGGAATCATGGAAGGGTTTGGGTTGGAAGGCACCTTCAAGAACATCTCGTTCCAGTCGGGTTGCTCCAAGAACCATCCAACCTGTCCTCGGGCACTTCCAGGGATCCAGGGGCAGCCACAGCTTCTCTGGGCAGCCTGTGCCAGGGCCTCAGCACCCTCTGAGTACAGAACTTCCTCCTAAAATCTGATTTGAATCTCTCCTCTTTCAGTTTGCTGGCCCCTGGATGGAGTTGGGCACCTGAAGCGAACTTCTTGGCTTTATCTGGTTCTTCTTTTCAAGGTCAGGAATAAAAGCATGAGAGACAGAATTCTTGTTTGGCCTTGGATATTTTCTATTTCTTATCTGAGTCACAACCTCACTGACTGTGAGTGCTTCTACATGCTGAGTTAACAGAGTATAAAAGGAGCACAGAGTTATGCCACCAAGGTCTTTTTAAGCCTAAACCATTCAATTACGAGATGCCAACTAATTTATTTTTCATTTTAACCCAATAACTAATCACTCATGTTCGACATTGTGGATTTTTTCAGCCAATCACACAAAATCACCCAAACCTGTGAGGAAGAAGGAGAAGAAGAAGACTACACCCTAAAACCTCCATCTTGTTACATATATATTACTGTATCCCAAAAACCTTAAATTCTAAATTTTTCACCCTGTGAGGTTACACACTTCTATTCAACTCCACACTCACCATTTCAGAGCTATCACTCAAATTTGGAAGCCTTCTCTATGGCCCCAGGTCAAGTGCAGTATATTTTTGAGGATCCATCTTTGTCAGCACAGAAAGCCTGAAATCCTCTGTGTCCAGGGTTCTGACAGGCACCCTGAGAAAGTGGGGTGAAGTGTCTTTTAGTTATTTCCAGAAGCACTTGGAGCTGGACACCCAAATCCTTGATGAGAATTAATCCACTGTGGATGGGCTAAGTCATACCATGTCTCCTTGTGCCTGAGGGTTCCCACCAGCTCCACACTTGGGTGGTCCTTGGGATGGGACAGGGAGTTCCATAAGGAAGGAAAAAAAATCCTTGGAGAGGTCAGGACCTGGGTTGGGTAGACAGATGGGAAAGACCTAGGAAGAAAAGCAGAAGTGCGATTCAAGGTGCCATCAACAAAGCCATGCCACTTTCATTATTATTTTTATTATTGTTGTTGTTTTTATTAACTGTGTTATGATCTATAAATTTGGAAATTTTCTTATTCACTAATGAGCTCATTTTCAGGGATTTTTATTATTATCTATTATCTTGTTTTAGAGCTGTGTGTCCAACACAGTGTCTGGACTGGACTGTGGCAGGTAAGAGAAATGAAGATGTCCATGGGCAAAGGGTCACATCAGGCATTTCACATCCTTAGTTTTATAGCCAAGCTATCAAACCCATCAGGATGATGGGACACTGCAGGCTTGACCCTCTGCACAGGAGTTTTAAGCAGCTTGGACCTGTGGGGGTTTGTGACATCCAGCTGGAAGTTCTGAGGTCAAGCAGGATTTAACCCACCTCACTCCTGCCTCAGTTTGCAGCAACCAGAAAAAGTTAACAGCAAAATGTGAAAGAAATGATACTGTGAAAGAAAAGAGGAGTGGGGGCACTTTTCTGTCTTTAGGGAGGGCCTCGACTTGGCTGCTTTCTTGGCAACCTAACGCAATTCAGGATGGACTGCGCCCCTGGAATCACTAACTTGGAGGAATTTGGGTTGGGATCCACCTCATCTCTCATTTCAGAGAACTCCATCTGAGCTGGTCACATTTGGTCCCCCTTACAGCAGAATCATGGAAAAATTGGGTTGGAAATGAACTTTAAATGAACTTTTGGTCTTCTAGTCCAACCTGCTGCAATGATCATGGACATCTTCAACCAGGTCACGTTGCTCAGAGCCCCACCCAACCTGACCTTGAATGTTTCCCGGGATGGAAATTCGTCTGGAAATTTGTCTCATTTGGTGTTTAACCACTCCCACCACAAAAGATTCTTTCCTCAGGACCAGTCTAAATCTCCTGTCTTTCAGTTTAAAACCATCACTTCTTGTCCTGTCCCTACACACCCTACGAAAAACTCTGTTTCCATCTTTCTTATAAACTCCCTTTAAGTATGGAAAGGCTTCAATAAGTTTTTTCCAGATCCTTCTATTTTCCATGCTAAATAACCCCAATTCTCTCAGCTTTTCCTCATAGGAGAGGTGCTCCATCCCTCTGAGGGAATCAGGTGAGCGAAACTTTTGGAATTCCTCCAACATTAGAGCCTTTTCCAATGCACATATGGGAAAGGTTCAGGCTGTTTGCATGCTGGGAATCACAGGATTTTTTTGGTTGGAAAAGACCTTGAAGATCATCGAGCCCAGCCTTTGACTGACCCCCACCCTGTCACCCAGCACATGGCACCAAGTGCCACATCCAAGTGTTTCTTGAACACCTCCAGGGATGGTGACTCCTCCACATCCTGACCCTGCAATGTTCTTGCCCCAGAACAAGCTGAAAAAAAAAATATGTTTAGGTGTGAACTGCTCACCTTGCTCTAAATTCTCACCCAGCTCTGAGTTTTACAGACTCAACTCTTCTTTCTTGTCCTAAAATCCTGCGTTCCATCAGACAGCCCTGGCGGTGACAGTGTCTGCCAGACTGTGGCAAACCCCTTTGCTTGTCCAGATTCTTCTTTCAGGGTCAGGCTTAAAAGTGAGAGAGAGAGAGAATTTGTGTTTGGACTTGGATATTTATTGTTATTTTATCTCAGTTATGGCCTCACTGGCCATGAGTGCTTCTACATGCTGAGTTAACAAGGCAAAAATGGAGCACAGAGTAAAGTCTTCAAACTCCCCAATTTTGAGATGCCAACTAATTTATTTTAACTCCTAACCCAATAACTAATCACCCACGTTCTGCACTGCGGACTCTTCCAACCAATCACAAAAAATCACCCAAACTTGTGAAGAAAAAGGAGAAGAAGGAGAAGAAGAAGGAGAAGAAGGAGAAGGAGAAGAAGGAGAAGAAGGAGAAGAAGGAGGAGAAGGAGAAGAAGGAGAAGAAGAAGAAGAAGAAGAAGAAGAAGAAGAAGAAGAAGAAGAAGAAGAAGAAGAAGAAGAAGAAGAAGAAGAAGAAGAAGAAGAAGAAAAAGAAGAAGACTGCGCCCTAAACCCTCCATCTTGTCACTTATATATTATTTTAACCCACTATCTTAAGTTCTAAATTTCTCACCCCGTGATATAACACACTTCGGTTCAACTACACTCTCAGTGCTGTCACTCAGTTTTGAGGGCCTCAGGTCAAATGCAGTGTATCTTTGAGGATCATTCCCTGTCAGCACAGAAAGCCTGAAATTCTCAGTGCCCAGGGTTCCAACACCAGGCTTGCTGGGGCTGCAGAAGGAGACACTTGTCACTCACCCAGCAGGAAGGTGGCCCTCACAAAACCGAGCTTTTTGCTGTGACCTACATTGCAAACACCCACCCAGCCCACGTGTGGGCTGTGTCTTCTCCTGGGGGAAGCCCAGCAGCTGCGTGGGGATTTCATCCCTATTAGTTTTCACGTTGTCAGTGAGATAAGGAGACATCCTGGCATGTCCTGCATGACAGAAAGCTGCCAGCAACAGAGACTCCTACTGCTGCTGGGAAAATATCATTTATTGGCAAGGCTGGCCACAGTTTTACAGATATTTGTGCTATTTTGTGGAAAGAATGATTTTATTTTAAGAATATATATCTGCCTCTAAGCCTGGGTATCTATAGAGATAGATCCCCTCTCTACATACAATACTTGGCTGGCATTTCTCAAAGTCAGCCATTCATTTAACAGGAGTTTGGGATTTTTTTAATCCCCATGTGTTTTCAGTTACCAACCTGTACCCTTCCAATCTTAGAGAGTAAAGATGAAACCTCAGGCCCCTTCTCAGAGGTTTAATCTTCGGGAGATTGGATTCCACATCCCTGGAAGTGCTCAAGGCCAGGCTGGATAGGGTTTGGAGGGAGCTGGTTTAGTGGAAGTGGTCCCTGCCCATTGCAGGGGGTTGGAATTAGAGGATCTTTCAGGTCTCTTCCAATCCAAACAATTCTGAGCCTCTTGATGTTATTTTTGTGTTGCTGGAACCGAGTGAAGGGGGACTCTCACTGCCCACATATCCCAGAATCCACAAGATCCTCCCTACGTGTGGTGGATCATACCCAGAGCTCCAAAATCACCACCTTGGTGAGGGTGTGGCCTGGAACCCCCCCAAAAAAATGGTTCAAGTTTCACTCTTAGGCTTCACCACCCATGGGAGATGCCAGCTGCTGCTGCCCACATTCCCTATGGAAAAATCTGTCCTGTTCATTCCTAATGGACACAACAACCCCCCGCCACCCACTTCTGCTTGCATTAGGAAGGTGGGAAAATTAATGGCCTTTCTGCATCCTGGAGAGATTCCTGAAAAAGAAGAAAAGTTTGGTTAAAAATAACCAGGCTGTGGATTTGCAGGCAAAACTGTGCAATTAGTTGGGGTCTGTTACTCGAGACTGTGAGAACAGAGTGAAATGCAGCAGATGGGGGAAGACTCAGTTTGCTCATCTTCAAAACTATCCAGCAACGTCTCTTTTTTTTTCCATTTTTTCCCCCTTTTCCCTCTGGCTGTTGCTTGCTGATCGCAGTTATATGTTTGGAATAAATCTAAAGCTGTATAAATTCACAGTTTATCAGCTGTTGGGAGTTTTTAGAGGTGGTTTATCATCCCTCTACCTTGTTAACCATCAGGAGAAGCTTTATTTGGGTTATCACTGAACTTCACCCTTAATTTGGGGAAAAAAAATGTTAAAGGAGGGTAGATTTAATTAGGTATTAGGAAGAAATTCCTCCCTGTGGGGATGGTGAGGCCCTGGTATGGAATTCCCAGAGAAGCTGTGGCTGCCCCATCCCTGGCAGTGTTCCAGGCCAGGCTGGATGGAGCTTGGAGCAACCTGGGATAGTGGAAAACGTCCCTGCCCATGGCAGAGGAGTTGGAACTGGATGATCTTCCAGGTCCCTTCCAAACTAAACCATTCCATGATTATCTGATTAAATTAAAATCCTTTACTAACAGAAATATAGGGTTTGGTGCTGAAATAATTTTAAAATTCACTGAGGGCCAAACAATTTTTCCCTCTCCATTTCCTCTATATTAAATTAAAAAGAAGCCCTTTGCTTCATAACTTTGTATTTAGACTTGTCTTCCTGTAAGTAGGAGCCCTCAGTTCAAGCATTTTTCATTTTTTTAGAGGAGGGATGAGGCTTTGAAATCCTAAGAAATACAAAACCCACTCTTTTCCTCCAGCACATTCCAACAGGGGCAGCCCTCAGTCAGAGACAGAGGGATTAAAGAAGGCATAAAATAATCCAGGGAGCGATTGTAATGGACAAAGATTATTCACAGATTTAATTGTGCCCATTGTGCACAACCATCCTCAGGGACACAGGTCTGTGGCTCAGTCCCTGGAATCTCCCCCTCACGCAGCTCTTGGGCTGTTCATTGATCCCGAAGGAATCTTTTCGCAGGGAAAAGCTCCATCAGGAGGTCCGAGCACCCTCCTGAAAACCCCAGGTGGCCCCGATTTTTCAGCCACCCCCAAAAAGACTCTGCACCACAGACATCCCAGAGCCGTGAGGACACCGATGGAGGCTTCTCCCCCAATCTCACCCCTCCGACACCGCCCTGGGATAAAAATACCCTTTAAATGTCAGATGAGCAGGAGCTTGCAGGTGGCTTTACCTCCCTCTATTCCAGGGGATATTTCCGACTCCGCAGGGTCTCCTGACTCACAGGCGGTGCCCGGGGGGCTGCAGCAGCATCATCTCCCCCTCGGCGGGGGCAGGCAGGTGGGCAGGGCAGAGCCCCGGCCCCACGGGCACCGAAGATGCTTTTATAGCTCTGACTCATCCCTGCGCTGCCTCTGGAGGGAGAGGCAGCAGCTTCGCGGAGTGGGAGTCGCTCTGCTATTTTCTGTTTACCGGCTCTGCTCGCTGTCATTTCCCACCTGGGGGACAACGAGTTTAAAAGCCAGAGTGCAGCATTTTGTGGCTGGAACATTGGGGTGTTTTCTTTTTTTTTTCTCCTCTCCCGATGAGGGGTGAAAGTTTGGCTCTGGAAAATGGAGGAGGGGAGGAAGGAAAATCTTATTTTGGGCAGGAAGGGATATCACAATGATTGTACATTCAGACTCTCCAGAGGGTTTATCGGCCCCTGTTGACTTGAGAAATATGTGGGGAAGGGGAAAAAATGAGCCTTCCTTGCCTCCAGATCCTGGCTGGATGTTTGATCTCGGACACCAATGTCATTCCTGTCGCACAGGACCCAGATAAGGTACCAAAAGTCCCTTTAGGTCAATATTTCTATGCCTCAGAGCTGTCAGTCTTCCCATCAAGCTTGGTGTCACTCGGGTCCGTTTCCTGCTGGGTGCATTATCTGTGGAGAATCAATTGCACGGTTTGGGGCTGGGTTATTGATGCCATTATCTTGTTTATGGCTGCTGGATGTCTCTGGCTTTAAAGCAGTGCCCTTCTAACACCCGAGTCAAAGAAAAGTCCAATTAATTATTCCAATTATTCCAATTATTTTAAATACAAAATGGAGATGGATCCACTCAGGATTTTTACTCCACCAGACCTGTGTTTGATACTTTTCTGTGTTCTCTGGGAATGGCATAAAATGGTTTTGCTTGGAAGGGACCTTAAATATCAACTTGTTTTAACTCTCCTGCCGTGGGCATGGACACCTTCCACTGTCACAGATTGCTCTGAGCCCTGTCCATCTTGGCCTTGAACACCTCCAGGGATGGAGCAGCCACAGCAGCAGCCTGTGCCAGGGCCTCACCATTCTCACAGGGAGGAATTTATTCCTAATATCTCATCTAAATCTACCCTCTCCCATCTTAGAGCCACCCCCCTTGTCCTGTCTCTGTTTGCCATTGCAAAAAGCCCCTTTCCAGCTTTCCTGTATCCCCTTTTAGGTGGTGGAAGGTCCCAGCAGGGTCTCCAGGATACCCAGTGAACAAGTTCTGAAAGTTCTTCTCAGACAGGCTGAAGGCTTGAACCTCATCTCTTGTCTAACTCCAACAGCAAGATCCAATTTACATCTCACACGTCTCCCTCAGAAAACTTTTATAGGAGTAGGTTGGCTTAGCCAGGAGATATTTTCAGACCTGGATCCTAAATGGAGACCTCCCAACATCCTGGTGTTACCTACCTGACTTCCAAACAGATTTGGAGGCTCATGCTTCCCCTTTCCTGACAAGTCCTATGCAGCACCTCCAGCTGGCACTCGCAGATCTTGGCAGGGAACGTCTGTCTACCCAGGAGAGCTCATTGTGCACAGCAGGAGCTGCCAAATTCACAGCTGGGGTTTAGCCATGATCAGTAATGGAATTCTGGAGGAGAAACCATGGCGAGTAGCAGCACACACCCCAAACATGAAAGGGGTGAGTACCCGGAGGAGTTTCCCGAGGTTGGAAAAAGCAATTCCCAGTGCAGAGACAGAGCTGCACATCAGGATTGGATCAGAGCTGTGATATCCATGAAAATGCAGAACCTCCCATCGTCCACACGTTTCATTGCTAGTGCCATAATCCTTTTCCATCTCTCAAACCCAGGTTTTCCTCCTTGTTAGAGATAACCTGGATTTTTATGGACAAAGAAGGAAGCTGAATCATTCACCCGGACTTAAGACTGCATGAAGCTTTGGATCCCACTCTTGAAGCAGCCAGATCGAACAGGAGGAGGGATTCTTGAATGCTGCATCCTACTCTGGATCCCAGCACAGGAAAGACGTGGAGATGTTGGAGCAAGTCCAGAGGAGGCACCAAGATGATCAGAAGGATGGAGCAGCTGTGCTGTGAGGAAAGGTTGGGGGAATTGGGATTGTTTGGCCTGGAAAAAGAGACCTAATTTTGACTGACCTAATTGTGGCCCTCTAGTACCTGAAAAGGAGAGGGACTGTTTACTGGAGCATGGAGGGGCAGGGCAAAGCTTCAAACTGAGAGTAGATTTGGATTGGATATTGGGAAGAAATTCTTCACCGGGAGGGTGGTGAGACCCTGGCGCAGGATTCCCAGAGAAGCTGTGACTGCCCCATCCCTGTCCAAGGTCAGGTTGAATGGAGCTTGGAGCAACCTGGGATAGTGGAAGGTGTCCCTGTCCATGGCAGGGGATGGAATGAGATGATCTTTGAGGTCCTTCCCAACCCAAACCATTCCATGTCTGTTTCTAAGGTTTGATGCTTTTTCCATTGGAATGAAGCACGTGAGGGAACCGATGACCTTCAGCTGCAGGAGGTTGCTCTGGAGGGACCTAAAGATGCTCCAGATTTTCCTCCATCTCCACATGTTCTGGAGCCTTGCAAGATCCTGGTGTAAACTTTGGGAAACTCTGTGGTTTCTCTGCTTTCCTTCTGGGCTGAGGGAAAACAGGGGCTATCACCACTTGGAAGTGTCCATCGCCTACATTCCCAGATTTATCCTCACTCTACACACAGATTTTGGAGTGCTTTGGTTGAGGACCCTCTCCAGGTTCCCTCTGAAACCCTGGCACAAGGAATGCATGGGAATGCTCAGGAAATGGAGCTGGGTTCCCAAGCAGCAGCACAACCAAACAACACACTCCTTCTTTTTTGCAGTTTTGGGGAATTTGATTAAAAGTCAAGCTGTTAAACAATAACATTTAGAACATTTAGATGGGAAAATTTATCTTATTTTTTGATCCCAAGCCCTTTACATTTAAGCACAAATTTGCTCCCAAATAATTTCTAAATGCTTTTCTTTTAAAAACAATCGAAGACAAGGAAAATGAGGTGTTACTGGATGCATACCGGGGAGCATAAGTCTTATTTATTGGAAAGGCAGCAATGAACTACATATGTTACAAAATTGGATAGAGGATAGCAGGATTGCAGTGTTCTGCAACAAAAAAGTGCCAGCATTTGGAAAGAAGAGGGATCATTGGAGGCAATTTATGTAGTTTAGAGCAATTTAAGTGTAGTTGCACATTTTGGTGCAATGCATGACATAATAGTCAAAGAGAACTGAAAAATTTTCAAGTCTGTTTTCCTTGTTGGCTTCCAGCTCATGCTCCACCAGGGAAAATATTTATGGGGAAAGGCTGCTCCTGGCCTGGATTTTCCTGAGATTTGCTCTCTCTTGCTTTGTTGTGTGGTCAGTCACACCCTCCCAACACTGGACTCGGTTTCCCAGAGAATCTGTGGCTGCCTCATCCCTGAAAGAGTCCAAAGCGAGGTTGGATGGAGCTTGGATCAATCTTGGATCAATCACTGTCAATCTTGGACAGTGGGAGGTGTCCCTGCCCCTGGCAGGGAGAGAAATGAGGTGATATTAAAGGTCCCTTCCAACACAAACCATTCCATGGCTCTTCTTGGAGGAGTGTTGGGCAAACTGGTTTGAATGGTGAAAGTCTGAAATCTCATCATGTCCCAACAGGTTTTGGGGAAATTGGAGCCACAGCAGAGCTGAAGTAGCTCAGCTGGGAGAGCGTTAGACTGAAGATCTAAAGGTCCCTGGTTCAATCCCGGGCTTCAGCAGAGTTTTCCTGCAGTTTTGTGTGCCCAGGGCTGGGCTCTCCCAGAGAAAGGCCTGGACATCCAGGAGAGATCCAGCCAAGGGCCTGCAGGACTGGGAGGGACTGGAGGGGACTGGAGCATCTCTGCTGGGGGAAAGGATGAGGAGCTGGGTGCAGTGGCCTTGAGAGAGTGTGGAGCTCCCCTTGTTAGACATGATCCCAGGTGACCTGGAAGTGGTCCTGGGCAAGGGGCTGCAGGTCCTGCTTGAGCAGGGCTTTGGAGCAGGGAGCTCCCTTTGGAGCTCAACCAGTGTGATCCTGTGAAAGAGGGACAGAGTTTTACAATTCCAGCAAAAATCACGATATAAAGGGATTTTTGTTCCTTCCACTGCCTTTTCCCAGTCCTGTGCCACGGGCTGCCCTGTAAATTGATGGCAATGTTGAGCCACTGAAGGGAGTGACTGTTTAGTCTGGAGTGAGTCCAGAGGAAACCACAACGATTGTTCAGGAGACAGAACTCCTCTCTTATGAGGAAAGGCTGGGTTTGTTCAGCTTGGAGAACAGAAGGCACTGGGGAGACATCAGAACCCCTTCCAATGCCTAAAGGGACACCAGGAGAGCTGGAGAGGGACTTTGGAAAAGGGTCTGAAGTGTCAGGACAAGAGGGAATGGCTTCAAACTGACAGAGGGCATGGTTAGATGGGATGTTGGGAAGAAATTATTCCCTGTGAGGGTAGTCAGGCCCTGGAACAGGTTTGCCAGAGAAGCTGTGACTGTCCCATCCCTGGAAGTGTCTAAGGCCAGCTGGTAGCACCCTGGGATAGTGGAAGGAGTCCCTGCCCATGGCAGGGTGTTGGAATTCAATGATCTCGAAGGCCCTTTCCAACCCAAACCATTCCATGATTTTATGATCCTTTGAGGGCAATCACTGGTGCCTGACCACTTCTGCCAGGCAGCATTCCAGGCTTTGAGCAGCACCAGCCACAGCTGCAGAGTCATCAATACCAGCAGAGCTCAGCTCCTTGCTGGAATTAATAATTCAAGTCCACCTAATTAAAGGTTTCTCCCCTTTGCCCTAAATGTTAATCCCTTCTCCAGCCATGGAACAGCACAGGGGCTCTGTGAGCTCACTTCTTGCCTGTAGTGGTGACGTTTTGTGTCAGTGAGGCAGTGAAAGAGGGACTGGATCCTCCTCTCCCTTCACTGCTGCCCTCTCCCCAGAACAGCAGAAACAATGCTTTGACATCACATCACATAATTTCCTTCTTACGAGCCCTTGCGAACATCTTTTCGCAGAAAAGAATCTTGGAGATAACTTCTGAACTTCAGAGAAAAGGAAAAAGAGACAGAGACAGATTAAAAGTCGTGATTCTTCAGTGGTAGAGAGACCTGAGAAAGACCTGCTCTACCTCCTATTTCTGAAAAATAAAGGTGGTAAGGATGTGGAGGTGAGTGATACTGTTGTGGAAAGACAGGTGTAAGTGCTGGGCAGACAACACAGCCAGGGAATACAATAATCCCTGCAGGCCAGGACAGGCTTGGCAGCTCATTCCTACCCCTCTCGTGGTTACCCATGATTTGGAGTGGCTGCAGGGGGCTGCCAGCTGGGAACTTTTGAGATATTTGAGATATTATCCCTTCATTTGCAGAGCCACACTGCGATTCCAGATGGATCTAAATGTGGGTGTTGCAATGCAGAGAACTTGTCTCACCCCTCATTTGCAAAATCTGCAGCTAAGGAAATCCCCAGAGTCCTGGTCTCTCCCAGGGCAGCCCCTCATTCCATATTCTGCTTGGCTCTCCATAATCCCAAAATCCGGGATCATTTCCCGTCCAGACAGACTGAGCGTCAAGAAGGACAAAAAACGCTTCAGGAGCTCCAGGGATTGCTGAGATTGGATTTAAGCAGGAAATAGAACAAATTTCCCGGGGCGGTCTCCTGTTTGTGCCTGGGAAAAGGGGATGGATTGACGGAGAAATGGTCGTAAGGCGGCAGAAAAGGGGGACTGACGTCAGAGCTCCTCATTTCCATTCCTACGTCACCTAGCAACACTCCAGTTAAGGACTGAACTTCCGAGACGTGGATTCCATGGGAATTTTCCCATTAGGTGGCACCACTGGCTTTGGGAAGGCTTTCATCTGCTCTGGCTCCATCCACCCTGATAGACCCGGATCCAAATTCATTGATCTCCCTCCCAAAAAATTCAGAAGCAGTTGCAAATGTATCAGATTTGTGAAGACCTAAAAGTGCTGTGGGTTATTTGTTGTAGTTAATTTGGAGACAAACTTTTGATAGGACCCAGCCTATCCTGGCACTGGGCTTGATACAGACTCTGGAAAACCCCATAGAGAGACAAAATCTGGCTGCTCTGGGCATAAATTTAATGATCCTGAAGGTCGTTTCCAACCTAAAAAAAAATTCTATGATTTGGTCAGATTTGCCTTTTTGGCCTCAGAGAAGTAGTTGAGATGAATGCCACCCCAGGAACCTTTCCAAAATTGCTGTGTTTTACAGAAAAAAATGTCACACCAGATCTTCTCTTGTGGTCTTTGCTCCCTGTCACATGGATGTGCACACCTGCCCTCCCAGGAATTTGGAAATCATCAGTGCTGGTAATGCCAAACAGCTCACAGCTTTTCAAGGAAGAACAAAACAGAACTATTTCACAGAATTAGAGGCTCTGATGTTTCAAAATAGTCATTGGTCTGTTTTGATTTGCTTTCAAAGAGAGAATCTTTGAAGAAAAATTAAGCCTGGAGCAAGTCCACACTCCAGACATTAAAAACCCTTCAAAGCAAAGCTTTACATGTGAGTAAACACTTAGTATAGACTCCAAAATAATCAGCTAAGAAATCATCTGGCTGTGCAATTCTCACTTTCCTTCAGCATCCAAGTGTGGAAAAATATACCAGGAAGAGTGTTCTGTTCCTAAAATCTGATCCAAGATGTACTTGTTAGATCCACAGCCACTGAGCTCAAGAAAGTGCTGCTTTAAAAACCTTCTGCAGATAAAAATAACCAGCCCTGCTCTGAACACACAGCCTTGGTTTGGGGATGATCTTGCAGAGGATGCAGTGCAAGATTTTTCCCTCATCCTCTTTCATGGAGAATTGGAGTCAATACCCAACTTCCTTCTTATGGATCCTGAGGTCCAGGTGGAGTTGAGGGGATAGACAAGGATGGCTCGTTCCCACTTTAGGGCTGAGGCCTAATTACCCTCCCATGGCTCCAGTTCCTGGACAGGTCTGTAAATTCCTCTCACATCAGCAGCTCTACCAGACACAAAATGGAACTGGTTTTGGGAATGGTTTTTGGGGTTATGTTGTCTGTTTGCTGTGGTCTTTAGCCACGCCCTGGATTTGTTATGTACACCTCCTTTTTGGCACCACAGAGCTTTCAAAAGCTGTGTCTGGAATGTTCTAGGTCACACAGAGGAGACAATTTATAAGTCAAGAAGCAGAAATTCTGTAGCATTGCTCAGCTGTTCAAAAATTCTCCACTTCCCAAGCACAAAGATGCTGAGACCCTCAGGCACCCACAAGCAGTTCCTCAGTGACCAGGGGTGGGATCACATTGGGAACCAGTGCTGGATGTGTTTTTGGAGAAAGAAAACCCAGTTGGGGAATGATCTGATATCTGGATATTTCAAGAGACTCCATAGCCTAGTTTGGGAGCCCGAGATATCAGGAACTGTTATCTAATAAATCTCGGGGAAGAAATACCAGCTGCTGTCAAGCTGAACATTCAAACCCAGATTAAATATACTTCTGACACCTTTCACTACCAGATTTTTAACAGACATGGAAAAGTTACTGTGCAATCCACATATGTATTTTGGGAAAATGTGAATTTGGAGCTGGTGAAAGATGGGAGATTGTCCTGGGAGCGGATTATTTGCAGGATAAGTTGGTGGGCTGAGCAAACATCTCCCATATCACTGCATGAAGATGCCTGGCTCCCATTCCTTCGGTGGAGAGAGACAGATTGATGTGAAAAGATTAGCCAGGCTCCATGGATAATTCCAGATCCTTCCGTGGACTCTGTGAAAAGGTGTCAGGAAATTCTGTTCAATGCTACAGCTCCTGGCTGGTTCCCAGATCAGGGCTGCTGTTTAATTCCAGATTTAGCTGTGTTTTATCACAGAATCCCAGAATGTTTTGAGCTGGGAAGAACCTTAAAGATGATCTCTTTCCAAGCCCCTGCCATGCCAGCAACACTTTCCACTGTCCCAGGTTTCTCCAAGCCCCACCCAACCTGGCCTTGAGCACTTCCATGTGACTTGAGCCACTACTTTTGATCTCAGTCTGTCTCTATCCTGTTCCCTGAAACAATTCTTTGGTTCCCAAGATAAAGTCAGCCAAAGGCTGCCTGAAAAGGCTGAAAGATCCTCATCTTTCAACAGGTTTTGGGGAAATTGGAGGCACAGCAGAGCTGAAGTAGCTCAGCTGGGAGAGCGTTAGACTGAAGATCTAAAGGTCCCTGGTTCAATCCCGGGCTTCAGCAGAGTTTTCCTGCAGTTTTGTGTGCCCAGGCTGGGTTCTCCAGTACAAGCAAGACTTGGACATCCAGGAGAGATCCAGCCAAGGGCCAGGAAGGTGATCACAGGATCACAGAATGGGTCACGCTGGAAGAGACCACAGCGAGGTCGTCTGGTCCAGCCTCTCTGCTCCAGCAGGGCCATTTTTGAAATGAAAGCTGGCTGTGGCCCTGACTCTGTGTGGCCCTGCTGGAGCAGAGAGTTGCACTAGAAGATGTCCAGAAATCTCCAACTCTTCAGCAAGAAGAGGACAAAGACAAAATTTTATGTCTACAACAGGAGAAAGCCAGGCCAACGTTTCCACCTGCCCAATCTGCACAATTATCCTGTCTGACCAAGCAGCCAACAAAGAGCTGGGATCA